>JASDQU010101754.1:346400-401629 GCA_032191745.1 Picea mariana | reverse complement strand
AAGATATTTGTGTACAAGGAAATCACGATACGCGATTCTCCGATACAATTAGGACCGTCCATCATTTGAGGGATGCGTGTCAGCGGACCCAACATAGTCGGGGTCCGGCATATCGGGGTTTTCGAATGCAAGAAACTCTTGCCCTACGGAGTCGCGAACCGCGAAACCCCGATGAGTGGGAGCCAGTTGTCAAGTCCATATGCGGAGGAGGACGGAGCTATAGGGAGGACACGTGTCAAGCACCCGGAAAGAGTCGGGAACACCGTAGGAAAATCCCGACACAATCATAGCCGTCCGTCTGCGGGGACAGGTGGCAAAAGATCAGGCGTCGTCGGCGTTTTGATCATCAGAGTTTCGATGGTAAGGAAATTGTGCAACAGGAAATCGCGATCCGCGATTTCCCGATAGGATCTCAAGAGGAAGAGAATCGACGACTTGTAACCCCGGTGAAGTTTCGCGAAATCCCAAGGACCGTCCAATCGTGGAGGAGTTGCGCGGGAGATAACCCACGAGTACAAGCGTGGGGAAACAAAGTTCATCGAACTTTGGGGTTTCGGCGTTCGGGGATTGATGAGGTGAGAGTTCTACACCTCGTGAAATCGCGAGTCGCGATTCCCCGAATCGATCTGAACCGTCGATCAGGATAGGGGCACGTGGCAAAGGATCCTGAGGAGTCGGGATTCGGGGTTTGACAGGGTCTGTGACCTTGTGCACCAGGAACCGCGGTTTCCCGAATCGCGATTTCCCGATAGCCGAGTGGAGGACAGGTGGCATCGGACTTCGGGATTTTGGCGTTCGGAGAATCGGGGTTCTCGACGTCAAAGAGTCATGCATCACGGATTCACGACCCGTGAAATCCCGAAGTNCAGAGTTCGGGGTTCGGGGATTCACTGTGTAAGTGAACCATGGCATTTCATGCGCCGAATTCCCGATAGGGTAATCTCCGATAGAGGGAAGTGTTGACCGGTTGACCATCGGGGATCGGGGTTTTGTTGTGTATGTAAATTGTGTTCGCGTGAATCGCGAACTCCCGAGTTGCGATATCCCGATATAGAACCGGGGATTGGCATTTCACTAATGCGAAGTTTAGGGAGATCTCCCATGTATGGGAGATTAATCCCAAAATTTTTAAAACTATGGTAGCGGGTGTGTTACAGTTGGGTTGACAGAACGATATGGATGAGGGCCCTACTTGGTCGATGGCACACTAATGATAGACCAGTGAAATAATAGAAAACAGAGGGAAACAACAAACTACTAAATGAATAATCTATTGCAAGAATTTCAATACTTAAAATATCATTTCAAGACATCAAACATGCATCAAAACACAATAACTCCCACAGGTTGCAGAAAATAAATCTTCACCAAAGCATTAGTTGTTTGATAGGTTGCATATTAGTAAAAATAAGTTGTGAAATAGATGAAAGGAAATGAAATGTACGTTGCACAAATCAAAAATTGTATTCAAGATAAGAATGAAAACACATGAAGAGTTGAATGAAACACTTTCATCAAGAGTATGTTCACCAGGTAGAGAGATTTAATCCATGCATAAAACAGGTCCAACCGATCTGTTGTATTGTTATTCTTTCCTCAAAAAATCTAACCCTTCCAATATCCAAAAACTAACTATTTAAAAGAGTTGCAAAGGCTCTCGTCCTTAGGGGACTGAGTCGTAAATTTAGGGAATTGTTCGTAAATCAAATAATTAACTTCACTAAGACACTGGATTTAATCAGCAAGAGTGGTTCTTATCACACACAAAAGACCACTCTTGCATCTAATCTAGGAAAATGTTGGACTTAAACAAATAAAACTACTATTGTCTTTGCGATAGAACTGATGCATGTGTTGGAGGAACTAAGTGGCTGAAAATAGGCCTCAGAGTGATAGAGTAGAGCTCTGTGTTGAATGATGGCATGTCTGCGAGTTGTTGGAGGCCACTGGAGATAACCATTTGCATGAGCAGTTTGCTGAAGTGCTTCTAAGACTAATCTACGTAGACCTGTGACTGAGACTCAACTCTTTGTCTATGCCATCTGTACCTATGAAATAGCTTCGCTGGAATGGTTGTCGGCCCAAAAGGCACGATGGGAGACGTCGAGGTGAGCATCCAATTGGGAGACGGGATGAATGGATGCGAGGGTATATGACGTGTGAAGACAGATGTCACAGTGAGAGGAGGTGTGAATACGGTGGAGGTATCGAGAGTATGGAGTTGGTGATGGGTAATGAAGGATACAGGTGGTGCATAGGGAGAAGCAGAGTAGGTAGATAGGGAAGTGAGCTGAGAGAAGGTGGTGAAAGGCGAGAGGGGGCGGTATTGAAAAACAACCCAGGAAGAACTCAGAGGGGGGGGGCAGGCAATAAGAGGATTAGAAAGGGGGGGGGCTAAGTTCTTGAGAAGCCACCATGTTAGGTAGGGCCCACGATGGGAAAATCACTTGCTCATATCCCCCACCCACCATTAAAGGTAGAATGGTTGAGGGGGTCCAAGCTACGACAAGGACTATTGATCTGGAGAGGTGGGCCACCGTCGATGGAGATTAGCGTAGGGTTAACGGAGGACAAGTATCGGGCGGTGAGAGGAGCGAGAGTAGTGAGTGGGATGAGTGGAAGTGATGTGGAGGTGACATGGTTATCTGATGTCATTCGAGCACATGATTGCAGGAACTATTGAGGGTGGTTTGGATCCAGACCACCTTTTGGCCCGCAATCCACCACAAGCTGCCACGTACCCTTCCTAAAATACCATGGCTCCAATTGCGGGACCGATTAGGACAATTAATGCTCAAGTAGTTTATGTCCCCGCAAGGAAGCGTGATTGTCGATCTAATGATGATATGTGATTCGGGTGATATTTACCTGCTACAAGGATCGACTGTTCTCGTTGACCTGGGATCAATGGTCCAGATTCACTTCGAACTTTCGGGCTTCGGGTGTTTCAAATGTGAAACATGAAAAATATTGTGGAGAAAAATCTCTGAAGTGAATGATATGTCACCATGTGTACCCTCTGATGGATGGTCTAGATTTACTTTGGGACTTGAGGTCTTCGGATGACTCTTGGTGTTAAACTCCATGCAATTTTGCACCCCCGAATGGGCGACAACCATTGATATGATTTGCTTGGTGAATCTTTACCATTTAAAATTTCCCTATTCATTTCAGCAATCTTGGCCCGAAAATGACCATTCTGAATGGTTGCGTTTGTCCACGGGTGTTTCCTAGGTTACAACACTTACATCGGTTGTAGGTTATGAAACATGAACATCTCCCACAAGACATCCACAAAACAATTAACCCTCTATCCTCCCGCAAAACCCAGCATACATCTCGACACACCAATTTGGGTCGATGGAGAAGAGAGTGATGAAGAATGAGAAGTTCATAAATTCCTCTCCATATATCAATACTTATCCATTAGAGATAAAACATAGGATGATGAAATCAATGGTTTCATAGCCTCTTCTTCTTCCTCAACAAACCCACATATTCTCAAGAATATTATCCAACTAGAAATACAGTCTACTCTAGCCTCAAAAGAATCTCACCCATATAAAATGAATCCCAACCAGAAAAATGCCACGAGTCCCCTACATAAACCATATAAATCAACCCTGGGAAAACCTTGAATATCAACCAGGCACTAATCGAACAACAAAAAGATTGATTGGTTAAAGTGTTACAAAAACATAGTAATGCCTTCTCCTAGGATTACTTTGGCATGAAGGGAATCCATCCTTACCTATGCACACATCACATATACAACAAGGAAGGATACAGACCCATCCTCCAACCCAAGCGTCGGATGAATCAATCACTAAAGGACAAAGTCAAGGAGGAGCTACAGAAATTGCTTGCGGCCAACTTTATCTATCCAATTTCTGACAGCCAGTGGGTCTCCCCTCTTGTCACGGTACCAAATAAAAATGGAAAATGGAGAATTTATGTGGACTATAGAGAAATCAATAAAGAAACACATAAATACCATTTCCCACTTCCATTCATTGGCCAGGTCCAGGATACGTTAGCAGGAAAGAAATACTTTTCTTTCCTTGATAGATTCAGTGGGTACAGACAAATAATGGAATGAAGATGGAGCGACGAGCTAGCGACTGAATAGGTAAGGTTTGGACGACGGTGGTTGGGTTGGGTGTTGGTGACTAGGCACTCCCTGGTGCAGAGCAGGAACAGGTCGACAGATGGGTCAGGAGTTACGAGGTTGAATCTAGTCTTCGGGGTTGGTTTAGTAGTTGCTTGGAGATTAGGGTCTCCATGGAGTTTTTTCCTTTTTTCTTCTCATTCTTCGGTTGGATCGGTATGGCATCGGGCTGGGCAGCGGGTTCTGTCCTAGTTTCGGCAGATGCAGAAGGAGGTCCGAAGGCAGGGGCCCTAGATACCTCTGTCGGTTTTCCATTGAGGATAGAGGAGATGATTCTGGAGGGTTTGAAAATTCCTCTGACATCTGGCATTATTTTGGGCACTCCCACCTCGACTGCTTTGTCTTTTTCGGGTGGGCTGACATTCGGACCCTTGGTGACTTCTTTGTCGAGATTCGATGCTGGGTTGGACCCTCTTTCGGGTCTAATAGAGGGAGTCTTTGATTGCTTGGGTTCCAAGCCTAGGGCTCTCTTTAATGGTGGTTTTTGGGACACCCAACAAAAATATTTAGCAGTGGATGATTATGGTGCTTATTTCTCACCATCATAGCTTATTAACGACTCGGGTTCTTTTCAGGAACCTATTGCGATGGTTGGTGAATTATTTGGGGGGAATCCTTCTCCAGGAAGGGCTCCTCATCTTCCTAGTTCTCCATTGTGTGTGGGATCCAGAGATCTTGCTCGGGGGGGGGAGTTCGTGAACACCTGAAGGAAGTCGGGGTTTCAAAGCACTCGACACATTGAGGTTCATAGTGTGCTCAGGATCGCACTGATTCGGACAGCTTCATTTTTTGTGAGGACATTGATATGGATCGAGTGGTAGAATTTTTGGAACTCTCCGTGGTGGGTCGGGCGCATGGAAAATGGTTGGGTACTGCCTTTCTACCGTCTTGGGTGGATAAATGTTGGGGCTCTAAACTTTCATCCTCCCCCAGTATTCGACTATTAGCTAAGGGATGGTTTTCTTTTGTTTTCTCGGCCTCTTTTGATGTCGCTTGGGTTCTCTCTAAAACTTGGACTATGGTTGTCATTCCCATTGTCCTCAAACATTGGACCCCAATTTTTTATGCTAAGTAGGAGAGAGTGGATGTGGTTTATGTTTGGGTTTGGTTATCGGGCCTTCCTATGAAATACTGGAACTCTCTTCATTTCTCGGCCATTGGTAACAAATTGGGTGAATTTTTGGAGGCAGATTTCTCCTTTGAAGATACTGGGATAATGTCAGTGGCTAGGATCTTGGTGAGGATAGACCTTCAATTAGGACTTTTAAAGGATCTGACTATAGAGACAGCTTCTAGTTCTTTTTAACAGCCTTTGGATTATGAAGACATCCCATTGAGATGCAATAGATGTCATGCTTATGGGCATGAAGTAGTGTATTGAAAAATACCTTTCAAGGGTAATATTAGGAGATCTTTGGATATTGGAGATGGCTCTGGGTTGGGTCATGCGGTCTCCGGGGGTGCACAAGCGGTGGCTTCTCAGGACGTGGAATCTAGAAGGGACGGTAAGTGACACCCTTTTTCTTCTGCAGGTCTTTCTTCGGTGGATCAAGACCTGGCTCACGCAAAGGTTCAAAATTCTTCATTGTTATCATGTCCAAGATCTCTACTAGTGTCAAGTAAGCAACAACTTACTTTTCCTCTGGTTTCTTCATCTACTTCTACCTTTTTATATCAGTCGGGATTTTTGGGGTTGGATGTTTCCTCTTTGTTGGGTCTTCCCTCACCCTTTCCACAACCCCATCCTGAGTCGGCCTTTTGTTCCCTCTCTCCCCCTGGGGATCTATTTCCTCCTTCGATTAGCACCCCTATTGCTACCTCGAGTCAAGCAACAAGGGAAAATTGTGTGATTGGGGAGCCCCATCTACTTGTGTCCTCTACGAATGAGAGTTCAGTGGTTTCTTCCTCTGCCAAATTAAATTTACCCTTCGAGACTTCTTCTTCCATTACTACTCCCCCTTGCACCTTATGTGGGACTCCCTCTATTTCTGTTAATCAATAATCTTCTAGCACCCAGTCACCCGACGGGTCTAGGATATGTTATTCTCTTCACAACAGGGTTGTTTTATCTGAGGATTTGAGTAGTTGTGGTGTGGAGGATCCACTCAAGTTAGGACTGGGGTCACTTCCTTGGGCTTTGGCCTCCTCATGGGGTCAGGGCAGGAGATCACACATACTTCTGGCACAAGATCGATCCAAAATTGATGTGGCTTCTGGGAAGAAAACCTCCATTGAATGGGCGCTTAGAGAAAAGAAACCCCAAGAGGTGGTTTCCTCATGAAAATTCTCTCTTTCAACTCTAGAGGTTTGGTGAGCCCAGAAAAAAAAAAAAAAAAAAAAAAATCGTCTTTAAAACGATTGGCTACGGTTAACAATCCGGATATTATATTTCTACAAGAAACCCTAGGGGTTAGAGAAGTAGTGGTTGCGTTGTTAGAAGCTCTTTTTTCCGGCTGGTCATTTGCGGCGGTGGATGCAAAAGGGTGCTCTAAGGGTCTTTCCACAGGATGGCGCCACAAGAAATGTAGATGTGAAAGGGTCTGGGGTTTTGATTCAGGGATAGGCCTCAATATGTTTTCGGTGGAGATGGGATGCTCCTTGGTACTTATTAATATTTATGGTCCCTATACAGAGCAGAAACCTTACTGGGATTATATGGATTTGAGCCCTTGGCTTTCTGAACCAGGGGTTATTGTGGGTGGGGACTTGAACTTCTCCTTGGGAGTGACAGAGGTTAGGGGTCCTCATACTACATTGGATCCTTTGACTAACTATTTCACTCATTTTCTTGATTAGCATGGTCTGTTGGACTTGGAACCGGTTAAATTACAGTCGACTTGGAAGAATCTGAGGATTGTTGATGCTAGAGTTGCAAAACGATTGGATCGTTTCCTACTGAAGGAGGACCTGTTGAACTCCTTGGGCCTTTCTTGACAATGGATTTCTTGTAGTGGAGAATCGGATCACAACCCGATTGTTTTGGAAATAAGCGGCAGGGTTCGTCGGACCCCCAACCCCTTAAAAATTTTTGAAGGATGGTTAAAGGATCCCAAGTATCAAGCCTTAGTTTGTAATCTGTGGATTCCCTTAGGACCACAACCTACCTCACATGATGCCATTCATTTTATGGACAACCTAAAGAAATTTAAGCAGGCTACAATCTCCTGGGCGCATGAGAAAAAATTAAAAGAAGATCAGGAGCTCCTCACTCTTGAAAAGAGGATGTTGGACTAGAAGGTTGACCCTGGTAGAGGCTTCAGCTCTAGGGAAGCTAGGGAAGATGTTGTATAAGTGGAGCTTCGAAGGAGATCTATTTTGGCTGAAAAGGAAGCATTGTGGAGAGTAAAAAATCGAGCTATTTGGCTCACTTGTGGGGATGAGAATACAATTTTTTCCGATTCCTATGCCAAAGGCAGGAAATTGACTAATACCATTTGGAGCCTCACCCAAAGGGATGGAAAACTGGTCAATACTTTTGAAGGACTATCATCTATGGGGATTTCTCATTTTAAAGATATGTTCAAGGCTCATGCGGGCTCCTCAATTGCGGAAATTGTGAAAGCAGCCAGGCTCTTCCCACGATTTGTGGAGGAAGATGAGTGGGAATCCTTGATGGAGGAGGTTACTGAACATGAATTGTTAGCTATCATGAATACCTTCCAGAAATGGAAGAGCCCAGGTCCAGATGGATGGTCAATTGAATTTTTTCTGGGTTTCTTTGATTTAATGGGTAATGACGTTTTAAATGTAGTGGAGGAGTCCAGAAAAAATGGGCATATTCATGAGCCTCTTAATGCCACCTTCACTGCATTAATTCACAAATCTGAAAATCCAACTACTTTCGATGATTTTCGCCCGATCTCTTTATGCAACTGTATCTACAAGATTATCTCAAAAGTCATTAGTCGTAGATTAAAAGATATCCTTTCTCAGCCTATCTCATGTGAACAGTTTGGGTTTCTAAAAGGAAAACAAATTCATGAATCTATCGGGGCGGCACAGGAAGGTCTACATAGCATGAAAATTAAGAAACTCGAAGGTGCAGTGATCAAAATAAACATCTCAAAGGCTTTTGACAGGGTAAATTGGCTTTATATTCAGATGTTGTTAATTCATCTTGGCTTTGGGGTGGCTTTCACAAATTAGATTATGGCTTCTTTATCCTCAATATACTTTTCTATTATGATCAATGGTTCAGCCTCTCCTTTTTTCAAAGTGAAAAGGGGGGTTCGACAGGGTTGTCCTCTGTCCCCGCTCCTTTTTCTTTTGGTTGCGGAGTGTCTAAGTTGTTTCTTGATTGAGGCTAAGTCTGCTGGAAATTTCAGAGGCATCAAAATTTCTCAGGGATTATAAATCTCACATTTACTATTCATGGCTGACATATTAATTTTTTGTGATGGCTCTAGACAAGATATTGAAAAAATGAGTGAAGGACTTCTACTTTTCAAACAAGCCACTGGCATGGAAATCAACGCACAGAAGTCAAGTGTCACACTCTCTTTGTTGTCTGGAGAGGAATCACATTTCATTTATGTGAGACTTCCCTTCTGAGTCTTTGATCTTGATGAAGGGTTGAAGTACCTCGGTTTTCAATTGAAACCAAATGATTATCAGAAGATCGATTAGAGGTGGCTTATTACAAAACTGGAAAAAGGTATTAAATGTTGGAGCCATCAATGACTCTCCAAGGCTGGATGGTTAGTTTTGGTGAAGTCAGTCTTAGAAGCCATTCTGGTTTACTGGATGTCTTTAGCCTAGATTCCCAAAGGCATTCTGGAGAAGATGAGAAAATTATGCTTTATATATCTGTGGCAGGGCAATAAGGACAAAAACGTTTTACCCTAGGTAAGATGGGATCATATTGCGACTCCAAAGGCCCTCAGGGGTTGGGGCTTAAAAAACATCTTATCTTTCTCTAAATCTCTTTGCAGCAAAGTGCTCTTGGTGCCTGATAAAGACTTCTAGTCTCTGGACTCAGGTAATACAACAAAAATATATTTCCCCTCTATCAATATTAGAATGGATTCAAACTGTAAAGAAATCATCGGAGGGCATTTCTATTATTTGGAAGGCTATGATTAAGGATTTTGACCTAGTGGAGACTAGACTGGTGTGGAGACTGGGCTCTGGACATTTGGTACGTCTTGGATTGGATCTATGGCCCGGGTGTCATCTGGGACATATCTTGCCTGAAGAAACAAGGCAAATATTAGTGAGGGGTGGCTTCTTACATATTACAGGTGATCCATTACTTAAAAATATGTGGCACCATGGATGGATTCAGTGGCATAGGATTGGCCTTCTAGAGGATGACATGATATATTGGAACAAATACACTAAGAATATTTGGGAAGCCTCAATACGCTTGGTTGATAGAGATGATGAACTACTATGGGATGGTGTCAGGGACAAAAAATAAACTCCTCGTTATGGTTATCTAAAGTTATCGGTGGATCTACTCCAACGGGAACCCCTATGGTGGTGGCAAAAGATATGGAAACAATCTTGCCCAGCGAAAGGAAAATTATTAGTTTGGTCGATCCTGGAAAATAAAATACCCACCTGGGACAATTTACAAAGACGCCTTTTCTTTGGTCCAGGCCATTGTTCTCTTTGTAAATCATAGTTAGAAATGGTGGATCATCTTTTTTTACATTGTCCTTTTGTTAGGGAAGTTTGGGATTTTTCCTGGGACCTGTTGCCCTCCCTCCATGATTGGCAAGGGAATACCTTTGAATTATCTCTAAAGGACTGATTGAATGGTCATGGACAAGAGGAACTTTGGGCCTTCCCTTTCATTATGGCCTGGGGATTTGGATCACCCGAAATGGTCACATTTTTCAGGATGAAATCTACCCAGCAGAAAAGGTTATAGTCAACTGCATTGGGATCTACAAATCCTTCTCGGGCTTGGGTGGGGGCATGGTGGCACACTCAAGGGTCGTAAGGGAGGAGACTCCTGACTCTAGTATCCCATGGGATTAATTTGAATGTGCCTCCCCATCTGATCAGAGAAATTGTGGTGGGGGTGGCTGCCTTTATCTCTCAAAAACACATTACTTTACACTCAAAGAGGGGTTGGGGAACGGCACAAACAACTACTCTGAACTCTTGGCCTTAAAACTACTTTTGTTTTTCGTCGTAGAACATGGATGCAGAGCTTTACAAGTTTTTGGGTATTATCTAGTTGTCATCAACTGGACTAATGGGACCCATAGATGTCAAATCTCTTGTTTTCTTCCTTTAATAGAGGATGTAATTTGTATCAAAAAAAAATTTGACTCTATCTCATTTTCTCATATTTACAGGGAAAGGAATCAACTAGCAGACAGGATTTCCAAGGAAGCCACGTAGTTAGACTTTGGTCTATGGTATGTTACAGAACACACTTTGGATGGAACTCGGGGCTTATATCATAAAACCTTCCATGAAAGACAGGACACTTGACTCTGGAGCCTAGAAATACCTCTAATGC
Source organism: Picea mariana (assembly GCA_032191745.1). Classification (NCBI taxonomy): domain Eukaryota; kingdom Viridiplantae; phylum Streptophyta; class Pinopsida; order Pinales; family Pinaceae; genus Picea; species Picea mariana. The sequence goes on along the minus strand of JASDQU010101754.1, from coordinate 390,986 downwards.
GAGGAACTACTATATTTTGACTAGACCATATTATTTTTTGCTATATAGATGGATTGTATATTATGATGGGACTATATCATAAGGATACTATTCTCTTTTGGGAACTGAATTGATTAACGGAACTTGTAAGTGATGTATATATATGCATCCATGGGGGATAGACAACTTTCTTTTTTGCTGGAGAATATGTACGAAGTTATTTATTAACTGGTACATATCTGTGTATGTAATTTTGTTTTGATATAATGAAATTATGAACTTTTTCCAGGGGAAAAAAAAAATATTCAATGGGTATAACCAAATCCAAACCGCACCAGAAGATCAAGACAAAACAATGTTCACCTATCCATGGGGGACATTTTCCTAACATGTTCTACCATTCAGGTTATGCAACGCCCCCACCACCATTCAAAGAGTTTTCATTGGTATATTCTCTGATTTAATTTATGAATGTGTGGAAATATATATGGATGATTTCATGACATATGGGGACGAATTTGATGAAGCAATGGAAAATATAGAGAAAAGATTGATAAGGTGTAAAGAGTCAAGTGTTTCCCTTAGCAATGAGAAATGTGCAATGATGTTAACTGATGGAATCACATTAGGACACCACGTCTCATCCAAAGGTATCCAAGTGGATCCAACAAAAGTAAAGATAATCTTAAAATTTCCAGCTCCAACCTCACAAAAACATGTGTGAAGCTTCTTAGGATATGTTGGTTATTATCGTCACTTTATTGAAAATTTCTCACGAATTTTTCATCCATTATTTTATTTGCTTACAAAAGATTTTGAGTTTTCATAGATAGAGATGTGCCAACATGCACTTGATGAACTAAAAACTAAAGTGTCTGAAGATCCTATTTTAAGAGGGCCTGACTGGTCACTCCCATTTCATATCTCTATGGATGCATATGACACCAGTATTGGAGTTGTTCTAGGAAAAATGGAAGGAAATGATCCATATGCAATCTACTATGTCAACAATAATATTTTTCCTGCATAACTAAACTATATGGAAACAAAAAAGAGTTTATTTTGATAATACATGCAATTAATAAATTTCGGCATTACATCACAGGATATCCATTAATATTGCATATTGACCATGTTGTTATAAAATATTTAATGAACAAACCTATAACTAATCGAAGAGTGAATAAATAGTTTCTTTTATTACAAGAATGTGATATAACCATCTTGAATAAACTAGGAAAAGATAATGTAGTGGATGATTTTCTTTCAAGACTCACATCTAACAAAAATGAGCCACTTGTAGAAGATTATTTTCTTGATGAGCACCTATTTGCAATTTTAAGTAAATCTCCTTTGTTAGCAGATATTGCTAACTACTTGGATGCAGGTAGACTACCACACCATTTATCTCCAAAAGAGCGACAAAATATCATCAAACAAAGTTGTATATTCCCATGGATCGATGGTTACCTCTTCCATACATGATTAGGTCTCATTATCAGAAGATGTGTGCGAGAAGACGAGATCCATGAGATATTGAAATCCTTCCATGACAACCCATGTGGATGCCACTTTGCAGACAAGAATACTGGGTACAAGGTACTTCACCAAGGGTAATCTTGGCCCACTATCTTCAAATATGCCAAGGAATATGTAAAAAGGTGTGATCGTTGCCATCACATGGGAAGATTGATGCAATCAGATGAGATCTTGTTACAGCCACACTTGGTATTAAAACCCTTTGATAAATGGGCCCTGGACCTTGTAGGATCGATCAATCCTTCCTCCCATCATAATTCCTACATCGTAGTATGCACGGGTTATGTCACAAAATGGATGGAAGCCAAATCACTCCCAGTCGGGATAGAATAAGCAGTAGTAAGATTTCTTCATGAAGAAATCTTCACCAGATTAGGGATACCTCGAGAAATCATTACTAATGGAGGAACGCAATTCACTTAAAGGCTCGTCAAAGACTTGATGGACAAATACAAGATCAAACACAGGGTTACCACACCATAATACTCGCAGGCCAATGGACAGATAGAGGGGACAAACAAATCCTTGTGGCCATTATCACCAAGACTATCAGACTACACCTCATAGATTGGGATGAAAAACTACCCGAAGCTTTATGGGCCTATTGGATGACAAGGATAACCACTACTAGTTTTACCCCATATGAATTGGTGTATGGGAAGAGAGTATTTATACTAATTGAAATAAATATCCAGACACTTAGAACAGTTGTACAACTTGGAATGGACCTAACTGAATCGCATAAATAGAGACTCCTCCAGATCAATAAGCTAGATGAACTTTGTCAAGCTGCCCTACACCGCACAATAATCATACAACATCAAAGAGCTCAATGGCATGAAAATTTAATTAAGAAAAAGAAATTCAAAGTTAGATACTGTGCCTTATTATTTGACTAAAGGTTCAAGGATTTTAGAGGGAAGTTCTACACTTGATGGCTCGGGCCTTACGATATTGATATTGTATATGACAATGGAGCCATCAAACTTCACACCATCGAAAAATTAAATAACTCCTCTGATGTAATATGGATTCAGGCTTTGACTATATCATAAACCCATATCCAATGAAGCCCTTTTGAATAGGATCGCTAGGTGATGGCTTGACAATGACCTGGAGATTGTAAACAAGGGGGGAACCCCTACTGAGTGATTCATTTTCTCCTAAAAAGAAAACATGTTTGAAAATCCTTAGGGGCATCCTTGGGGGCATGTTTTGAGAAAATCAGTTTATGTTGGCACAAGGCATGCTTAAAAACAAAAAGAGAGAGACGGGAAAAAAAAAAGCAAGAAGGGAACTTCATTGTTTCATGATGGTTATGCCAGGATCCTTCTAATCTAGTTTTGTTTATGCTAATAATTTTTTTCAGGATATGCAGGGAAGAAGAACATTGTTGCTACAACTCTCATTTTTGCAACTCTTGCTACTACAACTTTCATCTTGCTACAACTCCTGCTGTTGCAACTCCTGTTGTTACAATTTTTGACTTGCCACAACTCTTTATGTTATCTTCGTCGTGACTTCCACCGCTTGATTGTTGTATCTCCTTTTATTGTAACTCTAGATAACACCACCACAATTCTATTGTCGATACATAGACATGTCCTTGGGACAAGGATGACTACCAACGAGTACATTAACAAGTTGCATTTCTAGCCTACATATTTCTACTACTCTGTCATCTGTTTCTACTATGTGATTGTTGCAACACCTACCACTACAACTTCTGATGCTGCAATTCTTGTCCACACCTTTTGTATGCACCACCTATGTTGCAATTCTCATCCATGCCTTTTTTCTGCACCAACGATGATTCAATTCTCATTCACACCACCAATGGTGCAATTCTTATCTAGATGTTGCAACACTTGTTGTAGCAACTCTCGTTGTAGCAACTCTCAATGTTGCAGCTTCGTCGCCACAACTATCGTTATCGTGACTTCGCTTGTAGCTTTCACTTTACTCTCTCAATCACGTTTTCGATACTGCACCTCTGGTAGATGGAATAAGCAACGTCGATGTTGATATTCTAGTCAAACCCGATGATGTGACTCTTTTTTCATCACTGCAACTCCACCAACAATGCTCTCGTACGAGGGATGCAACTTTTGGTAAGACAGGAGACATATGTTTTCTTAAAGAATGTGTAATGAATTACCTATAATTGGCATATGTTTCCATTATTACACCACCACCATAGTCTCCACCTTACACCATAACTACTATGATCACCATGATATTTCCATAACCGGAAATCCCCCACCCTACCAACAACCATTTCCTTTGCAGTCGCAATCAATCAGATTTAGAAAAAAGAGAGACCATGGGAGGCTCCTTGATACATAAACAACCCATGGAATCACTGCTACTCAAAGCATATGACCATATTACGTAGATTTTCAACCAGCATGGATGGATGGAGTATGTACATTGTTTGCAAGGGTATGATGACGAAGTTTCCCTAGAATTCGTTTTGAATTTCGGGGAAGAATAGTTTATGGTAGTAGGAACATGGGTGGAAGTAACAAAAGAGATAGTGGTGGAAGTTACAGGCTTTCCACAGATTGGTGAGATGTGACATAGTTGTTGCAACTCTGAGCATGAAAAATAATTAAAGCTTTTTTGGTATCACAGTTGACGCAACTTCAAGCATGAAACAATTATTGCAACTTTGAATGTGGCCCTTGTTACTTCAAATCAAAGACAAAACCCACCAACACAATAGTCAATGTTACAGCCATTGGTCAAGATCACTCCTCACATAGAAATACGACAGAAGGAAAGTGGACAACCAAAAGAGAGATTAGTTCATCTACCAATCATCGCCCAGTTGATCCAAGTTAGCAGATTCATGTTATTTTCTAAAAATTGGCAATATCAATGTAAATAGATGAATAGCCTGATTCTCATGGTTTTTCATTCATCTCCTTGTTTTATTTAGACAGTGAATGTATTGTATAAAAACTCCAACTTTTCTTAATCCGTTGGAATGAGTCTAGTGATAACATACGGTCGTATTGTAAAACTTAATACTTCGACAATATAATTTCCTTTTCTCCTCATGTTCACGTGATGATGTGTTGAGATTTTGTGTGATTCTGATTTCATATCTTAGTGCCTTGTCAAAGGGGGTAGGGCCCCCTCCTTAGTCAGGTATTGCATGTACATTAAGAGTAGGATTAACATTTCATTGTTGTTCATTTAATTATGTAGTTTTTTTATCTCTTTATATTGTTGCAGTTCCAGATTTCATAAATAGTTAATTGCAATTTTGTTGTGGTTAATACTTAGTTTCTTTGTGTTGTGGATTCTATAATCATAAGATGCAACTCGGTGTTGATTTGATCTCTATAAGTTTGTAATCACAGACATTGTTGTAACTCTTATTGTTGCAACTCTCGTTGATGCAATTCGCATTGTTGTAACTTCCGTGCTACAACATTGCTTGTAGCTTTACTTTATTATGTTTTCTTTCAAATTTGTGACAACGATGCTCTTCAATTGTTTGGGATTGATATTCTATTGATTTTACAATTTCTCATTGAGTGTATGAACACATAATTGTTACAACAAATCAAGATCATCTTTATACTCGAGCAATTCACCCATAGATATTAGCATAATTTTCTTTTCTGTAAAGAGTGAATTACTTTTCTGCAGTGTGATTTCCTTTTCTCAAGAGTGATTTATTTTTCACAAATGTGATTTACTTTTCACAAGTGTGATTTACTTTTCACAAGCATGATTTACTTTCCGCAAAGAGTGAATTACTTTTTTGTAGTGTGATTTACTTTCTGCAAAGAGTGATTTATTTTCCGCAAGTATAATTTACTTTTCCTGCAAGCATGACATTTATTTTCCTGCAATTCAAGAAGTAGTGTATATTGGTGAATTAATTGAGCATCTTAAAATATCAATTTGTGGCATTAAAAGTACTACAACTCAGTAGAAATTACAACACTACACTTGCATATACAGTGCATGATATTTCGTAAGTGGGATACGACCTCGGATTGATAATTAAATGTACAACTCTTTAGTTGCTTACTAAATTAATTAGGAAGTAATTGAAAACTATGTCAGGGAGTTCATGTGACATCATCTCAATGAATTTTTTGGGAGTTAGCTTGGGTGGTTTTAAGGTCATGAGTATTGTTACAAGTACAACATATTGCACACAGAGCCAATATGCAAGTAGATTTGTTATTTCTAATTCTATCATAGTGACAATTGGAATACTTAACACTAAGCACTGATATGAACAAAAGAAACTTCTTATTTGACTTTATAAAACTATTTCTCAAATAGTCTTATTATTTAGTCACTATTACTCAAATAGTTTTACTAGCATGTGTACATCATTGCTTAGATTGAAAAATTCAATTATTGATATACTAATAAAGTATGTAGGGATAACCTACACAAATCAATCATGAAGTTTGTTAGCCTAACGGGTAATTGAAACAACAAAAAAGTCACCTGTAAAAAATCATTACAAAAATGTTACTTGCAATTTTTATCTCACATGTGAGCTTGATATTCTTGATCTCAATGTATTGACTATAGAAACATCATTGACACTGACATCATATCAACTACAAAAACATCATCAAAATTGTCATCATCTCCATCAACGAACCTAATATGACGTGGTGTCTCCTACAAATAGGTTTTCTTCAGCACATGTTTTTCTTTAACATGAAATGGTTCCACTGATGCTACCAAATGTCTTGTTATTCTCCCATCGTTGTTCTCCCACTATTTTCCTTCCTAGCCTAGATCATTTAATTCTTGTATTTAACTTCGAGGTGTGATCCTCATGGTATCTCACTTCATACCATATTCCTTGAAATTCCCATTGTTTTCCATTACCAGGGGCTTGTACTTTACAATAGGAAGAAACTTGAAAAACGCCTGGTTGGAAAGGATCTCTCAACCCCGTCAAATCACGTCCTTTGTGGAATCACTATTGTCACTTGTTGGGGATGATATTTATCCTCACCCACAAAATGCTTGCACCTATTAAGTAAGATATTGAAAAAGGCAACAACTACCACACAAAAATCCAAGAGGCGCCTATTTTTAGTAATGTTGATAATGAAATGAAAGTAAAAAATATTAAACTAAAATATAAGTTGATAAGTACAACATACATCTATGTAATTATTCTCTCCACCCTTCAATTTCATAACATTTTGTTAAGGATCAAAGTAACTTTCATTGAAAATATTAGAATACCTAGTGAATCTCAAGATCAAGAACTGCGTTGCATCATTGTGTCGAGAGGTTTTCTACAACCTAGTACATAATGTTACATTAAAAAATTTAAAAAAAAAACATCCTAGAACTTTCACGCACATAACGTTACATTAAAAAATAAAATATAATTCGGCCAAATAAAACAGGAATATTCCCTCCCTATTTCCATTCCCACCATTATTTCAAGTGGAATAATCTGAATGGGTTCTGGAATTCTCACCATTATTTCAAATGGAATAATCCAAAATGGTTCTGAAATACATTTTGTCATGTCCCTGCAGTGTGCCTAGCTGAATCTTGCGATCATGCACCTCTTGAGGGCATTAGGCACTGTGACATTTCTTTCTTGGCTACTTGGCAACACCAACGTTACTTTGTGTTGGCATGGGAGCAGACCCACGGTTCAATGCTTAACAGCGCACCAACAAAACCCCGATTATCGACCCTTTCAACAACAACTGCGAAGCAGATGAAGTCTCACCCGAGGTAGAAGAAAGGGAGGTTACAGGACGCAGGTGTCTGTAACCAAGCTGGGACATGAATCTGTGATAAGAGTACTTCACATAATATTTTGTTAACGCTTAGGAAGTGACATGCATCAGTTTATTAACCCTATTAACACCACAGATCATAATCAAAGATAGATCAGCGCAGTAACAACAAATAATAATATACCTTGAGAACTTAGCACTTAGCATTATAAGTTAAATCTAGCATTCATTTACCCTTAACAAAAGTAAAGTACTTAAGCAACAAAGGATCTATCTATTACACATCATAATCAAAGAATTAAGAAGATTCATAACAGAAATAACACAGCACAAAGACACTAGATATACATGGTTCACCCTAGGGTGGGGCTACACCCACAAACCGCTTCGCCTCTTTATTACTCGCCAAAATATTACATTCATTCACTCTTGTGCACTAAGCCACAGAGTCGAGCTTCGCATAAGACTGGAGATCTGCGCACTAAGCACTATATCCTCCTTCCAAAACTAGGTCAAATGCACAGAGCCAAACCCTCTATCACAACATTTATCACCTTCTACAAAATCATATATGAGCACAAAGCCTCAACGCGCATACATTACTTTGCACAAAGCAACTCGAGCTACCTGCACTTCGCTCCTTCTGCAATACATTCTTCTTTATTTATATTTTACAAACCCTTACAATAATGCCTAAATATGGGAAAACCCCATGGGCTGACATCCCATAAACCTGTTAAAAAACCCTAGAGCACCCTTTATTGGGTCCGCATAACCCTCAAATCGGTGAGATCTGCGATCTCAACCTTGCTTGGGCGATCCTTCTTTGACCATCGTGTCGAAGTCCAAAAGTGGGCCAAAACTGACCAAATTTTCCCGAAAACTTGGTTGAGAGCCAACAGGCCCCCAACACTCACCTGTGACTCATCCCGAGTCACTTAGGTTCGAACAATGTTTCTTTGAAAGCCTCAAGCTTAACTCGAGTTGCCTCGCCTAAGCCTCCTGCTCAGCGAGCTCCTGGACTATCTGCTTTGTAACAATCCCTTCCATGCATTGTTCTACTAATACAACTACTTGATCTAACTGAGAACACTGGCCATCGATCTCCTCGAACACCTTGCAGGCTTCATCCTGCACAGGTTGTAACTTTTGTGTTACTTCCATCAATGTAAATCTATTCGTTATGGCGCGGTCTCAACATACAAAAGTGGTCCATAAGCCCATAAATGCATTTCTAACCATTATGGAGCATCATTCTAATGGTCAGGGTGCCTCCAATGGTCATCTAACTTCTTTGGGGCGAAGTCCAAATCTACGCGAACCTGTTGTTTCAGTGAGGTTCAAATCCTGCGAACCTACCTCCTGCGAGGTTTCAATCTGTGAAGTCTTCCATCCGATTTATGTAACTTCTTGTAGCTTTTCCAACTTAGCCTTCTTTTTATTGAGCTTCCTTGCCTTCTTTCCTTTTATCTAATTCTCTCTAACTGTTTCTAGAGTCCTCTTTCCATTTTTATTCTTATAATCCCCTAGCGTAGTGGCTTCGCACTGTTGAGGTACCCTCAAATATTCTAAAGTTAATATCCCTTTTCTTAACATTTCCTAAGTGGGCATACTTATTTTTTAGATAGATAGGTTCTTTAAGAATTCTTTCATTCTTTCAACCTTGATAGCTAATTCTCTTGCTTTATGTCCCTCATGCGTTGTTACTTTGCTCTGTTGCTTTGACTTATCCTCTCGTTCTTCTATTAGTCGATCTATTGTCCTAGCTATGAAATCCCTTAATTATTGCCTTTTATTTTCTGTAGCTTCTTCCTATGCTTTCCTTCTAATCTGATCCTTCACAATCCAAGTCTTACCTAACAACAGTGGGAAAGGGGCATTGTCCCCAACAAACCTAATGACCTCAAATTCTTCTTCAGTAGATGTTCCATGAACAAGAATAGGTACAGTAGTAACTATTCCACATAAAGTTATCATCTTGTCCTTAAACAAGCCTATCCTTCCCAAAGAAGGTACCACAGTAGGATTTCCCAAAACTTCCCAAGTTTCTTCTGTCATAATATTCACTTGTGTTTCTTCATCCAAGACTATGCAATCTATGTCGAAGTATTTTATTCTTGCACTTATGCATTGTTTTTCTTTCATGTTTCTGGTAAACTGACATCTTTATGAACATCAATCATTTCTTTCAACTGTAATAATGTAGTCTGAACTTCCTCTGACCCTTTATCTTTATGACTTTCTAACATTTCATTGGTCTCTTGACTTTTTTCATAGTTTTCTTGTCTTATGTTCATCCCTTTAACTTTAGCAATAATCCTTGGACAATCCTCAACCTCATGACCAACAACCTTACAACAAAGACAAATAGGTCCTACCTCAAGACATTCCTTAGAAATATGTCTCGACCTTATGCAATTATAACACAAAGTCAATCCTCCTTTTCTTTTAAATGTTCCCCAACCTTTTATATACTGCACACTTCCCCTAGAATCATAGTGTTGGACCTGCAATCTGCAAAAAAAAAAAATCTAGGTTTGTGCATCCACTTATTAGTCCAAAAACTCTTTCTCTGCATAGGAATAACATATCTTTCTTCATTTCCATTAAATTTACTCAAATCAACTCTTTCTTTCAACTACGCCCTAGCCTTCAAACTAGGACATAATCTATGAAACATACTTAAATTCATGCTTTCAAAACAAAAAATTCCACTTATCTTTCTCTTACCAAAGAAAAAAACTTGCTTATTTTAGGATCTTACCTCTTTTCTTCAGAAAATCTTACTTCCTTGGCACAAAGCTTCGCAAGTCAAGTAGAGTACTTCCCACTTCAGCAGTATATCTATGCACAGAGCTTCTCTTTTTCTTTACTTCAATTCCCAGCAATCACAGTTTCAAGTCCCGGCAACGAAACCATTTGTTGGCACAGGGGCAGACCCAAGGTTCAATGCTTAACAACACACCAACAAAACCCCGATTACTAGCCCTTTCGGTAACACCTGAGAAGTAGGAAAAGTCTCACACAATGTAGAAGCAAGGGGGGGTTACAGGACACGGGTGTTTGTAACCAGGCTGAGACACGAATCTGTGATAAGAGTACTTCACAGAATATTTTGTTAACGCTTAGGAAGTGACATGCATTAGTTTATTAACCTTATTAACACTACAGAGCATAATCAAAGATAGATCGGTGCAGTAATAACAAATGATAATATACCCTGAGCACTTAGCACTTAGCATTATAAGTTAAATCTAGCATTCATTTACCCTTAACACAAGTAAATTACTTAATCAACAAAGGATATATCTATTACACATCATAATCAAAGCACTAAGCAGATTCATAACAGAAATAACACAACACAAAGAAAACCATGAGACACCAGATATGGGTGGTTCACCCCAGGGTGGAGCTACGTCCACAAACTGCTTCGCCTCTTTATTACTCACCAAAATATTACATTCATTCACTCATGTGCACTAAGCCATAGAGTCAATCTTCTCACAAGACTAGATATATGCACACTAAGCACTAGATACTCCTTCCAAAAATAGGTTAAATGCATAGAGCCAAACCCTCTATCACAACATTTAGCACCTTCTACAAAATCATAGTTGAGTACAAAGCCTCAACGCACATACATTCCTTTTCACAAAGCAACTCGAGCTACTTTCACTTCACTCCTTCTACAATACATTATTCTTTATTTATATTTTACAAACCCTTACAATAAGTCCTAAACATGGGAAAACCCCATGGGCCGACATCCCATAAACCAGTTACAAAACCCTAGAGGACCCTTTACTGGGTCCATATAACCCTCAAAATCGGTGAGATCCACGATCTCAGCTCCACCTCGGTGCTCCTTCTTCGACCATCGTGTCGAAGTCCAAAAGTGGGCCAAAACTGACCAAAGTTTCCCCAAAACTTGGTCAAGAGCCAATACTTCATCTGGACTATGCCTCTTCACCTAGAGCATACCCATACTCTGTTCTAGATAATTGACGAGTCACACTCCTACTCTAGTGAAACTCTTATATACTTAGACAATTGTTAACAATTTAACACTTAGTCATATATAATCATACATCCATGAGAAATCAAGAGAACAGCATTGGAACAAACGAATGATAAACACAAAAATAGTGTAGGCGACATGAATCGTGCCTAACACCTAGCTAAGTTTTTTTTATTGCAAAACAATTACAATATGAGCACTATAGGCTCGATTTACAACTTGGATAGATTCAAAAAAATCACCTCACCTCACCAAGATACTCATAGATATATTTGTCACCAAGACTCTCTATCGCAATTGTCTCCACAACCTCCTACAATGCACCTCAGACGTGCCCTCAACCGCAAACTTGTTGTGTCTTCGTTTGCGCAGAATTCATAGATTTTTGTTCTTCGTCACACATGCCTCCTATAGACCTGTGTTTCAAGACTTCCCCAAAATCATCCCAAAAGAAGCTCACCCAACTCTGTCCATTGAATCCTCCTCAAGACATCACAAGTCCTCCCATGTGGAGAAAATTGGCTACCTGAGGGAGGTTTCCCCTCTTCGTCTAAGCCTACCTCAGAATCGCAGACCTCTTCTTTCTCTCTTCCAATAATCCTCCCTTGGTTGTGTGCCCATGTGCCTTTATAGACATTGATCCATGCCAAGCATTATGTATTTATTCCCATAGGTGAGTTGACCCATCGGTTCACCAAGTCGCACCCCTTCACAAAGTTGGGTTGACTCCTCATGTGGGAGAATTCAATTGGCTTGTCCAATCGACCCACCGAACGCATCATTCTGTCATCTGGATGACCCACTAATCCATCTAACCGACTCATCATCTTAGGTGCTCATGTCTCTTAGGTGAGTTGATATGAACCACCCAAGAGTGCCCCCTCATGCCTTAGTTTATTTTCCTTCATTGGTGGAGCACCCAAATATTGCCCTCAACCCTTCATCAAATCATCCATCATTTGACTTGTGTCATAAGGAATCTGGGGTGGAGTCTCCCCTTGGCGCGTCGCATGCCTAAGGAACCCCAAATCTTCCCATATATGAATAATTTGTTTCTTCAAAATCATTGAGTGTCCTACCTACCCTATTTCCTTCATTTCAATTTTTTGGTGGAAGTTCATGAACTTGGAACCTCATGCCTTACACCATCCCCCACCTCAAGTCTTTTTCGTCTGTGAAAACATCCAAAAATTATGTGATCTACGAGTCTCTTCCTGAACTTGTGCCTCCACTACAACTAAGTCTGTTGGAAACCCCAAGTTTTGTGCTAGTTGGAAACCCTAAATTCTATCAGAGTGGAAATCCCAAGTTTCCTTGCAAAGTGGAAACTCTGAGTTTCCAACTCACAAAACATTCATCCAAAACCTATGCAAGTACCCAAATTTGTTTGCAACCAAAATGTTCACAACAATGGAAAGATGTCTCTTCCCCAACTCTGTTCGCAATGTCTAGGTTTCCACTGTCCCGTTGTGACAATCAGTGTTTGTTTCATTGTTGTTGTTGTTGCAACCTCATCCAAAACCTCAAAAATGTTTAAGTTTTGAAATTTTGTGAACTTTTTGTTGCGCCCATACATCAACCAACTATGTCATGTCTCTGCACAATGTTAGCCTCAAGTCCTGCACTGGTTGGGTAGCTAGTCCAACTGTCACATCCAGTTATTGAAAGTGCATCTCCATGCTCAAACTTGGCCTTTAATTTTTGTATCTATGTCACTACATTCAACTCCAAATACTAAGAAAAGTGTCCATCATTTCCTCGTTACTATTTTCATCATCTGATCTTTGTCAAGGAAATCCTCCACAATGTCTAAGTGTTGCACTTCGAACCTATTAGTGCATCTGTACTTTGACTTCCTTCCACAATTCGGTCCATCCACACAAGAATATCAAACCAAGGCAAGGTCACCCCTCACTTTGTTGCACCATCAAATCACCCCAAAGAAAAGTCGTCCATGACAACTTGACTCCATTTTCCACCTCATGGCACAGTTAGCCAATATTTTCACCAAGAACTATACATCTAGACTGCCTTTACCTCACTACTTCATCACTCAACCATATTTCTACATATACCTATCCATGCCTTGGAATGGATAGGATTCACCCTCAACCATGCTACCCAAAGAAAGAGAAACGTCCATGCTCAAGTAATTTCTTCATGTTGCAATCTGCTTGTCCGAACAATCCTTCAAATGAAGGAAAGTCCTCAACTCACCTCCTTTCATCAAGTTACATCTTTTCAACTCAACATATATGATGAGCATGGCCAATGTTCCCACACTCCTCAAACTGTCCCAAAGAACTATCCAAATTTCTCCAATTAGATTGAGTCATCTTAAATAATTTCTATGCCTTAGGCACGTTCAAACCAATATTTCTTCCAACCTCAACCAATGACCCTATCGGATCTCTGAGTCATCACACAATCATCCACAAGTCACCAAGGTGCACTCTTCTCATCCAATGTCCCATGCCAAAGGTGAGTGAACACCACCAAAGTCACTTGGTCTGTGTTCTTCCCATTCAAGTTTACTGCCAACAATTCTTGGTCGACTTCTCTGCTGACTCCATCTATCTCTTAGAATGAAATTTCCTTTCACCTCTTGCAAGAATTAAAACTCTATCACTATCGTCATGACTTTCAATTCATCGCATGACCCAATAGAACTGGCTAAGGCACCAAGCACCAATGTGCCTCACCCATTCTCTCAAACATGGCATGTACAGACTTCACTGACCACTTTATTGCAACGATCCATCCAGCATTCTTCATCAAAGAGCTAGGCAGCTTCCTCAAGCCACCTCCATGAATACATATAAATATGCCTAAGTCCACCATAGGACTTGTCTAAGAAGGTCGCCACGAGCTCTCAACACATTTGTCCCATCAAGACGTCCCAATTGTTACATGAATTCTTTGAATATGAATCACTTGAGTCACTCTCAAGTCTTATGGTATTCATCGTGGAAATGGATTACACTTGAACCACCAATTCATCTAAATTCCCTTCAAATAACTCACAACAACACTTAGGATGTGTAAGAACTCAAAACCAACCATACATTTCCAATGACATCCTTCAATGCAACCATGTTCTAAGTTTGTTGTCTTGGACCTCCACTTTCCCAAGCAATCAACTCTTCGCATGAACTCCCCTCAATCACCATTTGTATCTCCACACACTTGCAAGACCTTTTATGTGATACAAGTTTGATTCCATCCATCCACTTCAAAAATCCATCTAAGTCCCAAAATTCACATGCAACCGCCCGAACTCATCTCCAAGTTCTTGCCATTTCCACACCCTGACTACTTCTGCTTCAAGTCACCACTCATCCACTGCCCGACTGTTAATTCATAATGTTGTTAACTGACTATTGTAACTCTATGAAAATGTACCTCGCTTCAAGGTTCTGGTCTACCCACAAACAACCCAGCTCAACTCAACTATTGTTCTCAGTAATGCATGGCACAGAGACATCATGATGGAAACGTGCTCAACCGACTTCCTACTACAAAGTTTCTATAGGTTTCCCTAGGTAGTCCAACACACCCAAGTGCTTCACCTTTTTGCAACCAAGGACTTCTCCCTTTGTGATCACTTGTGTGATCATCCTCTATGTTTTCTTCTATGATCACTTCTGCAGTTAGATCTGGGACAAGTCATGCAACAATCCTGCATTCAACTTCCTTTCCCAAGTGCTCGGTTCACCCAATGAACTTTTCACCTGGTCTCTCCAAGGTGTGCACAACAAGTTCGGCATTGACTTCTATCACACATCAAACCAATCAAGTTTTCCTCTGCAATCAACTCTGTGATGAGTTTTGTGATCACTCACCCTATCCAAGTGCTTTGTCTCACCACAAACGTTTCTCTTGGTTTACAAAATGTGTGTGCCCAGACCAACCTTCCACCACACCGACAACCGAACCTCTGTCATAAGTCTGATGAAAAGTCTATGATGACACACTTTTCTCCACCAAATGATTCACCAAGTCTATGAACATTCCCACTGAAACGACTTTGAAACTACACCCCATACATTGTCACCACTGCAGTAGTAGAGCATGCCTCAATCTCTGATACCACCTATCACATCCCCATAATGTTCCTAGCCAAATCTTGGGATCGTGCACCTCTTGAGGGTGTGTGACACTGTGATGTTTCTTGCTTGGCTTCTTGGCCCCACCAACGTTACTTCGTCAGGAATATGTATCTTCACCTAAAGCATACCCATACTCTATTCTAGGCTACCAATGAGTCACACTCTTACTTTAGTGCAAATATTTTATACAAACAATTGTTAACAGTTTAACACTTTGTCATTTATAAGCATACATCGATGAGAAACCAAGAGAAAAACAGTAGAATAAATGAAAGATAAACACAAAAATAGTGCGAGCAGCATAAATCATTCCTAACACCTGGCTAAGTCTTTGTTATTACAAAATAATTACAATATAGAACTATCGGTTCGGTTTACAATTTGGGAAAATTAAAACAACTTGTCTCACCTCACCAAGACACTCATACACAGATTCATCACCAAGACTCTTTGTCATAGTTGTCTCCACAACCTCTTGCGGTGCACCTTAGACGTTCCCTCAACCACGTATTTGTTGTCTCTTCATTTCCACAAACTTCATAGATTTTGATTTTGCCTCACACATGCCTCCAACATGTAGATTTTAACCTTGTACAATTATTTACTGCAAACAAATTTTCAGTAAAAGAACAGAAAAGATACAATGGCAAATACAAACATTACACAGATATTTTTCCCCTCGAAAACCAACATATTCTATATTCATTCATAGTGATACATTGTTTACAATTCAATATACATATAGGAGCTAGTGACATCCAAAACTGTAACACGATGACATGGATTAGTCAACAACCCCAATTTCTTAACCGGAAATAGAAAAACATTGGCAAAAACTATGTGCCAAAAAACCACCCAACGATGGGCACGATAATCAAGGCGACATGAAAAATGAGGAAAACATGTGACACGTTTCCCAAGGAAAAAATTCTCAAGGGCACTTCCTATGACCCCCCCTCAAACCCCCTTTCATTCTCAGTGCAACGTAGCAGAAAAATAAGCCTATTCGTACAAAGAATATAACATATACCCAACATCCTCCCACTTTTTGTATTCTTTGCATACAGGGGGTTACAGGGTTACATAGTCAACAATCCAGAGCAACAATCCCATGGATCCTCTACACCAATATAACTTCTCAGTGCTCATAGATTTTGTTAATGAATCTGCCACATTCTTCAAAGTGTCCACCTGCATCAGCAACACTTTCTTTTCTTCAACCATGTCTCTCACAAAGTGATATTGAATATCAATATGCTTTGTCTTCGAATGATAAGTCGGGTTCTTCACTAGAAAAATTGCACTCTCACTATCACAATCTATCATTGCAGCTTATTGAACCATCCCACTACATGAACACAATATTTGTAACCATACTGCTTCCTTACTTGCATGAGTGCCCGCCATGTATTCAACTTTTGTAGTTGAAAGTGCCACTACAACCTGTCTTTTGCTCATCCAACTGATTGCTCCTCCAAATAGGTTAAAAATATACCTGCTTGTAGATCTCCTACGATCTGAATCTCCATCCAAGTCTACATCCACAAATCCATGTATTTCCAACACTTTGTCCAATCATGGTATTCCTTGGTAGCACAATCCATAGCTAGAAATGCCACGCAAATACCTAAAAACCCCTTTTACTGTTGTCCAATGCTCCTTCCCTGGTTTTGACATATACCTACTCAAAACTCCCACTACATGTGCAATGTATGGTCTAGTAAAGACCATTTCATACATCAAACTACCAACTGCACTTTCATATGGAACACGAGACATGTCCTCCTCCTCTTCATGTGTCTTGGGACACTAATCTGTAAATAATGTTACACCGATAGGAACAGGGACCTTGACCAGTTTACATTCCCGCATATTAAACCTCTGCAATATTGTCTCGACATATTTTCTCTAATTTAACCAGAGTTTCCTCTTTTTTCGATCTCTTTTAATTTCCATTCCCAAAATAAAATTTGAAGCACTGAGATCCTTCATGTCAAATTTAGAGGACAACTGAGTTTTCACATCCTAGATAATATCCTTGTTGTTTCCTATCAACAACACGTCATCCACATACAAGACCAAATAAATCAAATGATCACCAATTAACTTAAAATACACACAATGGTCCTCTTTGCTTCTTTTGAAGCCAAGTCCCAGCATATAAGTATCAATTTTTTTATACCACATCTGTGGTTATTGTTTTAAACCATACAAGGAATTTTTCAGCTCGCATACCAGCTCCTTCTTTCCCTTCACAACAAATCCTTCTGGCTACTTCATATAGATTTCTTCTTCCATATCCCCATGTAGGAATGTTGTCTTTAGATCCATATGTTCTACTTCAAAATCAAATGTTAGGGTTGTAGCGTTGAACCCCGGAAAGACTGCAGATTGCGCTTTCACCCAGAGAATAAGGATACCTACGATGATGTACAGAAGGGAACGCGAGGCTACAAGGTAGCCTCTATCCAGAGTAGTGCAGTGTGCCTTTCCTATCAGCTGATCGCAGGCAAGATAGTTCACAAGAACCGACCGACCAAAGTAACCAGATTTGTAGTCGACTTCGTAGGGAAGTGCGCGGAGAGCCTACATATGAATTAGGCCAAATACTTGGTGAACCAGCTAGAACTAGACTGCAAGGAAGCGCAAGACCAAGGGTATGAGTTCCATTTTAGATGGTTTCTCATATTAATCACTTTCATCGCATGGGAGATGTCAGAAGGTGCAACCTTTTAGGATGTTGAGCCCTTTGAACCACTAGCCACGAAGTTCAGTACGTTGTGGTATTCCAGCGACATGAACAAGCAGTGGCAATCAAATGTTGTCTTCCACACATATTATAACCAGATGAAGGTATCCATACAGGCCACGCCTTGCATAACCCCAAACACACTTCAAATATTTAGGCCATTGATGAAATTCAGCGTGGACCGCCACTTCATCTACATCACAGTGCGCGCTAATGAGCATCACCAAAAGCTATAGTCATACTACAAGTTAATGGAGGATGACTTGGAGTATATTACCAAGGAATGGTTGACAGACCTCCTTGTTCCAGTGGACCCCACAGAGATGTTTGTTGTTGACAGCCTCGAAACTGTGTCGGATACAGCCGGACCTAACAAGATAAAGAAGACCGAAGAGGTCGACAATTTAGACAGCACATCCATAAAGACCGCGTCTATTTCAGCCGAGCAAGAAGGTGATGGCACAGAAGTAGAGAAGAAGAAAGGCGAGGTTACACCACCAAGAGATGAGGAGGATCCCTCGAAGAAAAGGAAGGTTTCCCCTCCGAAACCTTCTTCAAGGAAGAAAATGAAAGCAACTAGAACCAAGTTTGAGACCACCCTAATCTCATATGACTTCGACTTCATCGTCACTGCACTGAACGATGATTCACTGGAGATATTAGAGAAGTAGGAAGCCAAGCAAGAGGAGGTTTTCAGTCACATCAAGGCCGAGATTCAAGAAGTGCAGCAAGCACTACAATCTAGTTGCATAGTATCCACTGCGCCCCTGACAGTTGGAACACTAGAACTAGGTGATGAGCCCGCTCAATTACACCAGATCACTGATACAATTGAAGCTCGCCTTCGATGAGCTTAGGAAGAAACAACACAAGCCACCCAAGCTTTAGCGCAAGAATAGAAAGACCTTGAGGAACAAAGAAGTGATGCAGAAAAGGAAAAGATCGCTTTACAAGTGAAATGGGATGAAGAGAAAGCAGATCTACAACAAAGAAAGAAACAGTTGCTCGTTGAGAAACTTGAAGTTAAGGAAAGGGTCAACAGAGCACTTCGCTCTGTGAAAATCGTCGAAGTATAGACCGAGGAACAAGTTCCATAGCAGGTGGCACAACTGGAAGAGGTAATCCAGAAGCTGCAACAATGCATCACAGAACTAGAACTTTGTGCTATACCCGAAACCCCTCAGGAGATAAGAGACCAATGAGAAGCAATTGCTCGCAACGCAGTTAGCAGATTAAAATCTCTTGCCTTGCAGTGCAAGAAGCTAAGTAACCAGAGCACCCAAACATATGAAAACCTTACAGAGAATCTAGAATTACAGGCGTTGGAGTTGCAACTCCACGAAGCAAAACAGCATGCGGATACACTACAGGCACAACTGAAGGCCCTGTCAACAGTAGATAGAATGAAGAGATCTCATGAACAATGCACAGCTCAACAGCAGATTCATATGCTTCAAAGCAAAGTGATTGAAATCACTCAACGACTTCAACCTATGCAAGACAAGGCATGTTTGTTGTTTACAGAGGTCGAGATCCAAGGAGTAGAGCTAGACCAAATCATCCTCACAACAGCAAGCAAGAGGCCATAGAAAAGCAGCAAGTCGAAGCAGCTCAGGCCAAGCTCGAGGCGTTTGAGGCAGAACTGCTCAAACCAGAGTGACTCGGGACGAGTCACAGGTGAATGTTGGGGGCTTGTCCTTGACCAAGTTTTGAGAGTTTCTTGGTCATGTTGACCTATTTTGGGGCTTCTACAGCCTGTCGAATGAGGAACGCAAGACAAAGCAGATATCATGGGATCTCAGCCCCCTTTTGGGCCTCTTTTTGGGTTTTTGGGAATATGTAACGGGAAAGGGATGTCGGCCCATGGGTTTTACCCATTTTTAGGCCTATTTTGTATATATACATAGATGCCTAGGCTAGGAAGAGAGGAGGAGACAAATGAAAGGATAAGTGCTAGATCTAAGTGATGCGAATTTATGCTAAGTGCAAGTAGGGTTTTTGATGCTTTGTGCATGATTGTAAGAGGCTTGTAGAGTTGAGTGAAAGTAGTTGTGACAGACTGTAGAAGGCTTAGTGTTGTAACATGAGGAAGAAGGATCTAGTGAGTTGCATAGATATTCTATACTATGCGGAGTAAGGGTTAGAGGCTCTATGTTGTAACAGATTGACTAAAGGCAATAAAGGAGAAGAGTTGGTGGAAATAGCCCCATGAGGGGGGTGAACCACATAAACACTGTGCTATCTTGCTTGGTGCTTGCCTGAATGTGTTTATGTCTTCTTTGCTTAGTTCTTTGAGATTATTAGATAGATCTTCTTATGCTCAATGCCAATGAGGTGTAGAATGTTAGATCTAATGTACATGAATATTCTCAGTGCTTGATCAGTTACATCTGACGTATTTTATTTATGCTAGTGCTTGTATATGGTAGATTACTGTGAATACTACGAGGCTCTGTTTTATTAGCGAAGTAGATAATGATTGCACGATTAACAATTGAAGGTGCTAATTTCTTTATTAAGTAGTACAATCACAAATTGGTATCCCAGCTAAGGTTGCAAACACCTGAGTCCTGCAACCACCCCTGCCTCTACCTCGAGTGAGACTTCATCTGCTTTGCAGATGTTGTCCAAAGGGCTAGTAGTTAGGGTTTTGTTGGTGCATTGTTGTAGCGTTGAACCCTGGGTCTGCCCCTGTGCCAACACCTGCTCCGACCTGTCATCAGTGTCTATTGAAAACCAAACTCTGCACACTGCTCTCAACTAGATACTAAACACTAAATACACCGCTAAAATTTGGCTGTACAAACTATTGGAAATCCAAACTGAAAAATGCTTGACCAACAAGCTTATTTTCACACTCTTATCTGCTCTAAAACTATTGAAATGAATACTCAATCAAGTGATGCTAAAGTGACAATGCAACCAATCAAGCAATTGGCTTCCTGATTTTTCTCCACTCACATCTTTCTTAAGCAGGCAGACAAATGTAAAAGATGGTAGCTGAAAAAAAAAGTTGAATCCAAAACCTGAGCTTATGAATGAAAAAAACTCCTCCTTCACTGAAGACTGTAATAGGATGGCCATAGGATCTTGAAAACCATGAAAAAACATTTCTTCTTGATGAGAAAAAATAGAAAGACAAGCCTTTTTCATAAGTGTTTGTTGCTCTTGCTCTATCTCTTCAGTTCCGAGAACATTTTCAAATGAAATGGCAGCAATAGGTTTGTCTACTTTTCCATCAACAAAAACATTCATACATTCTTGAACATATTCAAATATGACAGGCATATTATGTGCATCAAGGCTAACCTCTTGTTCATCAAACATTTATGATTTGGTTTCATTAAACTTCTCGAAATTTGTTTGAGGGCTGTCATTTTGACTTTCAAATGAATGAATGGAAATAAATTCCTGCTCATAATCTTCTTGTAAAGGTGAAAATCTAACATCATGCACTATTTCACAGTCTAAATTTCCCATGGATGCATTTTCAAAATCATGATTTTCAAATGAATCAAATAAAACCATTGCCTCTTCATTATCTTTATGTATTTATGATTGAAAAGTGGCATACACTGTTTTGTTGCTTTCCTGAAACTCTATGTCATTTGTTTGTTCATTGCTTGGAGTTTCCATAGATGCAGTTTCAGAATCCTCATCCATGTATAGGCCACTTAGAATTTGAACAACCACATCATTCATATGGGAAGAAAGACAACCTTGAAACACTTTGTCTTGCTGAAAATCTTGTTGAATATCTTCATCAAGTTCAGGAGAAGGAAAATGGCTTTCAACAACAATTTATTGATCAGCTTCACCTTCAACCAAAGGAGGGGATACTATTTGTTGTTGGTATGAATATTCATAAAAGGCTTCTATGATTTCATCATTCATACACTCTTCATCACCAAAAACATTTTCAAGGTACTTAATGAAATGTTCACAAAATTCACAACAATCTTCAAACACCAAGAATGAAGGATTAGATTCTCCATAATGCTTAAAGAATGTTATGTGGAAATCCTTAAGAGAGTATAAGTTACCTAGTTTTAAACCTTCATACCATAATATTGATTTCCCCTCTAGAGTAGCCATAAAAAATTTCATCAAACAATCCTCATGAAATTCAACCCCCAAATTACATATGTGCATGTGAAATCTAATCAAGTGCAAGGCAACATCATTTCCTTTCCCATCTTCGAATTTAGGCAAATACTTTTTTCAATTTATGTGAGGAATATGATTTGGAAAGCCAAGAATATGAGATCGATTCATTGGAACATACCTTGTAGATATTGAACTCATCTTTGGATAGTGGAGTCACCAATGATGTTTTGAAAGCTGGATTCTGCATTGAAAGTGGAGTCGCCAGTGAAAATTTAAATTTATGGATTCTTCTACCAGTGGAATCAACTTCAAACTGATTTTTTGATGTGTGGAGTCGCTAGAGCAAGAATACAGCCAATATGTGCCTAAGTGTTTATGCTCTCAGACCTTAGAACTCAACCATGTCATTCTTTCCCAGGGAAAATTTTTCAATTTCGTCCCTGGCAACAACGCCAGAATGTTAGTACTTTGTAAAAAAAATCGGTTGAATAGACAAACGACAGAGGTAACTGTTTCAACCTACTTTAGAGCTAGGCACTAGCCTGCTCAACTCAGAGAGGGCTCTCTCGTGTCACTTGATATATCTATGGAAATCGGTGGCTATATTTGGTTTGTTTTGAGGGGTTTTTATAAAGTTGTTGGCCAAGAAGACGAGGGACACTCAGGGCTATGGAGTCAAAATTATGAAAATGAATGAAAATATTGACTAGCCAATAGAACTCTCTAGAGGATAAAGGCTAAATGAGGCAATGAATCTGAGTTGTAAATAATATTTGTAGAGTGTAAGAGGAAAGGGGGAAAACAAGTAATTGCATCAGAGCATTAATAAAATGAATTCTAAATTAGTTAGGAAGAAATACACACAGTTTAAATTGTTTCATCCGAGAGGATCAAGGGATGTATTTTGGGCTTTTAACTATCCAATTTAAACAGATGAAAATGTAAATGGAATCAAAGAACACAGGAAATACAAACAATGAAGGAAGACAAAACTCATATTGTTGGGCCTTGACCAAGTTTTGAGGATCCCTGGTCAGGTTTGACCTATTTTTGGGACTTTGACAGGCTGTCGAAGGTGGAGTGCAAGATGAAGCAGATATCGTGGGATCTCGACCCCTTTTAGGGCCCTTTTTGGGATTCAGGATTATGTAACGGGTATGGGAATGTCGGCCCATGGGTTTACCCATGTTTAGGCCCATTTTGTAATGTATAAATAAGTAGCTAGGCGATGTAAGAAGAGGCCAGTGTGCTAAGTGATGAAGTTCGATCTATGTGATCGAAAGTGCTAAGTGTTGAGTGGAGATTGCTTTTGTGCATAATGTATGAGGCTTGCAGAGCTCAGTGCAAGTGAGTGTAAGAGATTGAGAAGAGGCTTAGTGTTGTAACCTAGCCCGGGGAAGAAGGATCTAGTGAGGTGCATAGATCTCCTGTCCTCTGCGGAGTAGGGTTTTTGTGGCTATGTGCACGTAATTGATTGAAGAAGCTAATAAAGAAGATGAAGAGTTGGTGGACGTAGCCCCAGGGTGGGGTTGAACCACGTACATGTTGTGTTGCTCTGCTTTGTGCGATGTATTGATGTGTTTATATGTTAACCTACTTAGTGCTTCGATATAGATGAATGGTAGATAGACATGTTAAGGCTATGTGCTTAATAGTATGGATGAATACTAGATATGGCCTATGTGGATGTGCTTAGTGCTTGAATATAGTAGATCTGGTTAAATATTGCAATGCTCTGTAATTAGGGTTTAACTACGTTGTAAAATAAGACTAGATATTGATGAACTACAACTGCTAAGTGCCCTGTTAAGGTGTTACAATCACAGATCTGTGTCCCAACTAAGGTTGCAGACATTGGAGTCATGCAACCACCCCTGCCTCTAGCTCGAGTGTGACTTCATCTGCTTCGCAGGTGTTGTCGAAAGGGTCAGTAGTTAGGGTTTTTTTGGTGCATTGTTGTAGCGTTGAACCCTGGGTCTG
The DNA here is from genome assembly GCA_032191745.1 of Picea mariana. Lineage (NCBI taxonomy): Eukaryota > Viridiplantae > Streptophyta > Pinopsida > Pinales > Pinaceae > Picea > Picea mariana. Next base: position 366,752 of record JASDQU010101754.1, on the reverse strand, counting down.
CCCCTGTGCCAACAAATGGTTCTGTTCCCAGGACTGAAACTATGATTGCTAGGAATTGAGGAAGAAGAAGCTTTGTGCGAAGATCCGACCTGAAACTATGAAATCTTTGTGCATAGATCTATTGCCCTAGTGCGCACCATTCCACTTGACCTGTGAATATCTATGCCAAGAAGAAGGGTCAGATCTTAAGAAAAGAGGTAAGATCTGAAAGCTTTGTGCTCTGAGAAAGGTAAAAGTGAGAATTTTTTCTTAAAGAGCTAAGATCTGCAAGCTCTGTGCTCTGATAAAGGTAAGAATAGTGAAAAGTTTTAGATCTGGAAACTTTGTGCTCTGCTGAAAGTAAGATTAGTGGAAATTTTTGTTTCTAAAGTATGGATCTAGGTATATTTGATAAGATTTGTCCTAGATTGAAAACTAGGGCACTGATAGATGAAAGAAGATTTTATAAGAGTAGATCTGATAAGAATAGTGAAAGATATGATATCCTATAAGTTTGGACTAACAAATGGATGCAGGATCCTAGAAAGAATTTTTTGCAGGTTAGCTACTATGATCCTAGTGCGCAGTACAGAAAAGGTTGGGGATCATTTAAAAGAAAATGAGGATTAACCCTTTGTTATAGTTGCAGAAGACTGGGACATCTGGCTAAGGAATGCCCTGGTAGAAGATCTAGTTGTCTTTGTTGTAGAGCTATGGACCATGAAGTATTGGATTGCCCTAGAATGATTCCTAAGGTTTAAATAATGAATATGAACTAAGAAAACCCTAAGGCAGATCCAGAAACTGAGATTATGGCAGAACCCTAGAAAGAATCAGAGAAAGTATTGCTACAGATGAAAGAAACCCTGAATGACCACCGACATATCATCTTATCAGAGATCTTCAAAGAAAAAGAGTCCATTGAAGCAAGAATATGAGACTTCGACATTGACTGTGTTCTGGATGAGGAAACATAGGTGAATATCATGACAGAAAAAACTTGGGAACTTTTAGGGGAGCCTGTTATGATTCCTTCATTGGGAGGAATAGGATTATTCAGAGGAAAACTGATAACCCTATGTGGAAGACTTACCCAGATATCTATGAGTGCTCATGGAACTTTGACAGAGGAATATTTCGAGGTTGTTAGATTTATTGAGAACGACACTCCATTTACTATGTTACTAGGAAAACCTTGGATCGAGAAGGACTAGACTAGAAGGAAGGAAGAAGAAGTCTTAGAGCAAAAAAGCAAGAATTAAAAGATTTCATGACTAGGAGGATCACATAGTTGATTGAAGAAAAGGAGAATAGATCGAAGCTACTTAGGACCAGATACTTGGATGTTGAAGTTGCAAGAACACAAGAAGATTTGCAAAAGACTGAAGTACCTATCCCAGATAGAGAAGAAGTACTACCCTTGAATCCTAGGACAGAATATCAACAACACAAAGTTACTATGCCAAAAGAAGACAAGAATCATAATGGAAAGAGGAATAACGAGATGCAGCTCACCGGAAAGAAGTCTCAAAATCTTAGCAAGAAGAAAGCAAAGATCGAAAAGTTACGGAAGGGTCCAGAGGGAACCTCGCAAAGGGAAACTTTACAAAATAGGAACTTCGTCGGGATATCAGAACAATGTCACATGGCACTTCGACATAGCGAAGAAATATAGTTGTTGGGAACAGTATAACCATTAGACCGACACCCCGAACGGGTATAAAGGCATTTATGGTCAGAAAGATTGCCATCAAATCGTTGGGACCGCGCCGTAACGGACAGAACTGAGTTAATGGAGGCTTCTCGCCTGTTGGAGAGATCTGTTGCTTTGTTATCTATTTATTTCGTCGAACCTTGCACCGAGAAAACTTTTTCTAACCATGAATCTCAGCCCGCAGATTAGTTGATTCCACACAGTGATCATCGCGCTATCACCATTCGTCCCATTGCATTGACTAGCAACTCTTCAAACCCGAGAGATTCAACCATGAGTGCGTATGTCCGAAGAAATTAGCGCAATTGAAGAGTCTATGAAGGAGGTACTCATTGAACTCATGACTGAAAGAATAATGTCTGAAAGAGTAATGTCTATGGGTGTACAAGCGTCGTCGACGAGAGGAGTGCAAGCCTCTCCATCGACTGCTTGCAGATCCAGGCCATCCCAACCAACAACAGAGAAGAGAACCAAGCACAGAGATGACCTAGCAAATGCAAAGCTGATCCCGGCCATATTGCTCGATTAAATTCTGCCTATGGCTGGCGTGGTGAATCGAGAAGCAGATACACGCAGTAAGAGCACAGTAGGACAAGATCGCAGCATTGAATTTCAGCAACTTCAACCTCAAATATCGCAAGAACCATAGCACGCTCACCTCGTACAAATACTTGACCAGGACGAAGGGGAAGAATTTGAAGATAATCCCCCATCCATGGAAGATGAACCTCGCATAGTCCACCCCATTGAATGTAATGAAAATCCCACACTTCAGAAGACACCAGGAAGTTAATGCCTGTATCAAGCTACTACTTTCATGTTACCATGGAGACTACTTATGGCTCGACCACCGTATCATAGTTGATCTGACATTAATCCATAGGATCACAGGATTGAGTATGTAAGGACCTAATCCACAGGACTTCTACCCAGGAAAAGCCACAAATCGCGCACTAGCACAGAAGATCAAGGATACATACGGCGATGTTGAGAAGGGGATGCGAGGCTATAAGGTAGCCTCCATCCAGAATGGCACAGTGTGCCTAGCATGTCAGTTAATTGCAGGGAAGCTAGTATGAAAGAACCGACCCACACAGGTCACAGGGTTCGTTGTTGACCTTGCAGGGAAGTGCATGGAAGGTCTATAGATGAACTGGGCGAAGTACCTAGTTAATCATCTTGAACTGGACTACAGTGAAGCACAAGATTAGGGATATGAATTCCATTTTAGCTGGCTCCTAATCCTCATCACATTTGTTTCTTGGAAAATAACAGAAGGTGCGACCTTCTTGGACATCGAGCCATTCGAGCTGCTTGCTACGAAGTTCACCATTCTCTAGTACTTGAGCGATATGAGAAAATAGTGGCAGTCGATCATTGTTTTTCACACATATTACCTCCAGTTGAAGAGAGTCATCAAAGCTGAACCTCGCATGAATCTGAACACCTTATAGAGGTTCTGACCCCTGAAGAATTTCCATGCATATCGACACTTCATCTACATTACATTGCGAGAAGACGAACATAAGGAGGATCTCCAGTCATACTACAAGCTCATGGAAGAGGACCTTGAGGAGATCACTAAGGACTGGTCAACATACCTCCTTATTCCCGTAGAACCTGCAGAGATGTTTGACCCTGACAGCCCAGAGACCACGCATAAAGAACATGATACACCCAGACCCAGCAGAAGAAAGAAGACCAAAGAGGTCCAAGACTTAAGCAGTGCCTTAGGAAAGACTGCTTCAGTATCACCTGACCAAGGGGGTGATGTCAAAGTAGAAGAGATAAATGGAAAAGAAGTTGAATAGAAACCAGGCAAGGTAACATCGCCTAGAGATGAGACCAATCCCCTGAAGAAGAAGAAGGTTTCTTCCCCGAAGAAATCCAAAGCCACCGTGACCAAGATGCAGACTCTACTCACTATCGATGATTTTGACTTCATCATAGCAGCCCTAAACGACGCCTCGCGGGAAATCGTGGACAAACAAGAAGCCAAGAAGGAGGAAATGTACGACAGAATTGAGTTCGAACTCTGAGGGATACAGCAGACCCTTCAGTCCAGTCGCTCAATGTCCACTGCGCCCCTACCATCGGGAGAACCGAAGTTGGGAGATGAGCCAACCCAAATCCGCCGACTAGTAGATGCAATCGAAGATCACCTTCGTTGAGCATAAGAAGAAACAAAACAAGCCAACCAGGCCTTGAATAAAGTGCAAGGAGTACTTGTAGAACAACATCGAGTTGCAGAGCAGGAGAAGGTTTCTCTCCAGGCAAAATTGGAAGAGGAGAAAACACAAATGCAGCACGAAAAAGAACAGTTGCTCAGAGAGCAACTCGACGTGAAAGAAGCAGTCAACAGAGCACTTCACTCTGTGACAGGATTAGAACCATAGGCAAATGAATGAGTCACGCATCAAGTAGAATAGCTTGCAGAAGCTATCCAGCAGCTACAGCAATGAATAGCATACTTAGAGCTCCTCACAGTGCCCGACACTCCACAATATGTAAGGGATCAAAGAGAAGCAACTACCCGAAGCGCAGTTGAAAGAATCAAGCGCCTCGCCATGGAATGTAAGAAATTGAGGATCGCAGTTCCCAGACGTATGAGAGACTCACTAAGAATCCAAAACTGAAGACACTAGAGTCACAGCTCCAAGAGGCGAAGTATCAAGCAAAAATAATACAAGTGCAGTTGAAGCCCCTGTTAGTTGTTGAAAGAATGAAGCGATCCCAAGAATAGCGTAGTTCTCAACAGTAGGTCCATGCCATTCAGAGCAGAGTCATGGACGTAACTCAGAGGCTCCAACCTATACAGGACACGGCTTGCCATCTATTCACAGAGATCGAAAGCCAAGGATCAGAACTAGAGCAAGTCGTCACTGCAGCAGAACATCACCTAGAGGGACCTGTCAACGAAGTTGTTATCCAGGAGTTCGTTGAACAGGAGGTCGTGGCACAGCAACAAGTCGAAGAATCTCAAGCCAAACTCAAGGTTTTTGAGGTAGAATTATCCAGATCAGAGTGACTCGAGACGAGTCACAGGTGAGTGTTGGGGGCATGTTGGCCCTTGACCAAGTTTTGAGGATCCTTGGTCAGGTTTGACCTATTTTTTGGACTTCGACAGGCTGTCGAAGGTGAAGCGCAAGATGAAGCGGAGATCACTGGATCTTGAACCCTTTTAGGGCCCTTTTTTGGATTCAATATTATGTAACGGGTATGGGAATTTCGGCCCATGGGTTTACCCATGTTTAAGCCCATTTTGTAATGTATAAATAAGTAGCTAGGCGATGTAAGAAGAGGCCGGTGTGCTAAGTGCTGAAGTTAGATCTATGTGATCGAAAGTGCTAAGTGTTGAGTGGAGATTTCTTTTGTGCATACTATATGAGGCTTGCAGAGCTCAGTGCAAGTGAGCGTAAGAGATTGAGAAGAGGCTTAGTGTTGTAACCTAGCCCAGGGAAGGAGGATCTAGCGAGGTGCATAGATCTCTTGTCCTCTACGGAGTAGGGATTTTATGGCTTTGTGCATATAACTGATTGAAGAATCTAATAAAGAAGATGAAGAGTTGGTGGACGTAGCCCCGGGGTGGAGGTGAACCACGTACATGGTGTGTTTCTCTAATATGTGCGATGTATTGATGTGTTTATATGTTAACTTGCTTAGTTCTTCAATATAGATGAATGGTCGATAGACATGTTAAGGATATGTGCTTAATAGTATGGATGAATACTAGATCTTGCCTATGTGGATGTGCTTAGTGCTTGAATATAGTAGATCTGGTTAAATACAACAATGCTCTGTAATTAGGGTTTAATTGCGTTGTAAACTAAGACTAGATATTGATGAACTACAACTGCTAAGTGCCATGTTAAGGTGTTACAGTCACATATCTGTGTCCCATCTAAGGTTGTAGACACTGGAGTCCTGCAACCACCCCTCCCTCTACCTTGGGTGAGACTTCATTTGCTTCACAAGTATTGCTGAAAGGGGCGGTAGTTAGGGTTTTGTTGGTGCGTTGTTGTAGCGTTGAAACCTGGGTCTGCCCCTGTGCCAACACATATCATAGCCATTAGAATCTTTTCATAAACAGTTCAAAATGCTTCTGCATATGTATTCAATTCAATCCCAGAAAAATTACAATAGAATCTAGAACCACCAGAATTGTGCCCTTACACTTCTGCCCATCAATAATACACTCAGAACCTCTAATACTTATACAATTCAAGTTCCTTCAGTGTGCAACCGGTTACAATAACTGAAATGAAACGTTATAGCTTCTACAATGATTACAAATGACAGTTTTTAGAAAAAAAAAACGTTCCATGATCCCTGCAAATTCCTCTGACGCTCCAGCTCCTTCCTCTGCCACGTTCTCTTTGAAATTTCACTTATACTCTTTCAAATCTAATTCATTTATCCATATTCTCATTAAACAATTGGGAATAATATGTTTGAATAAAAATAATTCCCAAATATTTTCTATCCTATAGAATTAATTTTCCATAATTTAATTCATGCCCATGGTTCTTTTAAAACCATTTCTTGTTTTCCCCAATTCACCATTTCACTGTAAAAAACATTTATTGTTACCATTTCACATGAAAAACATTTACTATGTTATGTTTTTCCAATTTACCGTTTCACTGTGAAAAAACATTTACTGTGTGCTTTTTCCAATTTATCGTCTTTGGTAAAATACCTTTTATCTTCTTCTTTTACTCCTATAAATCTTTGGATAAAGAATTATCCAAGTCTTCATTCAAGTGCATCTTCCCATTTAAATATTTTTCATGGAAATAAACATTAATTTCTTTAATTTGTAAAACTTGAATCTTGCCTCTGTAAAACCTTTTCACCGTGAGGAGGAATCTCATTTATTAGAAATTCCATAATTGTTGTTGAAATGCACTCCTGGAAAAATGTCGCACATTAAACATATGATAAATGGTGCATTTATTACATCAGGCTTGCGCTGGAGTGCTTTAATCCAAACTGTTTTTACCCCTGATATGCTCCACATAAAAACATGTGTCCACGAAAGAAACCACGGTAGTTTTCCCCGGCCCGCCTTCACATAATTAACCTCCTCGCTATTTCAATCCTCGATATGTATGTGCGCTCTCCATCCAACCTTTGAATTTTCCACATTATAAATTTAGATTTGTGCCCATGATTTGACATGATTCCATAAATTAAATATTGGATTAAATATTGATATAAATATTTTAATATAAAAATATTTATATTAATAATAATAAACCCTTTTTCTATTTTCTAAGGACTTTGGGCATATGAGGCTTAACACATGACTTTGTGGATAGGACAAGGGTACTTAATAAAAGGAATATTTTTTATTTTCAATGGTTATATGAAAATAAGGGTAAAAATGAATGAAGTGATGGAACTAAGGGATTTAGATAAGCGTTAAGGCTAGGTATAGGTTTGGGATATTCGCCAAATTTTTGACTCGCGAGGGACATGACTATTTTGGATGATCAGTTGAGTGAAGGATTTAGGTGATGGGGGATTGACAGAGCTGGTGAAAATGTTTGAAAATTTGAGTCGAAGAATAACACAAGGACAAGATGGATTGGGAAAAATTAATGCAAATTAGCAGGTGATCTACGGTCCGCCGAGTCTCATCAACTTTCGATATCGGGGGTTGGTAAAAACAATTTTGGGTAGACCGCTTTTCACCCCTATATGCCTCTGAGGGTGCCACGCGTCCACGGAATGAAACCATGGTATTTTCCCCGACCCACCCTCTAACAATTATATTCTGCGCTACTTCATTGCCCGATATATGTTCTGGTCGTTGATCTGGGTCATTTCAATATCTACAGTCTGTTGGGCCCCTTCACATTCACGTCTCCTCTAGATTTATCCACATTCCGCCATATGTGACCCTATCCTCCAAAGTATCACGCCTCCATCCCGATGTAGCTCCTCGCTAAATTTTCGAGACTTGGATCCTATCTAAAAATTGTTATGGTGATAACATATTGTATTGTGAATAGTGAAATTAATACAATGAAGAGTTGACAGGTGTGGCACCAAGGAAGCCTAGTTTTATCTCGATTAATTTATGTTTTTCTTAATAATATGTATGCATTGTTTTGCTTCACAGGTTTAAAACTTACATGTGGTATCAGAGCACATTTTTGGCTTCAGGAAGACACCTTTGTTGTTGAGGGTTTGGCTCAATATTGATAGATCAAGTTTATCTTGAGTACATGATAAACCTAGGTTCAGTGGGAGCTTTGAAATGGCAATTCATGTGTTGAAAGAGAATTTCAAGAAGTTCTATAATTGAGATTGAGAAGTTCAATGGAAAAAAATTTGAGCTATGGAAGCTCAAGATAGAGGACCTTCTTATAGAAAAAGAACATTGGATCTTTGTGGATCCTAGTACACAACCTACTAGTACACAATTCACTCGTACACAAACTGCTGGCATGTCGAAAGAATATTGGGAGAAGATGGATAGAATAGCAAGGAGTACGATTTGAATCTACCTGGAAGATTTGATGTTACTGAATGTGTCGGGAGAATCTACAACCAAAGAACTATGGAAAAATTTAGGGAATTTGTATCAGTCAAAGTCCCTGGTAAACAAGTTTTTTCTTTGAAAGAATTTGCATCATATTATGATGGAATATGGAGATTTTGTGACAAAGCATCTAAATGCTTTCAATTCTATGGTAAGTCAACTTGTCTCTATTAATATTATGATTGCAAAAGAAGATAAGTGTATTACTTTGTTATGTTATTTTCTAGACTCGTGGGATATTCTGGTTGTAGCAATTGGTAGTACCACTCAATCTGCATTGAAGTATGAGGATGTAGTTTCATCCTTGTTATTAGAAGAGATGAGGCATAAAATAACAGATAGTCATAGCAAAAATGCTTTGGTCATCCCAAAGATAGGAATAAAATTAAATCTTCAGGGGGGGGGGAGATCTAAATCTAAAGGTAGATCTAAATCCCCAAGAAAATATTTGAGGAAATGTTGGAAATGTGGTAAAGTTGGGAATTATAAGAAATATTGTGGGTCTGGATGTTGATAAAGCAAAGGGATCTAATGAATCCTCTTCCACAGAGGAGAAAACCTCCACACAAGAAGGAGGTGATGTTTACCTAGCATCTACAAGTACACATGCAAATCATGATGTATGGTTGATCAACTCAGGTGCATCATTTCATATGAATCCTCACAGGGAGTGGTTCAGTGAATATGAAAAGTATGATGGTGTTGATGTATTCCTAGGAGATGACTCAAAAATGAAAATCATGGGACGTGGAAGGGTTAAGTTGTTATTGAAAGATGGAAGGATTAGAACTCTTCCCGGAGTTCTACACATTCAAGATCTAGCGAGGAGCCTAATATATGTAAGCAAGCCGGATGATGCGGGTGTGGATACTTTATTGGGAAAGGGAACTTGCAAGATGGTATGAGGAGCGATGGTGTTGATTAGGGGAGTTCGGTGTGGAACTTTGTACGAGTTATTGGGAAGAAATTATACTAATGGGTGTAATAGTTCTATTATCCATGACAAAGAAATAAAGAAGATATGATCCATACTGGCCCTGGAAAGAAGACCATGGTGTGGCATCAAATACTAGGACATGTTGGAGAAAAGGGCCTTCAAACACTACACGGTAAAGGTATGGTTGAAGGTATGTCTAATTGCACCTTGGATTTTGATTTCTATAAACATTGCATATATGGTAAAGAGAATCGAGTAAGATTCCCATCTTGTGCTACAAGAGAAAAGAGGATCTTGGATTTGATACATAGTGATGTGTTCGGACCTATGCATGTTCCATCACTAGGTAAATGTATGTATTATGTTGCATTCATAGATGATTTCTCAAGGAAAACGTGGATTTATTTTCTTAAGAAGAAATATGAGGTATTTTATAAATTTAAAGCATTTAAGGCTCTGGTAGAAAATTAGACAGAGAAGAAAATAAAGGTGTTGAGCACAGATAATGGTGGTGAATTATGTGGGAACAAATTTGAAAAGTTTTGTAAGAAGTGTGGTATATCAAGGCAGAAGACTACTCCATACACACCTCAACGGAATGGGGTTGCAGAAAGGATGAACAAGACGTTGATGGAAAAAGAAAGGAGGATGCTCAGTGGTGTTGGGTTAGGACAAGAATTATGGGCAGATGCAGTGGATATTGCATGTTACCTGGTAAATAGATCACCCTCATCAGCGTTGGTGGATGAAACTCTACATGAGGTATGGACTGGTAAGAAACCCTCTCTTGAACATCTCAGAGTGTTTGGTTGTGATGATTATGTACATGTTCCAAAGGAAAATAGGAGTAAGCTGGATAATAAAGATGAAAAGTGTATCTTTATTGGTTATAAATATGGTATGAAAGGTTATAAGTTTTGGAACCCAGAAACTAAGAATATTGTTTTTAGTTGGGATGTTGTTTTTAGAGAGGTTAAAGATGTTCCCAAATAGGCATTCCTACCAAGGAAAGAAGAACCTGAGAAAATAGAGTTTGAGTTGGATGATGCAAATTTTGAATCAACGGAAGAAGATGAGTCAGAAGAATAAGAACCTCATACCCTAGTATTGATGCAGTATTAATGATATCAATGAGGGAAAGAAGGAAACCAGAAAGGTATAGTCCACTTGATTTTCATGCTAATTTTGTTTTATCTATTACTAATGATGATCCCAGAACTTTCATGGGAGCATGGAATTCAGAGGATAGTAAACTCTAGAAGAAGGCCATGGTTGAAGAGATGGATTCCTTGGATAAGAATGAGGCATGAGATCTTGTTGAGATCTCAACTGGAAGAAAGGCCATTGGAAACAAATGGGTGTTTAAGAAGAAGTTGAATGTAGAAGGTAAAGTGGAGAAATACAAAGCTTGGTTAGTAGAAAAAGGTTATTCCTAGGTAGAGGGAAATGACTTTGGTGAAATTTTTTCTCTTATTGCCAAGTTAACTTCTATTAGATTTAATTTATCTGTTGTTGTTGCTTTTTATTTTTAAGTAGAACAGATGGATGTGAAGACATCATTCCTACATGGGGATATAGAAGAAGAACTCTACATGAAGAAACCAGAAGGCTTTGTAGTGAAGTGAAAGAAAGAGTTGGCATGTGAGCTAAAGAATTCATTATATGGTCTGAAGAAATCACCTAGGATGTGGTACCAAAAGTTTGACACATACATCCTTAGAATGGGATTTGTAAGAAGCAAGGTTGATCACTGTGTATATTCTAAACAAGTTGGTAATCACTTCATTTATGTAGTGCTATATGTCGATGACATATTGCTGGTAGGAAATAACATGGATGTTATCAAGGAGCTGAAATCACATTTATCCTCCAAATTTGACATGAAGGATCTCAGTGTTGCCAACTTCATTCTGGGAATGAAAATTAAAAGAGATCATGCAAATGAGAAACTCTAGTTGAATCAAAGAAAACATGTTGAGACATTATTACAGAGGTTAAATATGTAGGAAAGTAAACCGGTCAAGGTTCATATTCCTGTAGGTGTAAATTTATCTGCAGATCAGTGTCCCAAGACATGGGAAGAGGAAGAGGACATGTCCCATGTTCCATATGCTAGTGCAGTTGGTAGCTTGATGTATGCAATGATCTGTACTAGATCATAGATTGCACATGTAGTGGGAGTTTTGAGGAGGTATGTGTAAAAACAAAGGAATGAGCATTGGAATACAATAAAGAGGGTGTTCATGTGTTTGCGTGGCACTTCTAGTTATGGATTGTGCTACCAAGGAAGACCAATATTGGACAGAGTATTGGGCATGCATGGGTTTGTTGATGAAAACTGGGTTGGAGATATGGATCACAGAAGATCTACAAGTGGGTATGTGTTTAACCTATTTGGAGGAGCAATCAGTTGGTTGAGAAAAAGACAAGTTGTAGTGGCACTCTCAACCACATAAGTTAAATACATGGTAGCCACACATGTAAGCAAGGAATAAATATCGTTACAAAGATTGTGTTCAAGTATTGGGTTGGTATAAAAAGCAGTAAGATTAGATTGTAACAGTAAGAGTGCAATATTCCTAGCAAAGAACCCATCTTATCATTCAAATACAAAGCATATTGATGTTAAATATCACTTTGTGAGAGGCATGGTTGAAGACAAAAAGGTGTTGTTGGAGAAGGTTGACACTTTAAAGAATGTTGCAGATTCATTGACAAAGTTTGTGAGCACCAAGAATTTCTCCTCCTGTAGAGAAGAAATGGGGATTGATGCCCTAGATTATTGACTGTATAATATTGTGACCCTCAGTATGCAAAGAAAACGACAAGTGGGAGAATGTTCGATAGTTGTTATATTCTTTGCATGTGTGTGGGGGTGGGTGCATCAGATTTGACGACTGCATTTGACAATCCCACCCATTGTCTCTCTTTGTGGGCATGTCCGCCAGGCACTACTTGAGGGGGATCCCAAGGGGGGATAGGATTGGCACCCCTTGGTTACACGAATCTCGAAAAAAAAATTAGGCAGTTTTTGTTCTTTTAGCATTTTTTCGTTATTTTTAGCAGTTTTCTAAATTAATCCCGAATTAAGGGATTAGGGTTTTGGTAGCTATGGAATACCTGAAATATTGTATATATTGTATTGTGAATGGTGAAATTAATACAATGAAGAGTTGAAAGGTGCGACACCAAAGAAGGCAGGTTTTCTCCTAGTTAAGGGTTTCCAGCGTAAATCTTTGTGTATTGTGTGTATGAGCCATTGATTAATTTATGTTTTCTTAAGAATCGGTATGCATTTCTTTACTTCACAGGTTTAAAACTTACAAGTGAGGCATGCTAGGAGATAGAACCGTGGGTCTGTGTGAATTCCTGTAGTAGAGAAGAGACGACGAATCTGTGGTGGACATACACTTGGGGTGCTCGGGAACAGTTGCGAAAATTATCATGAAAAATGAGTCTTGGTGTGACGAAACTATGTATGAGTGTCTTGGTGAGGTGAGGCAAGTTGTGTGACTATGCCAAGTTATAAATCGAGCCGGTAGTGCTCATTTTGTAACTGTTTCGCAATGGTGTTAGGAACGTCTTGTGTCGCCTGCACTATATCTGTATCTCTTATTTGTTTCACAAGTGTTCTCTTGGTTTCACATGTTCATGAATGCATGTTGAATGAGTAAGTGTTAAGTTATTAACAAATTGTCAAGTATACAAGAGAGTTTCACTAGAGTAGGAGTGTGACTCGCCCATAACCTAGAATGGAGTATGGGTATGCGCTAGGTGAAGAGGTGTAGTCTGAACAAAGTATCCTTGGTGTTTCCAAGCAGCCAAGTGAAAATCATTGCGGTGCATGTTATAGCACAAAATGCCACACCTATGCAATTGAGCCATGGCCTAACCCTTTCCCTTGTCTTGCTAAACTAATTCCCAACTTGCCTCATCCAAATTATCTAAAAAACATGTATTTTTCACATATATGTGGGATCCTTTGATGAAACACGTGGACATCCATGACTTGTTAGTATAAAACTCGTGGATGCCCTCAAAAATAAAGAAAAATAAAATAATTCCAAGTTTTCGGGCAGGTTTTTTCGGTTGGGATTGTTTCCCAACATCCCCATGCCCATAAAAAATGGATTCCAACTTCCCTAACCCTTTTGGGGAAGATATAAAAGCACCATTGAGGGCTAGAATGAGAACAAGTGTTTTGGTGCAAGGTTATATTGTTGAGATCTAGAAAGCTTCCCTATTCCTTTTATCCTCTGAGTAGCATCCCCCAACCTGGAAACTCAGTTTCCAGTGTTTCTTCCTTCTTATATAGTCATAAGGTGTCTCCTTATCCTTATTGGGCTATCCAAGGAAAAGCCTCATTACTAAGTAGATGCTTGAAGGATCAGTGGAGGAACCCGAGCAGTTGGCTCTAAAGCAGTGCCAGAAGCGAGTAAGGTTGTAACTAACTTTGATATTTGGTGTTAATAGAAGAGTTCGCTTTCCCTCCAATTTTGTGGTCATTGCAATATTGTATGTTATCATGTTTTCATACTTGCTTTGGATAGAACACATGATATATATATCTATGTGATTGTGTAACTACCTCGTTGCAACATTTGTCTTGATTTCATTTTGTAGGTTTCTTTTGGAAAAGGTCAGGAGAAATTCAAAAATAGGAGTGGGGATTGTCATCATCAAAGACCGCTTGGTCCACTTCTTCATGTTCATGCTCTCTCTAGTGAACAAACATCCTGTCCAATTTCAAGAGAATGTTAATTTAGTATTGTTTTTCAAAACGTATTTGGGAATCTGTGGGAATTAGTTCTAATGGTCATGGATATCTACAACTGGTGTTTTTACCAGCTGCAGACATCCTTTGGTTGCCTTAACGCAACCAATGGATGCGCAGAGTCGATTTTGAAAAAGAAGGCTCAAGCCCCATTTTTCCATGAAAAGGAGTAAATGAAAAAATGGAATTACAGGATACGGTGTAGGTACTTACTTAGTCCAATTAGAAAAGGATTTCATTGCTCCAAGATCTGTGAATCTTCATTGGAAATTCAAGGGGTTTTGATCACTTTGGGTTATTTTTGGTAAAATGGTAAAAATGACTTAATAAGTGGGTAAATATGCTAGTATTTATATCAATATGTAAAAACCCACTTTCTATAATTTTGATATTTTCCCAAAAATTCAACTAATGAATAGTCCCTTGTAGCTTTGTGGTTGTTTTGGTAGGTCTTAGGCTATACTTTGGAAAAATTTTGGTCTCTTTTCGTCAATTGGTCGAGTCTTTCACAAGACTATGGGAACGTGATTTTCTCGTAACTAGAATTTAGTATAGGATGAATTCACCTGAATTGTTTGCATTATCAGTTTTCATTGTTGCTTAAACCTAGGGTCAACCCCATTAACAAGTGATGAAACTTTCTCCTCTACTCAAAATTACCATTCTGTTGATGGTAGAGCCTACCTTCCATGGGATATTTAGTTTATAATCTCATTATATGATGGCACTCATGCTGCAAGTTTGTCCTTTAGGCTTGGGAGTCTTGGTTATCCATGCCATGAGTTTATGTTCGAACCTCATGCTTCTTACTCTGTCTTATTCTGTCCATTACCCATGGGACTCCCTCCCTTATATGTTTCTCACAACAACATTATGAAGTCCATAGTTAAGCTCTTTTCAGGATCCTTATAATTGCAAAGTTTGTCGAGTGATCTTGTTTCTTTCACGCTCGTTAAATGGATCTGAAGGAAAGTCTGTTCGGCACAAGTTTACCCCTTTTTTGGACTGAATAGACTAATTACAAAAAAGGTATACTCTAGTCTGCTGACTAGAAGAGTTCTCCTCAATTTTGTTTTACACTTTTTTGGGCTCAGGAGACTAAATTTACAATAAAGGACACTGGATTTTCAGTTAAGCTCTTTTCAGACTCTTAAACATGAAAATATGGTCGAGTGACCTTTTTTCTTTCACACTCATAAAACGGATTTGAAAGGACGTCTTTTCGGTATAAGTTTAACCCTTTTCTAGACCAAACGAACTATTTACAAAAAAGGAATAGTCTAGTCAAACATTAACTAGAAGAGTTATCCTTGGTCTTATTTTACTCTTTTTCGGGCCTTGCAGACTAAATTTACGAAAAACACCACAATAGGAGTTTTACATCCTAAAGTTTAGTTGTAACTACATTTCATATTGCCCGCTCGCGCTTTTAGGCCTAATGTCGGCTTCAACATGTTATTGTTGAACCAATTGAGTATACATTCATATCACTTCCCAGCCTTGCAATTTATGTCTTTGTGACTCGACACCTTATCCCTAGAGAAAACATTCCCTGAGTGTCCTTATCCTGCACATGCTTTCCTTGCATTAAGCATAGGTATGTTCCTTGCGCTCTGGGACTAGTTTGTTTTCCCGCAACACTCATTTCCTCCACTATACTATAACGTTCTTTTATTCCTTTTCATGCTTTTATAATATGAAAAAGACAAAAAAAAAATCAAAAAACCAAAAAGAAGGGGGGAAAGCATTTATATCTTGTGTTGGAAGTAGTCTTTTCACCCTTGAATAAAGCACAATCTTGAGTTAGTATCTCATCATTTTGGGTATAATATGGCTTTAAGAGACTTTTTCTCATTTTTTAGTTTTATGTCCCCTAGTTGGTTATTCTTCCAACCATATGGAGCATTTGTTGATGAATCTTGTATCACAAATGTATCCCAGTTTATAGTCCATGTTTCCTAAGTCACATAATGTGTCATGCTTCTGTTCAAGGGAAATTTTCAACCTGAGTCACACATTTTGCAGTTAGTCTCTGACCTTGCAAGTCGGCCTTCCTGAGTCAGTCAAGTCAATCTCATCATCACAAGTATTTATCTCAACTTCGTCTGATTTCTTCTAAATATTTGGCATTCCTCCACCCCTTGTGTTGGATGATGAAGGATGCCTCAATGACCTCCTTCCAACGGATATCTTCCCATTGACTTCGACACATCTTTCTCTGGGATAGGGATCTAGATTTATGTTTGGTGCCTTGGGGTTTGCAGTCATCAATGGCAGACTCCCTCACTATTGAAAGTGGGACTACATCAATGTCCCTTGATCAATATATTCTACCAGATGTTCGAAATCAAATCCTTTATTCACACTTGTTAAATTGTACCATGGTACCTTGACGCCTATTATCATCATTGGTGGGTTGTCTCACTTTTGTTAACGATATACATCAATGACCAGTAACCAAATGATGTCTCATTATGTTCAACTTTGACTCGTCTATTCACATAGTGTATACATGTACCACAATGGATCCTTGTGAAGACCTCGGGTGAAATACGAGCACCACATATTTTGTGCTCCTTCTCGACCCATATGGTGCCACCTCGCAGACATTGGTACTTGTAGAGGATCAACTTGTTCTTTCCCTTGGTTCCAGATATCCTATGTTCTTGATCTTGAGACATAACTCCAAAGTGTGTCTATTCATGGCTATGATATACTTTGACATGGATCCACTATATATTTTTCGTGGCCATGCTTGATACTTCATTTATATCACAAGGATTCATTGTGTATTGTTCATGGCCATGGACCATAGCTATATTTCACATATGCCATGTATCCACAGTGTACTTGATTTGGCGACCATGCTTATATCACTCTTGAGCATGGGTATGCCTAACTTGGGAAGAGAATACTCTTACTTGATCTCTATTGATGGTTGTTGTTTTTGGATCAGTTGTCCGAGCACCTTCACGGGTTTATTTCAATGCATCCTCGCCTCTTAGAGTTTATAATGTATTTCAGCCATCATTTTTCCCTTCTGACCTCATACATTAGGGGGAATTTGTTATAGAACAAAATGCCACATCTATGCATTTGTTCCATGGCCTAACCCTTTCCCTTGGCTTGCTAGAAAAATTCCCAACTTGCCTCATCCAAATTACCTAAAAAACATGTCTTTTGCACATATCAGTGGGATCCTTTGATGAAACACGCAGACATCCATGACTTGTTAGTATGAAACCCGCAAATTCCCTAAAAAATAATGAAAAATAAAATAATTCCATATTTTCAGGCGAGTTTTTCGGTTGGGCTTGTTTCCCAATGTCCCCATGCCCGTACAAAAAGGATTCCAACTTCCCTAACCCCTTTGGGAAGATATAAAAGAACCATTGAGGGATAGAAAGAGGACAAGTATTTTCATTAAAGGTTATGTTGTTGAGATATAACAAGATTCCCTATTCATTTTATCCTCTGAGTAGCATCCCCCAACCTGGAAACTCCTTTTCCAGTGTTTCTTCCTTCTTATATAGTCATAAGGTGTCTCCTTATCCTTATTGGGATATCCAAGGAAGAGCCTCATCGCTGAGTAGATTCTTGAAGGATCTATGAAGGAACCCGGGCAGTTGGCTCCAAAATGAGTGCCAAAAGTGAGTCAGGTTGTAACTAACTTTGATATTTGGTTTTAATAGAAGAGTTCGATTTCTCTCCAATTTTGTTTTCATTGTAATATTGTATGTTATCATTTTTTCACACTTTCTTTGGATATAACACATGATGTATATGCTACTTGATTACATAACTACCTCATTGCAACATTTTTCTTGATTTCATTTTGCAGGCTTGTTTTGACAAAATTTAGGAGCACTTCGAAAAGTAGGAGCGAGGATCAACATCGAACGAAAAGGTTCAAGGTGCACACTTTCTCCTTCTCTCTTTCCCTACTCTCTCCTAGCGAAAAGTAGTTATTTTTCAGTTTTCACATTTGTTTCTGAAGGAAGATTTTAGTCTTCTCAATCCAGTCTCGATCTATTGTGACTTGACCCAAAGTCACGGGGAAAATATCTCGTCAAAAGTTCCGCACACCCTCAATAGGTGCACAATTGTAAGCTTCAAGCATGGAACCTATGGGGACATGACATATGGTATTAGATCTTGCTAGTCATAGATTTTGAAGAAGGGTTGGTGAGCTCTTCACCACTATCTCAACGATAGATGGTACTAAAGAAAAATTTGAAGACAGTTTGTTGCGAAGGCAGTTTAGTGGCAACATTCATAGAGTTGTTGAATAGTTCAATGAAGCAAACTGGTTCATCAAATAGACTTTACATCATACTACAGCATAGGTTTTGGTTGGTTGATGATGCAGTGGAAGGTTTATCTAGGCACACACCTTGTGTAGACCGAGAGCATAGTTTGTGGTGAAATGAAGCACTCAAATAGGGTGGGTGATTGCAGAGCTCATCGAAAAAATTGTCGTGGAGTTTATCGCAGAGACAGTTACGGACCAGACTCGATTGGTTTGATTCATGATGGAAGTAAGTGGCAAACCTGTTGTTCACACCTTGAAGAGACCAGACATAGAATTCATTGGGTGAACTAAGCACTTGGGAAAGGTAGATGAATGTAGGATGTGTCACAAATCTAATCTCATAAGTGATTGGAAAAGAGAGCGTAGAGGGTGATCATAGAAGTGATCAAAAAGAGGATTTGTTCTAGGTTGCAACAAGTTGAAGCACTTGGGTGAGTTGGGAAACTTGATGCAACCTAGAGAAGCTCCACAAAAGTTAGTTGGTTGGGCACATTTATATCATGACATCTTTATTCCCTGCATCATTGAGAACAATATTTGAGTTGAGTTGGGTTGTTGGACAATTGGTTCGACCGCAACTTTCGGATGAGATGACTCTTCACAAAGTTATGCAAGTTAGTTAACAATAGTATGACTTGAAAGTTGGGTGACGTGTGCATGGTTCCTTAAAGCAGAGGTAGTTAAGGTGAAAAGATGGCAGGACATTGGAGATGAGTTCAGTAGATTCCATGAGAAGTTTGAGACTCAAGTGGTGTAGATTCCAAGCAGTCATATACCAGTTGGGATGCCTAGACATGGGTGAATGTGCGAAGATCTTGGCGCGACCTGCTTCGATGATTCTAGTGGGGGACTTAGGAATATTTGGATGTAGTTGTTGAGGTGGCTTGAGGAAGTTTCCTAACTCTTTGACAAGGTGCATTAGACAGGTCGTTGCAGTGAAGTAGGCAGTGAGGTCTAGATGTGTTGAGTTTGAGAGGACGGATGAGGTACCCTGGTGCATTGGTGCCTTGGCTAGATGTGTTGGGTCATACGATGACTTGACAATTGCGATGACAATACCAGAGTTTGTATGGTTGTAGGAGGTGCAAGGCTGTCCCATTCTAGGAGATGGATGGAGTCAGTGGAGAAGTTGACCAACAACTGTTCGCAGTTAACCTGAATGGGAAGAACATAGACCAAGTGACTTGGGTGGTGTTCACTTTCCTTTGGTATGGGATATTGGATGAGGAAAAATGCACCTTGGTGACTTGTGAATTATTGTGTGATGACTCAAATATCCATGAGGGTTGTTGGTTGAGGTTGGCATAAGTATTGGTTCAAATGTACATAAGGCATGGAAGTTCTTTAGGGTTGACACATTCTACTTGGAGAACTTTGGACAGTTCATTGGGGCATTTGATGAGTGTGGGTGTGTTAGCCACACTCATCGCAGATGTTGATTTGTGTAGAGGTGACTTGACATAAATGAGTTGAGTTGAGGAATTTCCTTGTGTTGGGTGCTTTTTGTCACAAGAGTGAGCAAAAAGGAGTCCCTTAACTATCTAGTTAGGATATCCAGAAAGCACAGTAGAGAGTTATTTGGTTAGCGTCTCAACTAACATAAAGGAACAAGAGATAAACAACAAGGAAATAAATCTAAACTAAGCAAATAATAACTTGAAATGAATGCACAAAGAAAACACAAGAGAGATATACCAAAGAAATTGATCTTCAAATTGATACTCCTTGGATAAATATGGGAACATATGAGTCCCCTATTCCTCCTTGGGAAGGATCTTGAGTCCCCAAGTACAAAGTATTATTTCTACTATCAATGGCTAACAAAGGAAAATGGTGAAGAAAAGAGTGATGAACTACTCAATAGGAGAGTGCTCTAACACTTGCTATGAATGCTCAAAGCTTTCTAAGAGGAAGGTGGCTTCCCAAAGCTAAAAATGAGCAGCATAAAAATACTCAAATGCTTCTTATTTTTTGCATACAATGGCCCTTTATTTATAGGAGGATGGTAAGATTTTTCTGAACTGGTTCTAAGTGTGAATGGGAAGCCCTTGGAGGTACTTCCGATCCCTTTCAATGATCCCAAGGA
>JASDQU010101754.1:327086-346303 GCA_032191745.1 Picea mariana | reverse complement strand
TAGACCACGCAGATGTGCACGCGAGGCTTTGATGAAATGTGCTCGTATTTCCAGAACTAATTTTGTATAGTTTTTCATTTTCTTTCCAAACTCAATGTAATCCTTCCATGAATATTGGTAGAATGTTGTGTTTGTTACCTATTTCTTCATCCATTGTCTATAGTTGTAGTGAGACATTTTCCAGTGATGACAGATGCCCCCTTATGTGTGAGGTTAGGAGCATAGGTATAGCTGAAATACATCATAGTTTCTTTTGATAGTGATACTAGGTAGAAATTGAGACAACTTGTACATTAGGAGCATCAAGAGTTATCCATCAAAGGGAGAGGGGACGCCATATCGGTACATAGTAGGCTATGAAAAATGACAACAAAAATGTTTGTACAAACTAGGCAGGCATGCCCCATGCTCGTATCATGAGATCATCGAAAGGTAAGAGTAATTGAACGTGTTGACGAACTATATATCTGCAGAGCCCTCGGGGGAGAAAAAGACAATCGGTGGCGATGTCGATAACTGAGGTGGCTCTGATCCGAATGGTGAGGGAATCAGAGGAATTGATAGCCAAATCAAACTCAAAGGTATTTGACTGCTTCTGAAAACTACAATGGTTTCCAAGTAAGATCCACCGCAACATGAGATTGTGTTGGAGTCGAATGTCATGGGGATCAAGGACATCAAAGAGAAATGAGGACTCTCTCTATGTCGTCCGAGGCCACTAATTATCAATGAAATGAGGGCCAAGATACTGTCACATTTTTAGAAATTTGTTGAGTCGACATGAAAAGTAATGCGACAATCAAAAGCGAATGGCTTCTAGATACCATAGTGATCAACATGGTGGAAGAAACTGTAATGGTACCACGAAAGGGGGTGATAATCATGAATGACATATGAACTATAAAGGATTCCAAAACTACCCTTGGTTGGAAGATGTTGATGGATGGAAACCACCCTAATGTATTATATGGTTCTAGGGGGATGACCAAACATGAGAAAACTGTGTTGAAGGGGTGAAATTGCAAGGGGATGTAGCGTAGGGAAAAATACAGAGTGATAGGGACCAGAAAGGTCTAATGGTGTTCAAAATTTTGGCTTGGGTACAAATGGCTTGTAGAGGGTTGGAGAATAATGAGATGCCCCAACCAAGGGTAACAGGGGTTGCGATGTGCCAAGGAAAAAAATACCATTAGGTGCGATGGCCAAAATATATTGTACTTGTTGAAACGTAGAACATGCCTTTTACAATTACCAAATGAATAAATAATGGGGTTGAAAGTACAGGTACATAAACAGGTGCCCCGGTGGGATATGGCTTGGCTGATATAAGGTGAAAGTAGAGAAGGGTGGAGGGTGGGGGCCCCATTGGATAGTTTCTATACTAGTTAGATGAATGGAAGGTGATGTTGCAGATGAGAAAGTGATGGTGGATGGTATCGAAGATTGATGAGAATGTGAAGGCACGTTAACTATAACTGAGAATGAGAAGGTGGGAGTCCATTAAGAGGTGGGTGGCATGATGAGGAGGAAGAAATATGAGGTTCTTTCTCTAGGATGTAACACTACCAGGACTCCCAATCCTAATGGTTAGAAAAACATGAGTGGCAGTATGCCAAGGGGTAGATAAATGTGGAACAACTCATGGGGGTGGGGGGGGTGGAGAGCTACCAAATGGTGGTACCAGAAGGAAAATGGAGGTGATGGTACCGCAGAGCCAGGTGGGGGGAACCTGAGGATGATTGTCTGGAGGAATGCTTGGGAAATACAACTGTGAGTAGAGGGTTGAAGGGTATGCCAGTTAGAAATATATACCTAGAGGAGGCAAGAGAGGCCATAGTTGACGGCATGACAAGGGGTCATGGGTGAAAATATGCACATTCAAACCAAATACCTGACGTGAAACATATCTGCTAAAAATAAAACATGTGTATAACAGTTGCGTGATAAGGAAATGTGGACAAGGGATGCGTACATGTCCCTGGTGTGGCCAAAGAGGGTCCCCGAGGCTCCGGACTAAAAAGAGAATATGAGAGTATCGTGGTGAAGGTGAGGGAATATGGATCCCATCGGTGCAAGCGGTGCAAACAATGGAGCTCAAATGCTCCTGAATGGACGGAGGGAAGTTGGGTCAAAGGGTGTATATAAGGGCATGGGGCCCACATAGCCACCTCATTTGTACTTGTTGTTGTGGAGGTCAAAGAGATGTCGTGTGGACATTTTTGAGCGGTGAGAGACCATACACGACTAGATTCGAGTAGCGAGAGACATAGGTAAGCCGTCAAAACCTCTTGCATAGTGTAGGTGTATTTTTGGGAGGGTAGGGGGCTATATGGATGGTCATATGGATAATTGTTGGCTAGGGTAGGAGATCTGCATGGGCGATCAAATGATCCCCACGCACATGTACACGGGTTTAATGATTGAGGCTACACAAAGTGCGCGGCTGTATCTTTGGCATCTGCGCAAATGTGCGCGAGGTTTGGGTTTTCAGCCGCGCGGAGGGGGGTGAATATGCACATGAATGTTTGACTAATAGTCACGTGACTGTGCACAACTATGGGAATATTCGTCGCGCACATGCACGCGACTGTTTGAGAAACAGGCATGCATAGGATATGAGAGGTTTGTGCGATTGTCTGGAAGACATTCATGTGGATAAGCATGACTGTGTATAAAAATTTCTCGCAGATGAGCGCATTTGTTCATGAAACAGTCACACGGATCTACAGATTACCATAGATATAGATATCTACTTAATTACTTATCTCTCGATCCGGGGGGAGGCATTGACAGAGCATCCAAGGATGTTGGTAAGGGCGCATGTAGAGACATTGGTCAGTTTTTATTGCTTAGGGGTAGTTGTGATGAGTGGGGGACCCATTAGCATCAACTCGATTGATGACTTGGAGCTCTTGGTATTATGTGCGATGGTGGTGTGGATATATGGGTCGTTGGGGACCCAACGCATTTCAAGGGCACAGATGGGAGGTCCTAAGTGGGCCATGAATGGTCAGAGGTTTGCATTGGCCCGATTGATGTGGACATGTATGGTGGAACAGCTGGACCGATGCGTTTTATCCAGGGGCAGGGAGTTTCCCTTTGGCTCAGTCCTATATGCTTTCATGTTTGAGAGGGTTGTATTGTTACGCCCTCAGGCTATTCTAGATCCACCAGTGGCTCAAGATCTACGACTGATGAGGTGGGAAACATTGATGCCCCGAAAGGGTGGAGGTGTGGTGAGGAAGTACTTTACCTCGTTGTTTGAGAGGTTCTAGTGGTAGACTCCCCAGGTATTCTATGAGTTTCCATATCATGGGATGGACTATCGGCGTCATCCAGACATGCGCCTTCCTCTTTGAGAGGATTGGGATGGACGAGGTGAGTATTAGTGATTACTGCATTTGTATTTTTGTCTTTGATTTTTTTTTCTATATATGTGTATATTGTTGTTACTGAGACAATTGTATTGGATTTGTAATGCAGATGTGGGACCCGGCAATCACGAGGTAGATGTGGCCCAGGGACTAGCAGATGAGCAGGCCGAGGGGAGGAGGGTCTGGAGACGACGATGTTATGATGATCTGAGGGATAGCCTAGCTCATGTAGCATAGGTAGGGATAACTAATGTCTGTGGGAGAGTAGAGCATGATGCTCATGTCTGTGAGATGGAGGAGATGTGTAGGCATTTTGAGGGTGTACTAGAGGGAGTTCTAGAGGACTTATGGGTGCGGATCTGAGACAAGGGTGTCCTAGAGCTATGTATTAGTGGGGACCCATGGTGGAAATCGGTGATACGATGGGCCGCAGTTGTGGGAGTTGCTATGAAAGGGAGGATCCCAACGATGGAAATTCCTTCTGGGGAGCGCTACCTGCCGAGGATGATGTACCACGAATAGGGTTACCCTAGGTGATAAGTAGATTCGATGTAGCCATGGCCTGATGTAGGATGATGTAGGAGTCGTTGAACTCCACTTTTTGTATAGATAGGGTTGAGGACGAGGCCTATCTAGGGTGCTAAGGCATTTTGTATATGTATTTGTACCAAACACATGTATTTTTTTGATGACCAGCCTATATATATGAGTAGACCTGTTTTGGACATATGTGTTTTGTATTTGATGAGATGTGTTTATTTTTTGTGTACATTTACTTCATGTGATGGATGAATGTATCATGTAGATTAGTGTGATAAATTCCAATCTAGTACTTGATTAGCTATGTGATCTTCCATTTGGTTGTGGTTCCTAGATATATGAGTGAATGTGATTGACTCAAAATTTCGAAGTAGCAGTTTGACTTGAAGGTACTTGCGATAAAGACATGGATCACAAACATTGTACACATTGTTCAGTTGATGGACAATGAGTTGGGAATCTAAGAGCACATGGAGATGGTGAATACCAAGGTGACTAGCTTCTATGAGAAGGCCAATCACAAGGACATATGCAACTTGGTTATTAGTGGTCGGACTGAGGCATATGTCGCTAGAATGGAGCAACACAGGTCTGGAGTGTAAAGGGACCAGGAAACTAAGGAGAGATTCTTATTCCAACGATTAGCTCCATTCACATACCTAATGTGGTAAGCGGGTGAAAAATTCATCTATTGACACAAGGGTACTGAATTAGGCTCATATAATGAGAGATATTGTTGTAAAAAAGACTAAAAACGACTAGTAAAGAAAGAAAACCTAAGGTAAAGTGGTCACACTCAAGGGTAGAACTTCTTCAAGTATAACTCATTGATTGGGTCCTTGAGAGTAGGGCCTCCAGGGTGATTTAAGATGTAGTAACCCTTACTAAGCCAATGGCAGATGACATAGGGTCCCCACCATAGGGATTCAAAATTTCCATGGTCAAGAGTATCATGAGCGATATCATACGTGAGGACAAGGTCACCTTCGGTAAATGACTAAAGGTTAACTTGGTGGTCGAAGGTGGATTTGGTATGCTTTTTGGTTACTTCATTGTTGTGTATGGATACTCTTTGATCTTCATCGTGATATTCAAGAGCTAACAGGAGTTTCTCTAGGGGCAATGTATTGGGAAAGAGCTCGATTGTCATGCGTAGTGTTGGGATTTCACACTCGATGGGGAGGACGGATTCGATGTCATGGACCCAGCAGAAGGGTGTGAACCCGGTGGTTGTTTTGACAGTTGTTCGATATGCCCATAAAGCTAGAAAAAACATATGGTGCCAATTGGTTTTGTTTTTGTCGATGGTGTGTTGGAGCATAGTTTTGAGCAC
Source organism: Picea mariana (assembly GCA_032191745.1). NCBI lineage: Eukaryota > Viridiplantae > Streptophyta > Pinopsida > Pinales > Pinaceae > Picea > Picea mariana. The sequence goes on along the minus strand of JASDQU010101754.1, from coordinate 341,056 downwards.
TTTATTGACAGCCTCAACTTGTCCATTAGACTATGGGTAATAGGGTGAGGCAAAATCATGGGTAAATCCTAATTTTTCCTATAGTTCTATGAATACTTCATTCTTGAAGTGCTTTCCATGGTCGAAGACTAACTATAGGGGGAACTTGAAGTGAGAGACGACATGGTTGAAGAAACAACATGTCACGGTGTCGGCCGTATTATTGAATGTGGGCATTTCTTTGGCCCATTTGCTGAAGTAGTCAACAAAGACTACCATGTACTTGTGTCCGTTACTAGACAGAGGATTGCATGTCATGAAATCGATGCCCCATTTACAGAAGGGTTCGGTCGTGATTACGGGGTGTAAGAGGGCTAGTGGTGCCCGAGCCTTTTGTGCATATAGTTGACATTTGTCGCACCGTTTAACTGCATGTATGCAATCAAGAAATAATTTAGGCCAAAAGTAACCTTCTCGAATTCTCTTTTGGGCAGTGGACATGCCGGATAAATGACCGTCGCATGCTCCACTGTGGAAATTGTTAATAACTGTATCGATCTCATCTAGAGTGAGGCAGCATCGAAGAAGCATGTTGATGCCTCTACGGTAGAGGACGTCTCCTATGAGAAGGTATCATGAGGATTGTTGTCGAATGCAATGACGATCGTCATGGGATAAGCGTGGCCTAAACTTTTGAATGCAAAGATAGACCAAAATATCGTCATACTATGGGTATGTGGAGGAGATGAGGAATAAATGCTCATCCGGGAATTTTTCATTGACCGGGGGGTCGACAGAGATGGAGGGAAAGTCTACAAGGAGTTCAGCAAAAACGAGGGCTTTCTTTCTCTTGGGGGTGGTAAAATCTAGGTTGTATTCTTGAAGGATGACGATCCAACAAGAAAATTTGGTGTTGATTTGGCACTGACTCAATATGTAATGCATGGGCTTGGAATTGAAAATGACTTTGGTGGTACAAAACAAGATATAATGGCACATATTTTGAACTGCGAGAACGACTGCAAGGGCTAACTTTTCATCGTGATTGTAATTGAGGGGTGGCTCGGAGAGGTTCTTGCTGATGTAGTATATGACATTTTCGCATTGGTTGTCGTCGACCTGAACGAGGATTCTAGCAACCAAGACGTCGGAGACAGATAGCTAGAGTATGTAATCCCTATCATAGTCTAGGGGACGTATCAGGGAGGCTTTGCTAAGGGTCTCCTTTAGTGAATCAAAAACGTTGTGGGCATGATGGTCCTAGTGAAACGAGATGTCACGGTGGAGCAAGTGTAGGAATCCATGGGCGCGAATGGCATAGTTAGGTACGAAACGTCTTAAGAAGTTTCTTTGCCTTGGAGGCTTTACAACTAGCGTAAGTTCCTGGGAGGGGGGATCTCATTGATACCCTGTTGGGATACTATGAAGCCCAACAGGAAGTGACGCAAAAGACACATTTCAATGGGTTGAGTTGTATGTTATACCTTCGACAACGTTCAAAGATGATACGTAGGTCCTCTATGTGTTGGGAACATTTCTTGGATTAAGCAGTGAGGTTGTCTAAGTAGGAAAGGATGATGTGAGTGAGATCGTCGAAGGTGTATGTCATTGCACGTTGGAAAGTGGCCCTTGCGTTTTTTAGTCCAAAGGGGATAACGCGATAGGAAAAGGTGCACCATGGGGTTGTAAATGTAGTTTTATATTGATATTCCTGCCAGACGTGGATCTAGTTATAGCTAGAAAATTCATCCATGAGGGAGAGGACTTTGTGACCGCCACGGGCATCAATGAATTGATCGATAAAGGGGGTAGAGAATTTGTCTTTGGGACAAGATTGGTTGAGGTCATGGAATTCGGTGCAAACGAAAATGGTGCCTTGTTTTTTATTGACCAAAACAGGGTTGGAAACCCAGTATGTGTATGCAATGGGGTATATGAATCTAGTTGTACGGAGTTTGTCGATCTCAGCTTTGATCACCATGGCTTTGGATGGGTGAAGGGGGAATTTATTTTAGTAGATAAGGGCAATATGAGGCCAAGTGTCAATGTGATGTTTAACGATGGTTGGGTCTAACCCTGGCATTTCAGTGTATGACCAGGCAAACACATCTCGATATTCCTGGAATAAGGCTTTGTATGTTGTGATTTCCTCTGGGGAGCATGCTGCCCCCAAGGTTATTTCTTCCACAGCATTAGATTTGACTGAAATGTTGATTTTGATGGTAGGTGATATATTGGCCATGTCACCTTCTTCAAACGTGTCAGGGGTGGGTATTGGATTTTTGAACTAGTCTATATGGCCAAAAGGGATGAAATATTTCACTTCGACGATACAGAAAGGGGCATCTACTAGCGGGTGGACGATGTTATCTGCCAGAAAAAGGGATCGACGATGAAAATCACCCCAGGGGTAATCAGATGTGCATAGGACTTCTAAAATTTCCTCATCGGACTAAAAGGTGATGGAGTACAAGGACTCTGTAAATGTTGTGAGTGGGGTGTCAATATTTGTGGGTATAGTGGGTAAAGGTTGGATGTCGCTATTGGTTCCTGAGGTAGATGGACCTATGGGAAGGGATGATGAGTTGTCAATAGACATCATGAACTAAATATCCATATATGAACTGGATGTATTGTGGTATGGAGGGGGGGGATCTCATAAAATGGTCTTATAAGGGAGTTGGGGGGGAGTCCTCGCATTGTGATGGGATGGTCAGAGGGGTTAATGGACAGGAAATGGTCCTATCCTGAGTGTTTGGACAGTGATTGTTTACAGTTATGTGCATTGAATATGGTACATTTGGTGCAATGGGTGGGAGGGAGGCCCTCCAGTGTCTACATCCCTCGGTGATGAGTGGTCAATGGTATGTGTAATGTTCCATCTAATAGGATAGAGTGTAAGGGCATCACATGCACTTGTTTACTAACGTAGAGATATATAAAATATCAGTAATGAGTTGTACTAAGGAGATGGTTTGGGATGACTTAGGTAATGTGGTTTGGCGTACTGCTGCTAAGGTGTCCTGAAACTGAGGGAGGGCTGGGAAGTGGTGTGTATAATGGCCATATTGAGAAAAAATGGCGCAATCATGCCTGGTTCTCAAACTGGGAGGTTTGGAGGTGGAAGGTTCCAGTGAGGCCAGTAGTGCTACTGGCATAAAGCGAGACAGATATTGGTAGGGTGTCCAATGGTGTTGCACAAGGTGCAAGGAGGTGGTATGCGGAGTGGGGAAGGGATGGAGGGTTCCTTATTTTTATGTGTGCCTCATTGGTTGGCGGCGATGCCCCCTATTCTAGAGGTAGTTTTTCCTATATTGGTAATGTTACCGCCAACTGTGGGACCAGTTGGGTGAGTGGTTGGGTGAGCCTATGATTGCCGAAATGGGGCCATAGGTTGTGGTGGAAGGGATAAACTTGGTACCATAGCAGGTGATTCGAGGTATCATACAGGGATGGAAATGACCATGTTAGGTAAAGTGAGGGTAGCAACAACTTGGTATGTTGTTACTTTAGAAGGAGGGTAAAAGAAGGGAATTTGGGTGATGGCCTGAGGAACCGTCTTCCAAACAGGGATTTGACCCGTGGGTGGTGAGTCCCCTAATGTTCCTTCTTGAGGAGTCTGCAGTGGGAGTTCATCAGGAAGTGTCAGGATGGGGGGGGTAGTGGAGTCGGATGAACTCTCATAGGTTGGGAGGGTAGTTATCTCAATCCCATTGATCATGATGGTGCATACAATGACCGTAATCGAGGGGGGAACCCTTGGTATGTATCAATCAAAGATGGATCCTAAAATAAACCTGGACCGACATCAATCATGGGGATTAAGTTGGTGCTAGAGTGGATTAGTGGCAGGATGCTATCAATGTGCCTCGATTGGTTGGGTTCATGGTGGGTCAATTGATCGATGGTGACAATTTTCCCATTAAGGTGGAAGAGCATGGTATGAAAGACCGAGGAAGCTATAGCCTGCATAGCGTACATGTAGCTTCATCCGAAGAGGATATTATAATCCAATTGGGCATCAATGACTTTGATCTCAATGAGAATCATCCCCCCCCCCCAACTCGATTGGGACGTTTTTATACAGGCCTTTTGGTTGGAATGGGCGACCATCATAAGCTCAAAGCGTGATGGTGGAGGGGATCAACTCAGGTGAACCAAGTTGTTGTCAAACTGATTTGGACATGATGCATGCGGATGCTCCTTCATCAATGATGCAACTATGGACCGTGATATTCTGGATTTTGAGTGGAATCTAGAATGTGACTAATGATGGAAGTCGTGGGTCTACCCTGTCTAAGTCAAATGTGATTAAAGGAGTGTCTGTTGGATCTACTAACCCCAATTATGAAAGTAATTCCTTTCGTTGGGAAGGGCATGTTTGAAGTACTTTCATAACTAACATGGCAGCAACTGATTGAGTGAGGTCATCAATAAGACTGTAGTTGTGGGCAGCCTTGGCATGAGGGTTGTGTACATTTCTGCACAAAGGTGTGCAAGGCATGAGGGCAATGGCTTCAGTGTTAGAACGAGGGATCATCAATGGTTATCCATTTGGTGGTTAAGGAGCATCTACAATGGTGGGTAATGGATCAGGGGATGTACCGTATTGGCGACTACGAATCTGTAAGAGGATTTCCTCTTCTGAAGTGAGGAAGATACTACAATCGGTGGTGTTCCTGGATGGGGTTGCTCAGGTGGAGGGAACTACCCTTGTGGTTGTGGGAGTTGAACCCCTTTTGGTTGAGTATTAATGACACCTTGATGTGGGATAGGGTTTTGTAACATCATCGGTGGTGGTGGTGGTATATAAGCGAGAGGTCCTTGAGGTGGACCTTGAGGGTTGGGAGCCCGATGGGGTTTCATGACATCCTTCATCCATTTGAAATCGACGATTTGTGGGAAATGGTGAGTGTAATGTCCATATTCGCCACATAGTGCCGAAGGGTAATTGGTTTGAAGGTTGTTATTTCGCCAATGTCATGTTTGACCATTATGATTTCCCCCTTGGGGGTTCAGGTTGGGTTGGTGATGGTTGCCTCCAGTTGGGGGATTTTGTTGGGGGGGGTCCCTCCTTGTCCCTGGTTCCTTTTCTTTCCTTTCTTCTGATTATTGTTGGTTTGGTGAGGTGGATTGGTTGCATTCAACTATTCAAAACTTTGAACCTATTGAAGAGGGGAAGGTTGGATGAAGTTGACTCCTTCTTGGTGTTGTCCATGTGAGGGTATGACAGATTGTGTTGGACAATTGAAGGGATAATAGGGGTTACCATGTGGGGGCCCATATGGATTGTAAGAAGTGGAGGTCACTCTATTATTACTAGGTGGATAGGATGTTGTTGGTTGAGGGACCGACCCTGGGATAGGAATTGGTTGGGGAAGGGATGTGGGTAATTGGGTACCCATGGGGGGAAGAGGAGGTGCCATTAATGGTAGTGGAGGGGGTGGAGGAGGGTAATATGACACTCCCCCATATGGTTGGAAGTATGGGTTGGTCCCATATGTGGATACTGACTGTATGTGTGTTTAAGTATGAGCCATGGAGCCAATCAACCCATAAACAACATGTGATGTTATCGGTTTGTCTTGACCAAAGGGAAAAGGACGAAGATCATCTGGAAGGACAATGTATAGGTACCCAGATTGGGAGTAGATGAGGTCCAAATATTGATCCTTAGTGATGGCTTCATCTTCGATTTGGGGAGGGTCATGGCGAAATCTTTAGCAAGGGTAGGAACGAGTGATCGAAGGAACCAATCTAGCCTTTGTTGTGGGGTGGTGTATGCTTTACAAAGGTCGCGACATCTACACCACTCGTGAATATGGTCTAAAATGTGCGTAGGAGTATTCTTCTTGCATTCTGACAGTATTTCAGACCAAGTATCATGACGAATGGGAAGTTGAAAAAATGACAGAAATGCTTTGGCTAGTGACGCAAATGTGGTGTGGCCTTCGAACTTTTTGTCCACATACCATTTGGTTGTTGTGCTAGTGAGGGTTCTCTAAAAAAACCATAGATGAATGGAATCTTTCATTATACTATTGGAAGAACACCACAAATGGAAGGACATGATATGATTGGCAGGGTCCTCCCCATTTTTCCCTTCAAACTTAGGGATGTCAGAGGGTAATTTTGTGGGCATATTTGGCCAAGTGGGGTTGTGTAAGATGGGATCATTCGTCAGTTTTGTCACATCGGGGATATTGAGTGAAGCCAAAAAGGGCATGATAGGAGTGGGTCCTGCCATGTTGTGGGAGGAAGTGGTTCCTCGGGAGCTTGTGCTTTATGGCAAAGTTTGGGCTCTGCCTCCTTGTGGTGGAGGTTTTGTTTGGGAGTTGCTTGGGGTATTGGTTATAAGAAAAGTGGCTCCTAGTAACCCTGAGCCTAGTATTGTGGCACTAACTGGTGTGTGTGATGGTATTGTTGATGTCTTGGTGAATCTTGGAACACCGCCCAAAATTGGGGGCAAATTTCTCAAGCGTCTAGAACAACATGGATACTGTGGTTGCCCTATGATTCTAGATTATAAGTGAATGTGTGTAAATGGTGGTGAGGAATGGTAGGACAAGGTGCTTTCAAATTACTTTAAACAATGTATTCATAAAATTGCATGTACTTCAAACGGTGAAAAAGCATACATCAAGACAATGTAAAAAGTGGTTTGAGATTTTGTAACTCCTCGTGGGGGAATAAAAGTAAAATTCTTGTGTCATATCTGATGTAACGTCCTTCCTCTCAAAAGCACTGGACCTCCAAAAAATATCTCGACAGTGGGGCCATAACCCACTTGAGGAGAAACTAGTGAAAGGATGAACAATCAGTTATAATGAGGGGTGAAGGGGGCATATCCCGGAAGTACAGGCAATATTTCCCAACAACCGTTCAAAATCTGTTTGAGGTGCGATTGTAGCCCACAACCACCACCTTGGGTAGATAAATCCTAAATTTTGGCTATTAAGCTACCTCCATCAAGCACGACATTTAGATTTTTGGCCTCAAAAATTGGTCACATGTTGGATGCTTTTCAAGGGATGGACCCAAGGAGGAACGCATAAAACAACTAGACCTCGACCTTCGACCCTTCATGGGTGTCTCCCTACCTTATGGTACATGAATGCTTGAGTGGGATGATTTTGGCACCCTAATTCACAACTTTCTAAGTTTCAAAATGAAGAATGATGATGGGGAGTTATTTGGATCCCTATCCCCAAAATCGTAACTTAGACTACCAAATTATTTTGTGTTCCTCCTGTGGAGGTTAGAAAGTGGGTTGATTATGGTTGCTTTTAGAATGTGAAAGAGGGTTGTGATCTTGGGGTCATGGACCAACTTCATTTTTATGGAGGTGTGCACAAACACCCTTTTCTAAACAAATGAAGCCCACACGAGTTTCAAGCATCTAGCAAAAGGATTTTTGAATAAGTGTGAGTGAGTGCAAGGAGTGGTGGTGGTGAAACAAGTTTTTAATAAGTTAAATTCAATAGTTTAGCATGGTGGAAATTGTGTGATCCTTTACTTTTCTTGCTAAATTTGTTCAAAATGACCCTTTAAAACGAAAGGAAATCCTAAGCTATCATGGCAAATATGATAATCCTTACTTGGACCCCTTATCTTCCTAAGGTGTTTTGTAATCCAAAAAAATTGAAACTAGTCCTAGATTGTGAGCATGTGAGCATGTGTGGGCCCTTACAACTTCTTTAAACTCCCTATGTGACTTACTCTAAGAATTTGAAAACTATCCTATAATTTCATGCATGTGGGTGTATGGGCCCTTACAATTCTTTTAATTCTCAATTAAGTAAGTTGAGAGGATTGGCCTCTTTTTGAAAATGACTTGATTTTTCCAAGGGAGATGTAGACTTATCTAAGCAACCTATTTTTCTTATTTCCAAGATCACACTAAGGTGCGAGGAAAGAGAATACTCCAAGATTGATTTAGATGGCCTTCTGGTCCCAATTTAATGTGATGACTTTTGTAAAAATGAAAGCTTTTTGAAACTCAAATGCAAAAATTATTAAGTCATCCATGTGGCAATCAAGGAAATTAAAGATATTATGGTTTCTTTTAGTCTCCCTATTTACCTAGGTGTGATTTGAGTTTAATGGATGCAAGAATGAAATCTCAGCCTTCTTGTACTAGCTTTTACAAAGTTCTAAAATCAAATCTAAACTACTGAGTAGTAGTGGGCAACTCAAGCCTTACAATTTTGCAAAAAATAAGACAAGTGCACGACGGAACAAAAAAAAATCACACACAGTGCACAGACCATGCTCTTGGAGAGTTTTGACAGCGCAGATGTGTGCGAAATGCGCGTTTGATCATCTTGAACCAGCACGCATGCAAGAAAGTAGGCGGGACAGAATTTTGAAATTTTTTTCTCTCTATGGGGTGAAATCCTAGTCTCAAATGGTGAGTTAAGGCTGGTTTTGACCCCTGCACATGCAAACAAGTAAGAAAGAACACTCTAACAACCTAATTGGGGATAATTTTGATTCAAATCCTTCTTATGGTCGTGATCCAGGTGGATATTGGTGGCCACCCACCTATTCCAACTGACTCCTCTTTTCAGTTTTTAGTGCAACACGTTCTTCTGTACTTCTTTGTAATTGTGGGTTCTACACTTCTGAGGTTGTTTGAATCCCTACACATCTTCGAGGTGGATATTTGTGGCCTCCCACCTAATCCAACTGGCTTATTTTGTATGTTTTCATGTCATCACATCTTGTTATACTTCCAGGTCCGTTTTGGGGCCCTAAACAGTGTTTTTTTTACTCGCCACAGTCAAACTATAGATAGAGTCAAATTTTGACAGCGTAATGTGTAGTTCTCGAAAATACCTTTCCAACAGGATATCACGTGCCTAAAATGAAGATCATATGCAAAATTTATGGCCCCAAAAAGTTAATGTACTAAATTACCTAAATGGGCCCCACATGAATTTTGGCGTTTCATCTCCTAGGGTTAGGTTTTTGGATGTCTAGGGTTTTGGAATTCTTGTTTATCATAAAAATTCCTTCAAAGCCTCATTGTAATCATCTTCTGGCGAATGAGCGTAGCCGTCACATCTCTTCTCAGAGATAAAGCTGCCACCATTCTAGCGAGTCTTGCACTCTGTATTTTTACAGTCTCTTTACAATTATTTCACTAATAGAAATCATTTATTGTTGTATTTCTCTGTTTCTGGAAATTTTCATGAGTATTTCATTGTAATGTCTCTTCTTTCATTTCGTTCCAAAAATATTCTGGATCAGTGGTATCAAAGCAGGCTACTCTTGATCGTTTTTCAGCGCATGTCCCCGATGAGGTCCGAGTATAGCCAGTTGAGTCTCGAGTTTGTCTCTCTTGAGGAAAATCACTCTCGCACGCCCAAGAAACCCTTGATGGCAGAAAAAAAGAAAAATGGTGGAGCAGAATATTCTATTAATCTGTTTCTTGAGCAATCTCTCGCGCGATAGAGGGACAAAATGGTGGAGAATTTTGCACACATCTTTCACCACCTGCCGATAGCAACATGAGCATATTCATCAAGTGACCATTTTGGAGGAACCTCTCCCTTCAAGGTACAAGTTAATTTTGAAATTCCCATATTTGAAGGTTAGATAGATGGGGATGCCCTAGAAAAATGGTTAAATCTATTAGAAGGTTATTTCTCTATTAAAAAAAAATTCAACAGGGAAAAGATCACCTTCGCACAACTCAAGGCTCTCCCCCATGTCAAACATTAGTGGGAAACTTACTGGGAATAAAGATCCATAGAGGAATCTGGAATATATGGGGTTGAGCCCACTTGGAATTTTTGTGTGGATGCGGTCAAAGAACTTTATTATCCTATTTATAACTATGAATACCAGTACATGAGATGGACCACACTACGACAAGAGAAGAGCCAAACAATGTCGAAGTTTACAAATACTTTCCATACCTTATGCACCAAGTTGGGTATCAAATATTCTGAGCGACATTTGGTTATGAAATACCATGGGGCTCTGCACAGGTACACCCAAACCAAAATGGATTTCCTAAAAATCTCATCATTGGGAGATGCCTATCAATATGTTGTCAAAATTGAGCATAAATTTAGGCACCGGAACAAATGGGAATTTGGGTCTGTAAATATGCAACAACCAAAGCACGATAAAAAAGACCCTAACCAATAGCCTCTAGACAACCAATCCAAGACACGGGACAAAAAGGGTAAAGTAAAGACAAAGAATGAGACTGGGAAGTGGTGTGACTTCCACAAAATCCCCTGGCACAACACCGATGAATGTCGCTCAAAATAGTCATTAGTAGTCGAGGTCAAAGACATGGAGTCGAACCCTGATTTGAAATCCGATCTAGAAAATATTAAAAAAAGACATATCATCGACACAAACCCCATTGCTACTATCGCGACCACAAAAATTCAGCTAGAAGAACTAGTAGATCCTGAAGAGGGGGAGCGTCTCTTCCATTCATAAATGTGGGTGAAGGGGACCCTATTGCATTTCATTGTTGATAACGACAACCAGAAGAACCTCATATTAGCTATGGTCATCAAATAATTGGGGTTGTCAACAACACCACACCCACAACCATACAACATCGGGTGGCTTCACCAGGGACTAGATCTTTGCGTCAGCCAACAATGTCGCATGTCCTATGGCATCCATCCCTTCAAGAATGAGGTAGTGTGTGATATTTCCCCTCTTGATGCCTTTGATGTTGTTTTGGGCCAACCATATATGTGGAAATGTCATGTTGTCTATGAGTCTAGACCTCGTAGTGTCATTATTACTCTGGGAGGTCATCTCTACAGGATACCAGAGGTAGTTCCAACTACTGGTCCACCAAAACAACACCGCAAGGTAATCTCTCATACTGCAAAATTCATCCTCTTCACAGTCTGTTCAAAGTATGCACATAAGACCACTACAACCACTGCAGCCTCAACACCTTCTATCCAGCAAAAACAAATTGTCGAAGAGACAAGAAATATTGTTTCTTCACCTACAATGGTTCCTAAACAATTCCCCGTCCAACCTAGAGATGACAGGTTGGTCGAACAAATTCAACACCTCCAACAACAGGTTTGTGACAGTCTTCCTCAAGCCAAGAAGCACAATTTATCCAATAAGGCACACAACTCACCAAGCATCAGATTTAGAAAATGATTTCCCCTCTTCCCTGGGCACTCAACACTATGGCGACCATTTCTTCCTATGGGGGGGAGATTGATCCAGGTGGATGTTGGTGGCCACCCACCTGTTCCAATTGGCTCCTCTTTTCAGTTTTTAGTGCAACACGTTCTTCTGTACTTCTTTGTAATTGTGGGTTCTACACTTCCGGGGCTATCTGAAGCCCTACACATATTCTAGGTGGATATTGGTGGCCTCCCACCTAATCCAAAATGCTTATTTTGTATGTTTTCATTTCAACACATCTTGTTGTACTTCCAGGTTCGTTTTGGGGCCCTAAAAAATGTTTTTTTTGAGTCACCAGGGTCAAATTTTAGACGGATTTAGAGTTTTATGGTGTAATGTGTAGTTCTCAAAAAGACCTTTCCAATGGGCTATCACGCACCTAAAACAAAGATCGTATGAAAAAGTTACGAACTCGAGAAGTTAATGCACTAACTTACCCAAACGGGGCCCACATGAATTTTGGCGTTTCATCTCCTAGGGTTAGGTTTTTTTATGTCTAGGGTTTTTGCATTCATGTTTATCATAAAAATACCTTCAGAGCCTCATTGTAATCATGTTATAACCCTAATTTGCACCAGACATGCTTACCTGGCATCAGGCCATCTCAAATTCCTTCTTTGCCAAAGCATTGCTAAACAACTCTTCTTAAAAACACTTTTTATAAAGGCCCACGTGCCCTGCTCTATTACTGCACGCGTGTACATGCTCGCTGACCCAAAACAACCTGCGTGTACCTACAAAAGAATAAAAAAAGGAAAGTTGTTGATGGAACACACAGCTTTGGGTGAGTTAACTAAACCTTCTAACCATGCATGGTCGAGGGTTCGTCCAAATACCTAGCTTCTTCTAGCCTATAAAATAAGGGTTAGGGGTCCCATTTGGAAGAGGAGAATCATAGTAAAGAAACTATACCCAATTGTGCATTCCCTTTGTCCCAACCCTTTAGCCTTCCTTGTGCAAAGAGAAAGATAGAGCAAAGAAGTTGGAGGACAGTTGAAGAGGAGCCCAGGACCAGGTTCATGGAGTAGCGTCCGGCTTCATCATTGTAAGTTGATTTGTTGAAGTTAATAATAAAGAAATACTTTTCCCGTCCCACCATATGAGGTTTTCATGGTTTATTGCATACTTGTTTATTGAATCTCTAACCCATTAATCTATATATCAAATGCATGTGGAGTTTGTTGTTTGTTTTGTATGAATGCAGGCCATCCTTGGGAGGAGAGATGCAATCAAAAAAGAGATCAAGCGTGAGGAAGGATCTACATCAAACGCCCATAATAAGGTATGCTCACTTGATCTTCTTAACTATGTATTTGCTTAAGAATAATGGGGATTAGGTCTGGGACGATGGTAGAAAGTAGAAAGCTTTAGGTCTTTTCTGCATGCATAATTTAACCCTAAGTGCTAGTCCATAGAGGGATTTCCCACTCAAAACAAAATTGGCGACCATATTGGGGAGATCTCTAGGGTTCTTGGGGATATTTTTGGGTATTTTTAAGAACTGGTTTCATTTTCCTATTTTTAAAGTTTCTGCAAAAGTCTGAGCTAACAAAGATTTTGGTCTTCCATACCAGTTATCTTTGTTTCTTTGCTTGACTGGAATTTTTTTTTCTTCCAAGACCCACAGAGGTACACGCGGCCTGTATAAGGTCTGCACGTGTGTACCCGCGCCCTGCATTCTCACAGCCCGCGTATACATGCTAGCTGAGGAGGTGACAGTCGCATGTATGATTCCAGAAAATTTCTTTTAAAGAGGCAGTCATCCTCTCCCCTGTCAAAATTAGTCCTTCTTAGGAGTTTTCTAGAACTCTTTCTAGTCTTTGTTGTTTGCAGTCTATAGCTTAGGTTTCACCTCGGATTGGTTTGTTCTATGAAGTTTTCCTTGAATTGTTTTCTTTTTCTGTTTAAAGTAAGTGTCTGAGTCTTCAAGAGATTCTAGTTCTCAGTACCAGTAGTCTCTGCCTGGGCTGGCTTGCTTGGATTTTTATTTTGTTACAGAGTTTCAGATATACACGCAACCTGTATAAGGCCAGCACGTGTGTACATGCTCTCTGACTTTACACAGCTTGCGTGCACACGCTTGCCGTGGAACTGTCATCAATGTGCCTGTGGAGAGAATTTTTGTTGAAGGTAAGTCAGTAATCCTTTCTTTTGACAAGAATTATACCTCTCAAGTTTGGGTCTCTGTCATAGCAGTCAATGTCTTAGGTTTGATCACAGCAATAGTTTTCTTTTTTCATTTAGAAGTTTTCCTCAAAAATTTTCTGTTATAGGGTTTTTAGACAAGTGTGAGAGTCCAATTTTAATTTGCTTGTGCGTGATTTTTTAAAGTGACTCTTTGTGATCTGCGCTTAGGCCAAAAAGTTTTTTTGGTTTTGATTTGTTGATATTTTCCCTTTTTTCTTTGTGAGCATTCAAATAAAAAAAAAAACTTTTATTTCTTTATTGGTTAAAAAGTGTTGTTTTGCATTAGTAACCAGGGAAAGTCTTTGCTTTCATAAGTTCTTGACAGTTTACTTAGATCATAAGTAGCTTGTAGTCGAGTGAAATCTTGTTTTGAGTTTGTTGTTCAAAGATCTTAGAAAAAATTTTAAGTTTGAAAAGTTGTTTAAGAGTTAAGTGAAGTAAAGGTTTTTGTTTCCAGCTTTCTGTTTATTTTGCTTTCGTCTTTCAAACATCACTAGTTTCACTTTCATAACCTTTGACTTAAGACAAGACATAAAAATTAACACTAAATCTAAAATTCATTAGACTTTTTATGTTTGTAGGGTCAACCAACTAGTTTAGGGTTAGGGCCTTGAATTAGG
>JASDQU010101754.1:312826-326780 GCA_032191745.1 Picea mariana | reverse complement strand
TGTATTCCTAGGAGATGACTCAAAAATGAAAATCATGGGACGTGGAAGGGTTAAGTTGTTATTGAAAGATGGAAGGATTAGAACTCTTCCCGGAGTTCTACACATTCAAGATCTAGCGAGGAGCCTAATATATGTAAGCAAGTTGGATGATGCAGGTGTGGATACTTTATTGGGAAAGGGAACTTGAAATATGGTACGAGGAGTGATGGTGTTGATTAGGGGAGTTCGGTGTGGAACTTTGTACAAGTTATTGGGAAGAAATTATACTAATGGGTGTAACAGTTCTATTGTCCATGAACAAACAAATAAAGAAGATATGATCCATACTGGCTCTGGAAAGAAGACCATGGTGTGGCATCAAATACTAGGACATGTTGGAGAAAAGGGCCTTCAAACACTACACGGTAAAGGTATGGTTGAAGGTATGTCTAATTGCACCTTGGATTTTTATTTCTGTAAACATTGCATATATGGTAAAGAGAATCGAGTAAGATTCCCATCTGGTGCTACAAGAGAAAAGAGGATCTTGGATTTGATACATAGTGATGTGTTCGGACCTGTGCATGTTCAATCACAAGGTAAATCTGTGTATTATGTTGCATTCATAGATGATTTCTCAAGGAAAACGTGGATTTATTTTCTTAAGATGAAATCTGAGGTATTTTATAAATTTAAAGAGTTTAAGGCTCTGATAGAAAATTAGACAGAGAAGAAAATAAAGGTGTTGAGCACAGATAATGGTGGGGAATTATGTGGGAACAAATTTGAAAAGTTTTGTAAGAAGTGTGGTATATCAAGGTAGAAGACTACTCCATACACACCTCAACAGAATGGGGTTGCAGAAAGGATGAACAAGATGTTGATGGAAAAAGAAAGGAGCATGCTCAGTGGTGTTGGGTTAGGACAAGAATTATGGGCAGAGGCAGTGGATATTGCATGTTACCTGGTAAATAGATCACCCTCATCAACATTGGTGGATGAAACTCTACATGAGGTATGGACTGGTAAGAAACCCTCTCTTGAACATCTCAGAGTGTTTGGTTGTGATGCTTATGTACATGTTCCAAAGGAAAATAGGAGCAAGTTGGATAATAAAGCTGAAAAGTGTATCTTTATTGGTTATAAATATGGTATGAAAGGTTATAAGCTTTGGAACCCAGAAACTAAGAAGATTGTTCTTAGTCAGGATGTTGTTTTTAGAGAGGTTAAAGATGTTCCCAAATAGGCATTCCTACCAAGGAAAGAAGAACCTGAGAAAATAGAGTTTGAGTTGGATGATGCAAATTTTGAATCAACGGAAGAAGATGAATCAGAAGAATAAGAACCTCATACTCCAGTATTGATGCAGTATTAATGATATCAATGAGGGAAAGAAGGAAACCAGAAGGTATAGTCCACTTGATTTTCATGCTAATTTTGTTTTATCTATTACTAATGATGATCCCAGAACTTTCATGGGAGCATGGAATTCAGAGGATAGTAAACTCTAGAAGAAGGCCATGGTTGAAGACATGGATTCCTTGGATAAGAATGAGGCATGGGATCTAGTTGAGATCTCAACTGGAAGAAAGGCCATTGGAAACAAATGGGTGTTTAAGAAGAAGTTGAATGTAGAAGGTAAAGTGGAGAAATACAAAGCTCAGTTAGTAGAAAAAGGTTATTCCTAGGTAGAGGGAAATGACTTTGGTGAAAATTTTTCTCCTATTGCCAAGTTAAATTCTATTAGATTTAATTTATCTGTTGTTTTTTCTTTTTATTTTTAAGTAGAACAGATAGATGTGAAGACATCATTTCTACATGGGCATATAGAAGAAGAAATCTACATGAAGCAACCAGAAGTCTTTGTAGTGAAGGGAAAGAAAGAGTTGGCATGTGAGCTAAAGAATTCATTATATGGTCTGAAGAAATCACCTAGGATGTGGTACCAAAAGTTTGACACATACATCCTTAGAATGGGATTTGTAAGAAGCAGGGTTGATCGTTGTGTATATTCTAAGCAGATTGGTGATCACTTCATTTATGTAGTGCTATATGTCGATGACATATTGCTGGTAGGAAATAACATGGATGTTATCAAGGAGGTGAAATCACAGTTATCCTCCAAATTTGACATGAAGGATCTCAGTGTTGCCAACTTCATTCTGGGAATGGAAATTAAAATATATCATGCAAACAAGAAACTCTAGTTGAATCAGAGAAAATATGTTGAGACATTATTACAGAGGTTTAATATGTAGGAAATTAAACCGGTCAAGGTTCATATTCCTATAGGTGTAAATTTATCTGTAGATCCGTGTCCCAAGACATGGGAAGAGGAAGAGGACATGTCCCATGTTCCATATGCTAGTGCGGTTGGTAGCTTGATGTATGCAATGGTCTGTACTAGATCATAGATTGCACATGTAGTGGGAGTTTTGAGGAGGTATGTGTCAAAACAAAGGAAGGAGCATTGGACTACAATAAAGAGGGTGTTCATGTGTTTGCGTGGCACTTCTAGTTATGGATTGTGCTACCAAGGAAGACCAATATTGGACAGAGTATTGGGCATGCATGGGTTTGTTGATGCAAACTGGGTTGGAGATATGGATCACATAATATCTACAAGTGGGTATGTGTTTAACCTATTTGGAGGAGCAATTAGTTGGATGAGAAAAAGACAAGTTGCAGTGGCGCTCTCAACCACATAAGTTAAATACATGGTAGCCACACATGTAAGCAAGGAATAAATATGGTTACAAAGATTGTGTTCAAGTATTGGGTTGGTACAAAAAGTAGTAAGATTAGATTGTAACAGTAAGAGTGCAATATTCCTAGCAAAGAACCCATCTTATCATTCAAATACAAAGCATATTGATGTTCAGTATCACTTTGTGAGAGACATGGTTGAAGACAAGAAGGTGTTGTTGGAGAAGGTTAACACTTTAAAGAATGTTGTAGATTCATTGACAAAGTTTGTGAGCACCGAGAATTTCTCCTCCTGTAGAGAAGAAATGGGGATTGATGCCCTAGATTATTGACTGTATAATATTGTGACCCTCAGTATGCAAAGAAAACAACAAGTGGGAGAATGATCGGTAGGTGTTATATTCTTTGCATGTGTGTGGGGGTGGGTGCATCAAATTTAACAACTGCATTTGATGATCCCACCCATTGTCTCTCTTTGTGGGCATGTCCACCAGGCACTGCTTGAGGGGGGTCCCAAGGGGGGATAGGATTGGCGCCCCTTGGTTACACGAATCCCGACAAACAAATTAGGCGGTTTTTGTTATTTTAGCGTTTTTCGTTATTTTTAGTAGTTTTCTAAATTAATCCCGGATTAAGGGATTGGGGTTTTGGTAGCTATGGAATATCTGAAATATTGTATATATTGTATTTTGAATGGTGAAATTAATACAATGAAGAGTTGAAAGGTGCGGCACCAAAGAAGATAGGTTTTCTCCCAGTTAAGGGTTTCCAGTGTAAATCTTTGTGTATTGTGTGTATGAGCCATTGATTAATTTATGTTTTCTTAAGAATCGGTATGCATTTCTTTACTTCACAGGTTTAAAACTTAAAAGTGAGGCATGCTAGGAGATATAACCGCGGGTCTGTGCGAATTCTTGTAGTAGAGAAGAGACGACAAATCTGTGGTAGACATACACTTGGGGTGCTCGGGAAGAGTTGCGAAAATTATTACAAAAAATGAGTCTTGGTGTGACGAATCTATGTATGAGTGTCTTGGTGAGGTGAGGCAAGTTGTGTGACTATGCCAAGTTATAAATCGAGCCGGTAGTGCTCATTTTGTAACTGTTTCACAATGGTGTTAGGAACGTCTTGTGTCACCTGCACTATATCTGTGTATCTCTTATTTGTTTCACAAGTGTTCTCTTGGTTTCACATGTTCATGAATGCATGTTGAATGAGTAAGTGTTAAGTTATTAACAAATTGTCAAGTATACAAGAGAGTTGCACTAGAGTAGGAGTGTGACTCGCCCGTAACCTAGAATGGAGTATGGGTATGCGCTAGGAGAAGAGGTGTAGTCTGAACGAAGTATCCTTGGTGTTTCCAAGCAACCAAGTGAAAAACATTGCAGTGCATGTTATAGCACAAAATGCCACACCTATGCAATTGTGCCATGGCCTAACCCTTTCCCTTGTCTTGCTAAACAAATTCCCAACTTACCTCATCCAAATTATCTAAACAACATGTATTTTGCACATATATGTGGGATCCTTTGATGAAACTCGTGGATGCCCTCAAAAATAATGAAAAATAAAATAATTCCAAGTTTTTGGGCGGGTTTTTTCAGTTGGACTTGTTTCCCAACATCCCCATGCCCGTAAAAAATGGATTCCAACTTCCCTAACCCTTTTGGGGAAGATATAAAAGCACCATTGAGGGCTAGAATGAGAACAAGTGTTTTGGTGCAAGGTTATGTTGTTGAGATCTAGCAAGCTTCCCTATTCCTTTTATCCTCTGAGTAGCATCCACCAACCTGGAAACTCAGTTTCCAGTCTTTTTTCCTTCTTATATAGTCATAAGGTGTCTCCTTATCCTTATTGGGATATCCAAGGAAAAGCCTCATTACTAAGTAGATGCTTGAAGGATCAGCGGAGGAAACCGGGTAGTTGGCTCTAAAGCAGTGCCAGAAGCGAGTAAGGTTGTAACTAACTTTGATATTTGGTGTTAATAGAAGAGTTCGCTTTCCCTCCAATTTTGTGGTCATTGCAATATTGTATGTTATCATGTTTTCATACTTGCTTTGGATATAACACATGATATATATATCTATGTGATTACGTAACTACCTCGTTGTAACATTTTTCTTGATTTCATTTTGCAAGCTTCTTCTGGAAAAGGTCAGGAGCACTTCAAAAATAGGAGTGGGGATCGTCATCATCAAAGACTGCCTGGTCCACTTCTTCATGTTCACGCTCTCTCTAGTGAACAAACATCCTGTCCAATTTCAAGAGAATGTTAAGTTAGTATTTTTTTTTCAAAACGTATTTGGGAATCCGTGGGCATTAGTTCTAATAGTCATGGATATCTGAAACTGGTGTTTTTACTAGCTATAGACATCCTTTGGTTGCCTTAAGGTTCCTTGTGGATGTGCAAAGCTGAATTTGAAAAAGAAGGCTCAAGCCCCATTTTTCCATGAAAATGAGTAAATGAAAAAATGGAATTACAGGATAGGGTGTAGGTACTTACTTGGTCCAAGTGGAAAAGGATTTCATTTCTCTAAGCTCCGCGAATCTTCATTGGAAATGCAATGGTTTTTGGTCACTTTGGGTTATTTTTGGTAAAATGGAAAAAATGACTTAATAAATGGGTAAATATGCTAGTATTTATATCAATATGTAAAAACCCACTTCCTATAATTTTGATATTTTCCCAAAAATTCAGCTAATGAATAGTCCCTTGTAGCTTTGTGGTTGTTTTGGCAGGTCTTAGGCTATACTTTGGACAATTTTTGGTCTCTTTTCATCAATTGGTCGAGTCTTTCACAAGACTCTGGGAACATGATTTTCTCGTAACTAGAATTTAGTATAGGATGCATTAACCTAAATTGTTTGCATTATCAGTTTTCATTGTTGCTTAAACCTAGGGTCAATCCCATTAATAAGCAATGCAACTTTATCCTCTGCTCAAAATTACCATTCTATTGATGGTAGAGCCTACCTTCCATGGGATATTTAGTTTATAATCGCATTATATGATGGCGCTCATGCTGCAAGTTTGTCCTTTAGGCTCGAGAGTCTTGGTTATCCCCGCCATGAGTTTACGTTTGAACCTCATGCTTCTTACTCGGTCTTATTTCGGCCATTACCCATGGGACTCCCTCCCTTATATGTTGCTCACAACAACATTATGAAGTCCATAGTTAAGCTCTTTTCAAACTCCTTAAAATTGCAAAGTTTGTCGAGTGATCTTGTTTCTTTCACGCTCGTTAAATGGATCTTAAGGAAAGTTTGTTCAACACAAGTTAACCTCTTTTTCGGACCGAATAGACTAATTACAAAAAAGGTATACTCTAGTCTACTGAGTAGAAGAGTTCTCCTCAATTTTGTTTTACACTCTTTTGGGCTCAGGAGACTAAATTTACAATAAAGGACACTGGATTTTCAGTTAAGCTCTTTTCAAACTCTTAAACATGAAAATATGGTCGAGTGAACTTTTTTCTTTCACACTCGTAAAGCAAATTTGAAAGGACATCTTTTCAGTATAAGTTTAACCCTTTTCCAGACCGAACGAACTATTTACAAAAAAGGAATAGTCTAGTCAAACATTAACTAGAAGAGTTCTCCTTGGTATTATTTTACTCTTTTTCGGGCCCTGGAGACTAAACTTACGAAAAACACCACAATAGGAGTTTTACATCCTAAAGTTTAGTTGTAACTACATTGCATATTGACCGCTCGTGCTTTTAGGCCTAATGTCGGCTTCAACATGTTGTTGTTGAACCAATTGAGTATACATTCATATCACTTCCCAGCCTTGCAATTTATGTCTTTGTGACTCGACACCTTATCCCTAGAGGAAACATTCCCTGAGTGTCCTTATCCTGCACATGCTTTCCTTGCATTAAGCATAGGTATGTTCCTTGCGCTCCAGGACTAGTTTGTTTTCCCGCGACACTCATTTCCTCCACTATACTATAACATTCTTTTATTCCTTTTCATGCTTTTATAATATGAAAAAAGACAAAAAAACAAATCAAAAAACCAAAAAGAAGGGGGGAAAGCATTTATCTCTTGTGTTGGAAGTAGTCTTGTCACCCTTGAATAAAGCACAATCTTGAGTCAGTATCTCATCATTTTGGGTATAATATGGCTTTAAGAGACTTTTTCTCATTTTTGAGTTTTATCTCCCCTGGTTGGTTATTCTTCCAACCATATGGAGCATTTGTTGATGAATCTTGTATCACAAATGTATCCCAATTTATATTCCATGTTTCCTAAGTCACATAATGTGTCATGCTTATGTTCAAGGAAAATTTTCAACCTGAGTCAAACATTCTGCAGTTAGTCTCTGACCTTGCAAGTCGGCCTTCCTGAGTCAGTCAAGTCAATCTCATCATCACAAGTATTTGTCTCAACTTTGTCTGATTTCTTCTAAATTTTTGGCATTCCTCCACCCCTTGTGTTGGATGATCAAGGATGCCTCAATGTCTTCCTTCCAATGAATATCTTCCCATCAACTTCGACACATCTTTCTTTGGGATAGGGATCTAGATTTATGTTTGGTACCTTGGGGTTTGCAGTCATCAATGGCAGACTCCCTCACTATTGAAAGTGGGACTACATCAATGTCCCTTGATCGATATATTCTACCAGATGTTCGAAATCAAATCCTTTATTCACACTTGTTAAATTGTACCATGGTACCTTGACACCTATTATCATCATTGGTGGGTTGTCTCACGTTTGTTAACGGTATACATCAATGACCAGTAATCAAATGATGTCTCATTATGTTCAACTTCAACTCATCTATTCGCATAGTGTATACATGTACCACAATGGATCGTTGTGAATACCTCAGGTGAAGTACGAGCACCACATATTTTGTGCTCCTTCCCGACCCATATGGTGCCACCTCACAGACATTGGCACTTGCAGAGGATCAACTTGTTCTTTCCCTTGGTTCCAGATATCCTATGTTCTTGATCTTGAGACATAACTCCAATGTGTGCTATTCGTGGCTATGATATACTTTGACATGGATCCACTATTTATTTTTAGTGGCCATGCTTGATACTTCATTTATATCACAAGGATTCATTGTGTATTGTTCACGACCATGGACCATAGCTATATTTCAAATATGCCATGTATCCACAGTGTACTTGATTTGGCGACCATGCTTATATCACTCTTGAGCATGGGTATGCCTGACTTGGGAAGAGAATACTCTTACTTGATCTCTATTGATGGTTGTCATTTTTGGATTAGTTGTCCGAGCACCTTCACGGGTTTATTTCAATGCATCCTTGCCTCTCAGAGTTTATAATGTATTTCGGCCATCATTTTTCCCTTTTGACCTCATTCATTAGGGGGAATTTGTTATAGAACAAAATGCCACATCTATGCATTTGTGCCATGGCCTAACCCTTTCCCTTGGCTTGCTAGAAAAATTCCCAACTTGCCTCATCCAAATTACCTAAAAAACATGTCTTTTGCACATATCAGTGGGATCCTTTGATGACACACGCAGACATCCACGACTTGTTTGTATGAAACTCGCAGATTCCCTAAAAAATAATGAAAAATAAAATAATTCCATATTTTCAGGTGAGTTTTTCAGTTGGGTTTGTTTTCCAATGTCACCATGCCCATACAAAAAGGATTCCAACTTCCCTAACCCCTTTGGGAAGATATAAAAGAACCATTGAGGGATAGAATGAGGACAAGTATTTTCGTCCAAGGTTATGTTGTTGAGATATAACAATATTCCCTATTCATTTTATCCTTTGAGTAGAATCCCCCAACCTGGAAACTCCTTTTCCAGTGTTTCTTCCTTCTTATATAGTCACAAGGTGTCTCCTTATCCTTATTGGGATATCCAAGGAAGAGCCTCATCGCTGAGTAGATTATTGAAGGATCTATGAAGGAACCCGTGCAGTTGGCTCCAAAGGAGTGCCAAAAGTGAGTCAGGTTGTAACTAACTTTGATATTTGGTTTTAATAGAAGAGTTCGCTTTCCCTCCAATTTTGTTTTCATTGTAATATTGTATGTTATCATTTTTTCACATTTGGATATAACACATGATGTATATGCTACTTGATTACGTAACTACCTCATTGCAACATTTTTCTTGATTTCATTTTGCAGGCTTGTTTTGACAAAATTCAGGAGCACTTCGAAAAGTAGGAGCGAGGATCAACATCGAACAAAAAGGTTCAAGGTGCACACTTTCTCCTTCTCTCTTTCCCTACTCTCTCCTAGCGAAAAGTAGTTATTTTTCAGTTTTCGCATTTGTTTGTGAAGGAAGATTTCAGTCTTCTCAATCCAGTCTCAATCTGTTGTGACTTGACCCAAAGTCACGGGAAAAATATCTCATCAACAGTTCTGCACACCCTCAATAGGTGCACAATTGTAAGATTCGAGTATGGAATCTATCGGGACATGACATATGGTATTAGAGCTTGCTCGTCATAGATTTTGAAGAAGGGTTGGTGAGATCTTCACCACTATCTCAACGATAATTGGTACTAAAGAAAAATTTGAAGACAGTTTGTTGCGAAGGTAGTTTAGTGGCAGCATTCGCAGAGTTGTTGAATAGTTCAGTGAAGCAAACTGGTTCATCAAAGAGACTTTACATCATACTACGGCATAGGTTTTGGTTGGTTGATGATGCAGTGGAAGGTTTATCTAGGCACACACCTTGTGTAGACCGAGAGCATAGTTTGTGGTGAAACGAAGCACTCGAATAGGGTGGGTGATTGCAGTGCTCATCGAAAAAATTGTCGTGGAGTTTATCGCAGAGACAGTCAGGGACCAGACTCGATTGGTTTGATTCACGATGGAGGTAAGTGCCAAACCTGTTGTGCACACCTTGAATATACCAGGCACAGAATTCGTTGGGTGAACTGAGCACTTGGGAAAGGTAGATGAATGTAGGACGTGTCGCAAATCTAATCACATGAGTGATTGGAAAAGCGAGCGTAGAAGTGATCACAAAGAGGAGTCATTCTAGGTTGCAACAAGTTGAAGCACTTGGGTGAGTTGGGAAACTTGATGCAACCTAGAGAAGCTCCATAAAAGGTATTTGGTTGGGCACATTTATATCATGACATCTTTATTCCCTGCATCATTGAGAACAATATTTGAGTTGAGTTGGATTGTTGGACGAGTGGTTCGACCACAAATTTCGGATGAGATGACTCTTCACAAAGTTATGCAAGTTAGTTAAAAATAGTATGACTTGAAAGTTGGGTGACGTGTGCATGGTTCCTTGAAGCAGAGGCAGTTAAGGTGTAAAGATGGCAGGACATTGGAGATGAGTTCAGTAGATTTCATGGGAAGTTTGAGACTCAAGTGGTGCAGATTCCAAGTAGTCATGTACCAATTGGGATGCCTAGACATGGGTGAATGTGCGAAGAGCTTGCCGCGACCTACTTGGATAAGTCTAGTGGGGGACTTAGGAATATTTGGATGTAGTTGTGGAGGTGGTTTGAGCAAGTTTCCTAACTCTTTGACAAGGTGCATTGGACATGTCATTGCAGTGAAGTAGGCAGTGAGGTCTAGATGTGTCAAGTTTGAGAGGATGGATGAGGTACCCTGGTGCATTTGTGCCTTGGCCAGATTTGTTGGGTCATGTGATGACTTGACAATTGCGACGACAATACCGGAGTTTGGATGGTTGTAGGAGGTGCAAGGCAATCCCATTCTAGGATATGGATGGAGTCAGCGGAGAAGTTGACCAAGAATTGTTTGCAGTTGACCTGAATGGGAAGAATGTAGACCAAGTGACTTGGGTGGTGTTCGCTTTCCTTTGGTATGGAACATTGGGTGAGGAAAAATGCACCTTGGTGACTTGTGAATTATTGTGTGATGACTCAGAGATCCGTGAGGGTCGTTGGTTGAGGTTGGCATAAGTATTGGTTCAAACATTCATAAGGCATGGAAGTTCTTTAGGGCTGACACATTCTACTTGGAGAACTTTGGACAGTTCATTGGGACATTTGAGGAGTGTGGGTCCGTTAGCCACACTCATCGCAGATGTTGAGTTGTGTAGATATGACTTGACATAAATGAGTTGAGTTGAGGAATTTCCTTGTGTTGGGTGATATTTGTCACAAGAGTGAGAAAAAATGAGTCCCTTAACTATCTAGTTAGGCTATCTAGAAAGCACAGTAGAAAGTTATTTGGTTAGCGTCTCAACTAACATAAAGAAACAAGAGATAAACAACAAGGAAATAAATCTAAACTAAGAAAATAATAACTTGAAATGAATGCACAAAGAAAACACAAGAGAGATATACCAAATAAATTGATCTTCAAATTGATACTCCTTGGATAAATATGGGAAGATATGAGTCACCTATTCCTCCTTGGGAAGGATCTTGAGTCCCTAAGTACAAAGTATTATTTCTACTATCAATGGAAAACAAAGGAAAATGGTGAAGAAAAGAGTGATGAACTACTCAATAGGAGAGAGCTCTAACACTTGCTATGAATGCTCAAAGCTTTCTAAGAGGAAGGTGGCTTCCAAAAGATAAAAATAAGCAGCATAAAAATACTCAAATACTTCTTATTTTTTGCATACAATGGCCCTTTATTTATAGGAGGATGGTAAGATTTTTCTCAACTGGTTCTAAGTGTGAATGGGAAGCCCTTGGAGGTACTTCCCATCCCTTTCAGTGATCCCAAGGAAAAATATGAGGGAAATTTTGGGTATGGGGGAGGTTCCCTTCATCCCAAAAATGGTTGAGGCCCGACCAAATTCATTAATGTGTCATTTCATCATCCCTGCGGGTCTTTCGACTATCAGTCGCCCACTGTGCACATTTTACACTGTGTTAGACCACGTAGATGTGCGCGTGAGGCTTTGATGAAATGTGTGCGTATTTCCAGAACTACTTTTGTATAGTTTTTTATTTTCTTTCCAAACTGAATGTAATCCTTCCATGAATATTGGTAGGATGTTGTGTTTGTTACCTATTTCTTCATCCATTGTCTGTAGTTGTAGTGAGACATTTTCCGGTGATAACAGATGCCCCCTTATGTGTGAGGTTAGGAGCATATGTATAGCTGAAATACATCATAGTTTCTTTTGATAGTGATACTAGGTAGAAATTGAGACAACTTGTACATAAGGAGCATCAAGAGTTATCCATCAAAGGGAGAGGGGACATCATATCGGTACATAGTAGGCTATGAAAAATGACAACAAAAATGTTTGTACAAACTAGGCAGGCATGCCTTGTGCTCGTATCATGAGATCATCGAAAGGTAAGAGTAATTGAATGTGTTGACGAAGTATATATCTGCAGAGCCCTCAGGGGAGAAAAAGACAACCGGTGGCGATGTCGATAACTGAGGTGGCTCTGATACGAATGGTGAGGGAATCATAGGAATTGATAGCCTAATCAAACTCAAAGGTATTCGATTGCTACTGAAAACTACAATGGTTTCCAAGTAAGATCCACCGCGACATGAGATTGTGTTGGAGTCGAATGTCATGGGGATCAAGGACATCAAAGAGAAATGAGGACTCTCTCTATGTTGTCCGAGGCCACTAATTATCAATGAAATGATGGCCAAGATACTGTCACATTTTTGGAAATTTGTTGAGGTCGACATGAAAAGTAATGTGACAATCAAAAGCGAATGGCTTCTGGATACCATAGTGATCAACATGGTGGAAGAAACTATAATGGTACTATGAAAGGGGGTGATAATCATGAATGACATCTGAACTATACAAGATTCCAAAACTACCCTTGGTTGAAGGATGTTGATGGATGGAAACAACCCTAATGTACTATCTGGTTCTAGGGGGACGACTAGACATGGGAAAACTGTGTTGAAGGGGTGAAATTGCAAGGGGATGTAGCGTAGGGAAAAATACAGAGTGATAGGGGACACAAAGGTCTAATGGTGTTCAAAATTTTGGCTTGGGTACAAATGGCTTGCAGAGGGTGGGAGAATAATGAGATGCCCCAACCAAGGGTAATAGGGGTTGCGATGTGCCAAGGAAAAAAATACCATCAGGTGCGATGGCCAAAATATATTGTACTTGTTGAAACGTAGAACGTGCTTTTTAGAATTACCAAATGAATAAATAATGGGATTGAAAGTATAGGTACATAAACGGGTACCCCGGTGGGATATGGCTTGGCTGATATAAGGTGAAAGAAGAGAAGGGTGGAGGGTGGGAGCCCCATTGGTTAGTTTATGTACTAGGTAGATGAATGGAAGGTGATGTTGTAGATGAGAAAGTGATGGTGGATGGTATCGAAGATTGATGAGAATGTGAAGGCACATTAACTGTAACTGAGAATTAGAAGGTGGGAGTCCATTAAGAGGTGGGTAGCATGATGAGGAGGAAAAAATATGAGGTTCTTGCTCTAGGATGTAACACTACCATGACTCCCAATCCTAATGGTTAGAAAAACATGAGTGTCAGTATGCCAAGGGGTAGATAAATGTGGAACAACTCATGGGGGCGGGGGGGAGAGCTACCGGATGGCGGTACCAGAAGGAAAATGGCGGTGATGGTACCACAGAGCCGGGTGGGGGGAACCTGAGGATGATTGTCTGGAGGAATGCTTGGGAAATACAACTGTGAGTAGAGGGTTGAAGGGTATGCCAATTAGAAATATATACCTGGGGGAGGCAAGAGAGGCCATAGTTGACGGCATGACAAGGGGTCATGGGTGAAAATATGCACATTCAAACCAAATACCCAATGTGAAACATATCTACTAAAAATAAAACATGTGTATAATAGTTGCATGATAAGGAAATGTGGACAAGGGATGCGTACATGTCCCTGGGGTGGCCGAAGAGGGTCCCCGAGGCTCCAGACTGAAAAGAGAATCTGAGAGTACCGTGGTGAAGGTGAGGGAATATGGATCCCATGGGTGCAAGCGGTGCAAAAAATGGAGCTCGAATGCTCCTGAATGGATAGAGGGAAGTTGGGTCAAAGGGTGTATATAAGGGCATGGAGCCCACATAGCCACCTCATTTGTACTTGTTGTTGTGGAGGTCAAAGAGATGTTGTGTGGACGTTTTTGAGCAGTGAGAGACCATACACGACTGTATTCGAGTAGCGAGAGACATAGGTAACCCGTCAAAACCTCCTGCATAGTGTAGGTGTATTTTTGGGAGGGTAGGGGGCTATACAGATGGTCATAAGGATAATTGTTAGCTAGGGTAGGAGATCTGCATGGGCGATCAAATAATCCCCACGCACATGTATGCAGGTTTAATGATTGAGGTTGCACGAAGTGCGCAACTGTATCATTGG
>JASDQU010101754.1:296170-311776 GCA_032191745.1 Picea mariana | reverse complement strand
GACCGGGTCACAAGAAATTGTGCCTGACCAACATCCGAAGGCAGTGACCGTTTTAGACTTTGGAGCAAAAGCTCTTGGTCCACTTGAAACTCCAACCAATGCTCTTTTGGCACCCAACATCGTACCAATTCACCCTTACGAGTGTCAGACAGTGTCGCACGCAACAATGGAAACAAATGTTGTCACTCCCTCTGGGAATTCTTCAATTCCCACTACGATTGTCACCACAGGAGAGTTTCCACCTTCTAACCCAATGTCATCGGTCCGAACCACCTTGGTCTAGGCCGCCTCTACCTCGCACAATGGTCTGATCCCATCTATGGTGGTGGCCACAGCCCCTTTCCCACCAAGTGCGACAAGCCCTCTGTTCTCATACGGGATGCCTAGCTCAAGTACAAGTCCTGTACTTTTCCACTCCACTTCACAGACTTTAGGTCTGGGAGCAGGGAGCTCTAATGCTCCTCTGCAAGGTCACATGGGGGGAACTTCAGCGCCTTTTAACACTTTCCCTTATGGGGGAGGTCATATACCTCCTTCATCTCCTTCACTCGGTGGCACGCATCAACAACCCGACGGGCCACCTACACACCATAGTTTATTTGGAGCAGGGAGTCAAGGACTGCCTTCGCATAATATGTCAGTAGGTTTGACACTGTTTTCTTTATTCGGTGTGTTTGGTAACAACGCCTTCTCGTCAGCTCCTTTCCCAACTGGGGGCAACCCCGGTTTCGGACAACCTATTCCTATGCATGGTATTATTCCTGCACAGGGGAAAAACCCAGGAACTTCTTCCGCATCAGGGCCTTGGAATTCTTGGCAAGGATCCATTCCCTCATCAGGAATGCCAATCTAGGGCAATTCTTTCCATAGTCAATGGAACCCCAGACAAGGTACTATGCCTATCCCCACGGGATCGACATGGGGCAACCCTTCCCAAAGTCCTTCGAATGTAATGCATGCCCATCCATCTACATCCTATTTTGGGAATCAACTGATGATGTCTCCTCACACACAGAATCCGTACGCCGGTCATGGCCATGATTTTTACCAGAACCCAAGTCAGCAGCCGAACTTTTCCTAGCAACTTGGTGCCAGTCAAACTCCAGGTCCCTTTTTCCCAGGTTATCACCAACAACCCAAACTACCTTTCCTGGAAACCTTTCATTTGTCAGACTTGACAAGGTTGTTGAATGACCCTATCTGTCATGATCCGCGTTGGCCCCCTATGCCGACAAAGTTACCTTCGGACATACCAAAGTTCAAGGTCAAGTCGAACGAAGATCCAGGTGATCATGTGACTACCTTTGACCTTTGGTGCTCATCTAACTTGTTGAAAGATGACTCTGTACAGTTGTGATTGTTTCAACGTACTCTCATTAGGAGTGTCGTGAAATGGTACATTAAGCTTGACCACTCAAGATACTCTTCCTTCGACGAATTGGTAATGGCCTTCCTAAACCATTTCCAATTACCTGTGAGATACGACGCTGGCATAGAATTGCTAGCCAATTTCGCACAGACAAAAGTGGACCATATCTCTGATCACATCAGAGAATGGAGACGTCGGAAGAGTTTAATTAAGGTACCAGTCCCACCAGCATTCCTGCTCGAGTGGTTCCTTAAGTCTTTGGTCCCACAATTATCCAAAGACGTCGTGACTTCAGGAGTGTTTTTCGAAGAAGACACCATCATGAGAGCTCAACAGCTTGAGCTCATCTATTCTTAGTTCGGTTTATTATACGAGATCTTTCCAGATGCACCACGCTCAATACTTGATAAAACCAGACAGAGAGTTGGACCACATGTCGATCGTATTGTTGGTTCAGCACAAACAAAGCCCATTGAGCAACAAACGAAGCAGTTACAACAATTGTCTATACAACACACAGCGTCCATCCAAACTACTGTTTTGGCTTCTCCCCCTACTAAAACATCGGATGTACACACAGTTCAATCAACAAATCCAAAGGCCACCCAGCAGCCTGAAAGAAAGAAAAAACAACGAAAGAAGGGTAAGGGGGATAAGAAACCCACTGATAATGTTGGCGGGGGCAACACTGAGAAACGAAAGGTGAGGTACCCGTGCAACCTGTGCACAGAAGACCACCCGACCCACCTATGTCCCCGGCTTGTAGAGGCCTAAAAGTTTGTGACACAGCAACAACCTGTTGTGTTAACCAATCCATTTCAACATGGGCAAAACCTAACCCAAGCCTCTCCAAGCGCGGAAGGGGGAAGTTAAGGACCCTCTCCGTCTTTGAACAATCCTGCATTCGCAAATGTATATATGATGAAGGGTGATTCTATCATATCGACTAGAGCGCATGACTACAGTAAACCAAGCACTTTTGAGAAGGGAAAAGAAGCTGAACTCCCATCTCTTCCTCTACATATTGAGAAGACTTTGGGAAAAACAATGACATGCATCCCAAAAGGCGCATTCAAGAAAGCTTTTCACAACCCGAATGCAAGGGCCGCCCAGAACTATTTTGTGGTCGAGGATTTGTCTCAAACCCCTTGTGCGATGTCTGCTTTGGAGGTCCTCCAAAGTTGCCCTTCTCAGAGGAAAGCTTTGTTAACCGCTTTAGGATCTACCGAGACTTGTAATCCAGGTACCATCATGCTAGATACAACCGACTTAAAACCTTGTCTGACTTACCACGTAGCGTTTCAGATAGTAGTGGCTCACCCCACGAAAACTTTTACTCACAATATTTTTCGCACGGTGGTTGATGAGGGAACCTCGACATGCATTATGTCGTTGGCATGTTGGAAGGCCATTGGCCAGCCCATTTTGTCTCCATCGCCTACTCTTCTCACTGCTTTCAACAGTCATTCGTTCTGACCACATGGTATCATTCCCTCTTTTCCCGTGTAATTAGGAGGGAAGACCATGTGCGTTGAGATAGAAGTAGTCGACGCGTCCCTCGACTACAATCTCTTGTTAGGAAGGAGTTGGACTTATGCCATCCAAGCAGTGATTGCTACAGTTTTCCAGGTCTTGTTGTTTCCACACGGAGACCGGATTGTAACCATTGATCAATTGTCTTTCTCCAGACCTGACCCTTAATTGCGGGTGTCTGCGGTCCCGATGATCAATAATCCTCAACCAGGCATAGTCAATGTAGGGGTTGGTTTGTGCCCATCTTTGATGGGTACCTTCGATTACCCACCCCTTCAAGGCGATGTCAAGTTCATATCCAACCACCATAAGGTTGAGATTTTCCAAGTTTCATCGTTTCGCATGACTTACTTCACCGATCCGTGGATACTTCCTTCCCCATCGACCACGATGGAGGGGATAGGGCACTCGGGCATGTCCATGCCCTTGTCCACAGCTGAAGTAGCGTACTCTTTAGTCCAGCAAGCTTCAGCCAACCCAGATCCAACTCCTGCAAAAGAGTTCGATCCACTTCTAGAGCCTATTTGGGCTCAAGGTTCTCTCGCTGACACCGACTCGTTAGACTTAGTCTTGCCCTCTGACGAAGCAGTAATTGAAGCAATGACTAGTATGGACAAACCCTGGGATGATCTTCATCATAGATCATACTTTCTCCCAGAGTTAAGTAGAATCGAGGCCGAAGAATTCACCTTGACTATGACTGGAGATAGGTCTTGTCCTATTAATCCCTTAGCTACACACGAGGTCTATGCTGAGCGTAATATGGCAACCATTGCTAAAACCATACCGATCAATATCTCCAGAACCCCTGGTGTCGTGGAGAATGTTTTTGTCGGAGCTGACTGCTCCTCCGGAGAGATTCAAATCTACACAGATCTATTTAAAGAATTCCGTGATGTTTTTTCCTGGTCTTACGAGGAAATGCCAAGCATCGATCCAAAAATAATCGAACATGAAATCACAACTTATCCAGATGCCAAACCTGTCCGGAAGAAGATTCATCCAGTTAACCCCAGGAAAGAAGTAGCCATTAAGATTGAAGTTGAGAAACTGCTAAAAGTCGGTTTTATCTATCCTATCCATTTGACCCAATGGGTGTCAAACCCTGTGCCGGTCAATAAAAAAACAAGGCACTATTCGTGTATGTACAGACTTCCGTGATTTGAACAAGGCCTGTCCCAAAGATAATTTTCCCACACCATTCATCGATGAGATAATTGATGAATGTGCGGGTTGCGAGGCCTTCTCTTTCATGGACGATTTTTCGGGATATAACCAAATACAAATCAAACCTGAAGACTAGCACAAAATGACATTCATCTATCCATGGGGTACATTCGCGTATTGTAAGATGCCTTTTGGTCTCAAAAATGCTGGAGCGACCTTTCAGCGAGCCATGTCTTTTGCTTTCCATGACCTCAAGCATATAGTCGAGGCCTATTTAGATGATTTAGCATCTCGATCTCACAAGAGAACGGTTCATCCCACACACCTCCAACTTATCTTTGAGTGTTGTCGCTACTTCCAGATTTGCTTGAATCCAAACAAGTGCAGCTTTTGCATAACATCAGGACGTTTGTTAGGTTTCATAGTATCAACAACAAGGATCATGGTCAATCCTCTCAAGGTTGAGGCAATAATTCAGTTTCCTCCCCCACGCACAATCCTTCAACTTCATAGTCTACAGGGCAAGGCAAACTTCTTAAGACGTTTCATCGCCAACTATGCCAAGATCACAGAGGGATTTATGTGCTTACTGAAGAAAGATGTTCCTTTTCATTGGGATGATGACGCCCAATGCTCTTTCAACGCATTAAAACATGCCCTCACGACTGCCCCTTTGCTTCGGCCACCTAACTATAACAAAAATTTCTTATTATACCTGGCTGTAGTAGAGTCAACCATCGGCATGGTCATAGTTCAGGAGGATGACCTGTTCTCAGAATATGTCATTTATTACATGAGTCAAGGCCTCGTAGGACCGGAACTCAATTATTCTCATACTGGAAAACTTGCATTGGCAACAGTGCATGCTTTTCAACGTTTCCGTCATTATGTTCTGTTTCGCAAGACCACCATCATTGTTGTCGTGAATCCATTCCAGTACATGTTGACACAACAGGTAATAGGCAGAAATATCAGTAGATGGATAGTCGTCCTCCAGGAGTTTGACTTAGATTTCGTTTCAGCGAAATCCAAAAAGTCACTGGTCTTCGTAGAACTTATTTTGGAACTTCCAGTTGAGTCAAGTGATTTTGTGCCCAAAGAGTCGCCTATCAGAGGAGATATGTTTTTTATCACCTCTTCAGATCCCTGGTACGGAGATATACTTATCTATCTCCATACTTTGAAGTTCCCCACCTCTACTTCTCGTGATGAGCGTCAACGCATACGCCATCAGGCTAAGAATTATCTCATACTCGATGATACATTGTATCAGATAGGTGTAGACTGCATCCTGCGCTGATGTCTCACTCATGAAGAAGTAGTTATCATGCTTAACGATTTCCATACCAGAGCCTGTGGCAGTCATTTGTCTGGGTTGGCAACAACCCAAAAGATTTTACGAGCAGGTTACTTCTAGCCGACACTAATCAAAGACTGTATCAAATCAGTCAAGAAGTGCCACTCGTGCTAGATCTTCTCTCAAAAGATGAGGGCACATCTCGCTCCCATGTTTCCTATCATCACAGTTGGTCCCTTCACCAAGTGGGGGATTGATTACACTACATGAAACCCTCCTTCAGCAGGGGGNCTTTTTATTCAACCAGATAATAGCAAGGTTTGGCGTCCTGAGGGAGATTGTCACTGACCATGGCAATCACTTTCAGAACCAGATGATAACCGATTTAACGTCAAAGCTTGGGTTATAGCAAGAACATTTGTCACCCTACTACCCCCAAGCAAATGGTCAGATGGAAGCTGTGAATAAATCTCTTAAGACCATCCTACAACGAACTATCAACTCAACCAAGTCAAATTGTCATTTGATGTTATACTTGGCATTATGGGCTTACCGAACATCTGTTAAGACTGCAACCAGTTTCTCACCTTTTCAACTCGTTTACGGGCTGGAAGCAGTCTTGCCTATCGAATGTCAGATCCCGTCCCTAAATTTGGCAGTACAATTATTGCCAGACACTTCTCCACTTGAAGAGCGGTTATTATACCTTGAGAAGCGTCATGATGCGGCCCTGGCCAACGAGGCTCACAAACATAAGGTCAAGTGTCAATATGATAGGATCGTTCGTCCTCGGATTTTCACTAAAGGCGACCTTGTCCTAGTCTATGACCAAGATAAGGACTCCTTGGGGGTAGGAAAATTCAAACCCATGTGGTTCGGACCTTTCATCATAAAAGAGGTTCTAAAAAAGGGCACTTATCGTCTGGTTGACTTTGAAGGGAATTCTTTGGCAAAGCCTAGAAATGGACTCTACCTCAAGAAGTATTACTCATAGGCAAGTCACCATGGGTAACTTTTTGTAACATATGTATAGTCTTTGTACTATTACTTTCTAGTTTCTTTTAGTGTTATGGACGTGTCGTTTTTGATGTATCTTTCGTCACTGTGGCAGATGTCAAGTGAATCCGAGGTGTTCATTGGGTACGCAGACGGTGCTAGCCAGCACACTCGAAGGCTTGCCTCCGCAGCTTGGGTAATTTTTTCACCTCAAGGCCAATTATTATCTTTCAGAGGTATATGCTTAGGTGACACCACAAATAATGTCGCTGAGTATAGTGCAGTTATTGAGTTGCTTCGTGACGCCTTGTCATTAGGTATCTCTCATCTCCGGGTCTATCTCGACGCTCAGTTGGTTGTGTCTCAATTAAATAGAGTCTACCGTGTTCATGATCCGACTTTACACCGACGATTCCTTAGGGTACGTCTCTTAGAACGAAGCTTTGATTATATTACATATTTTCATGTTCCTAGGAGTTTAAACCAAATTACAGATACTCTAGCTAATCAAATTTTAGATTGGCATCTTGCACACATATGAAAGGACATACACATAAACATGTAAATACATTTTTTGCAAAAATGATCCATAAGCCACAAAAAGACATAAAAATCCATATATAACATCATAGTCACCAGAGTACATAGGTGGACGCAAGTGCCTCAAAAATATGACCAATAACGAGTCACGGGGCTTATGCCCTCAGAACATATATACAAGTAGTGCTCTCGGCACGTGAAAAGTCTAACTAAGGTCAGGGCCTGTGGGCCCTATTGTACTGATCAACAACGTTTTCCAAACGCTGAAACAATCGGACCCACGTCTGTGGTGCCCCCACTACATGAGGCTGCATAGATGGTGGCAGGTCCTTAATCTCTACCATAGGGACCATGCGAGTGAGTGCAGTAAAGTTCCGCTCAACTCGTCTCAACACCCTCTCAGCCTCCCCAGCTGGAAGATCCCCTGTTGTTGTTGGTCCCCCTGCAACGACAGGTGCGGCCCCTGGCCAAGGACAACGCATGTTCCTCGCATAGTCCGCTGGTCGCACTGGTCCCACATCTTCACACGACAAACACATATCCATCAAATACTCTGGTATAAAAAAATGATATATAACAAAAGCAACATAAAAATTACATATGTTTCACAAAAAAAAAAAAAAACAAAACAATGATGTAAACTTACCCATCTCTCCTCGCTCCTCACCAAGAGGTACTGGTATCTCAGGATCTCTCAAGAAATCAATCCCAGCATAGGGGTAATCCTCTATGGCTGGGATCTATCGCGACAGCCAAGCGAAGAAATCACCATCGAAGGACTCATTGGTCCTTCCACCACCCTGTCGTGGCAGTAACACTGCCCATCTACAAACTGCAGGAAGAGAGGCCTGATGTCCTCGTACCACTACTCGAGGACTGAAGCTCGGAACTCTTTCGAAGAAGAAAGAGCATAGAATGGTCCCAAACCTGAAGTTCCTTTGTGTTCGCAACCGATAATCTGTCAACTGCCTCTTCATACAATGTAACAATGTTGTGATCCAATCAAATATTTGTGCATTTAAGCACTGGACTGCACAGTTCATCTGTGCACGGGACGCCTGATGTAGAGCCATAGAACCAGTAATCCGCCCAATAAGCAACACAATCACCTACAACGATAAGTCAATAATCTTTCTTATGGGCACCTGTGAGCTCGAGCGGTCTGTACTAGCCTCACAGTAAATTCCTGTCAATTCCACTATGTTATGCAACCCCGAAGGAAATGTCCGGAAGTTGACTGGTTCCCCTCTCCTGGAGAGGCCAGTCAAAATATATATATCCTTTGTCCTGGGCACCAGTGACTGCCCCTCTAACATAAACGCCTCTGCATCCAGATGCCAATAATCAACCAAGGAATCCAGTAGCCTAGGTTGTGCCCGCATAAAAGGACATAAGAAGAACTTGAGTAGCCCACATTGCATTAAGGCAACCACAACATTAGGGTCTTCCCCGACCAACTCACTTACTTCCTCATGCTCTCTTTCTCTCCAGTGAACATACATCCTACAAAACACCAAGGTTCAGAAGGGTTAACCCTTGTTTTTTAAACTTTTTTCATTCAATAAGGGGGTCCACGCGGGCTGCAATGTTGACAGTCGTGTGTACATGCGTCTAGGGTTTACTCTGCCCGAATGTACACGCGGCCTGTCCTAAGACAACCCACATGGACCTAGGGTCGACCTTTTGAAGTTCGACACCCCCCCAAAACATGGAACCCAAAGCAAAAGTAAAGATTTAAATTGCAAGATAAGAGAGTTTGTACTTGGTCCAGACAGATGGTCGTTTTGTCCACTATAGCTCCCGGAATCACCACTTTTATCAAAGGGGTTTTTTTGGCTCCAGAGTCAATTTCCAAATCAGCAATGGTGATAATGAGCTATCAGCTTCTATTTATAGACTTTTGGGCCTCTTTTTGTCACTTTTTTGCCCCCCCTTATCATTTTCTTTAAAACAAAAACCATTTAGAGTGATTCAGGGGTTGTGTTGGAGGGGTTTGATCGGGTATCGAGACAATTTTTTGGAGTTTTGAGTAACTTTTGACGGTCCGTGGAAAAATCTGAGATGATCAACTTGAGCATATAGGTTAGGTTTCTACCCTGACTTTTGTATCTCATTGTATTTATCCCTTTGCCATAGGATCGATCCCATCAGGTTGCGACACAGAACCATCATTGTTGCTTTAGAAGTGTCGTGCATTGGTGGTAGAGCTTACCGGAACATGGATGCCCTAGGTAGATCTTGGTTGTATTATGGTGTCCATGCTGTCTCTGATCACTGTAGGCTCAGGAGTCCTTGTTGTTTTTCCTGATTACGATTTTGAGCCTCATTTGCATGATTCCTTTTCACTCTTGACCTCACCCTCGGGACTCCCAAAAGATATAACGGGTCTCCTTTTAAGCCCTTTTCAGACCCTCTAAACATGAAAATATTGTCGAGCGATCTTGTGGCCTTTCACACTCGTTAAACCGAAATTTGAAGTCACATTTGTCCGGCAGTAGTTTATCTCTTTTTCGGTCCGGACGATCAATTGTACGAACAAAGGTATACTCTATGGAACTTCAGTTCTCTAGAAGAGTACTCTCAGGTATCGTTTTAACCCTTTTTCGGGCCCGAGGGACTAAATTTACGAAAAAAGGAACTCCCAAAGAGTCCATAGTTAAGCTCTTTTCAAACTCCCTAAAATTGAAAAGATCGTCGAGTGACCTTATTCTTTCACACTCGTTAAAATGGTCCAAAAGAACATTCCTGATGGAGTCCATAGTTAAGCTTTTTTCAGACTCTTTAAAAATGAAAAAATGGTCGAGTGACCTTGTCTTTATCACACTCATTAAAATGGTTTTGAATAGATGTCTTGTCAGTGCTAGTTTACCCCTTTTTCGAATCGACTAGACTACCTTCGAAAAAGGTACCCCAATGGAGTCTCCTTTTACGTTTTTTCAGACTCTCTAAATATGAAAAACCACTGAGCTTACCTTCTCTGGGCTCATTAAACTTACATCGAAGGATGTTACCATTGTGTGTTTTGTCAACCGTGTTTGCATACCTACATCTTTGGTCTCAATGCCAGCTCCATGTTGCTCTCAACTGAACCATCTGAAGCATACCTTATACACAATCCTTGTAGCACTTTGCCTCTGCGTATTAACATCTTTGGCCCCCGGAGGATTTTTCCTGAGTGTCATTGCTCTGAACATCAGTATTGCCCTTGCACCTTGAACTTGTATGTTTGTAACACTCGTTCCTCCATTGTAACATAACATTCTTTTTCTTTTTTCCAAAATCATTGAAAAAGACAAAAAAAATAAAAATCAAATATACCCCAAAAAGAGGAAGGAAAAAGTATTTTCTTTATTGGCAGCACAATAAGTCACCCTTGGATAAAGCACATATGTCCGTTTGTTCGTCAAACTTTGGGATTTAATATGACCTTAGGAAGTTTTTCTCGCTACATAGAGTTGTGTCCTCCGTTTGGTCATTCTTCCAAACATATGGAGAGTTTGCGTTGCCTCCTGCCTCGTAAACTTATGATTAATGCCATGCTGCCTGAGTCTCATCATTTGTCGTGTTGTTGTCCAAGGGAAGTTTTTACCAAGCCTGAGTCGGCCCCTCTGCAGTTTGTCTCTTGCCCTCATACCCGGCCATCCTGAACATCCAATCAAGTCTTTGCTTGAAATCAACGAAGCCTTCAGTCTGATCATCAAGATTCTCTAGTCCATGACTGACGAGTCGTCAAAGACCTCTGGGTAGTAAAGTCGTACACTCATATTACACTCCTACCTGAGTTTTGAAGATTTTGAAGTTGTTTCTCGAGCTCTGAAGACCTCATCTCCAACCATCAGAAGAAGATAGATACTCTACATGTATATCTTTTTGATTTCGAGATGTAGCTCTGCTGTGTATTGTTCGCGACTACACTTTATATAGTTATATGACATGGATCTACAATGTATTTGATTGGTAGCCATGAGTTTATTTTATCCCGAGCATGGGTATGCCTACCTCGGTGAGACAATTGTTATTTTTGCAGATGACGCCTCCCGATTTCTGGTCCCTGGGCTCACTTGTTCAGCACATCAGTAAATATGGGTAATGTATTTCGGCCATCAGATGCTCTTATGACCTCACACATTAGGGGGCATCTATTATAACCCTAATTTTCACCAGACATGCTTACCTGGCATCAGGCCATCTCAGATTCCTTCTTTGCCAAAAAACAACTGAACAACTCTTCTTAAAAATACTTTTTATAAAGGCCCACGCGCCCTGCTCTATTACTGCACGCGTGTACATGCTCGCTGACCCAAAACAACCTGCCTGTACCTACAAAAGCACGAAAAAAGGAAAGTTGTCGATGAAACACACATCTTTGGGTGAGTTAACTAAACCTTCTAGCCATGCATGGTCGAGGGTTTGTCCAAATACCTAGCTTCTTCTAGCCTATAAAAGAAGGGCTAGGGGTCCCATTTGGAAGAGGAGAATCATAGTAAAGAAATTATACCCAATTGTGCATTCCCTTTGTCCCAACCCTTTAGCCTTCCTTGTGCAAAGAGAAAGATAGAGCAAAGAAGTTGGAGGACAGTTGAAGAGGAGCCCAGGACCAGGTTCGTGGAGCAGCAGCCGGCTCCATCATTGTAAGTTGATTTGTTGAAGTTAATAATAAAGAAATACTTTTCCCGTCCCACCATATGAGGTTTTCATGGTTTATGGCATACTTGTTTATTGAATCTCTAACCCATTAATCTATATATCAAATGCATGAGGAGTTTGTTGTTTGTTTTGTATGAATGCAGGTCAGCCTTGGGAGGAGAGCTGCAATCAAAAAAGCGATCAAGCATGAGGAAGGATCTACATCAAACGGCCTTAATAAGGTATGCTCACTTGATCTTCTTAACTATGTATTTGCTTAAGAATAATGGGGATTAGGTCTGGGATGACGGTAGAAAGTAGAAAGCTTTAGGTCTTTTCTGCATGCATAATTTAGCCCTAAGTGCTAGTCCGTAGAGGGATTTCCTACTCACTACAAATCATCATTTGATGAATGAGCGTAGTCTTCACATCTCTTCTCAGAGATAAAACTACCACCATTCTAGCAAGTCTTGCACTCTGTATTTTTACAGTCTCTTTACAATTCTTTCATTAATAGAAATCAAGTATTGTTGTATTTCTATGTTTCTGGAAATTTTAATGAGTATTTCATTGTAATATCTCTGCTTTCATTTCGTTCCAAAAATAATGTGGATCAGGTCGTCAATATGTTGGGTTCTTTTTTTCACAAGAGTGAGCAAAAAGGAGTCTCTTAAATATCTAGTTAGGCTATCCAGAAAGCACATCAGAGAGTTAGTTGGTTAGTGGCTCAATTAACATAAAGAAACAAGAGATAAACAACAAGGAAATAAATCTAAACTAAGCAAATAATAACTTAAAATGAATGCACAAAGAAAACACAAGAGAGATATACCAAATAAACTGATCTTCGAATTGATACTCCTTGGAGAAATATGGGAACTTATGATTCCCCTCTTCG
This sequence comes from Picea mariana, assembly GCA_032191745.1. Taxonomy (NCBI): domain Eukaryota; kingdom Viridiplantae; phylum Streptophyta; class Pinopsida; order Pinales; family Pinaceae; genus Picea; species Picea mariana. The sequence goes on along the minus strand of JASDQU010101754.1, from coordinate 299,350 downwards.
TCCTTGGGAAGGCTCTTGAGTCCCCAAGTACAAAGTCTTCTTTCTACTATCAATGGATAACAAAGGAAAATGGTGAAGAAAAGAGTGATGAACTACTCAGGAGGAGAGAGCTCTAACACTTGCTATGAATGCTCAAAGCTTTCTAAGAGGAAGGTGGCTTCCCAAAGCTAAAAATGAGCAACATAACAATACTCAAATGCTTCTTCTTTTTTGCATACAATGGCCCTTTATTTATAGGAGGATGGCAATATTTTTCTCAACTGGTTCCAAGAGTGAATGGGAAGCCCTTGGAGGTACTTCCCATCCTTTTTCAGTGATACCAAAGTGAAATTTGAGGGTGATTTTGGGTATGGGGGAGGTTCCCTTCATCCCAAAAATGGTTGAGGCCCAACCAAATTTATCAATGCACCGTTTCAGTGTCCGTGTAGGTCTTTCGACTGTCAGTCACGTACTCCGTGCACTATGTGCATTGTACACTGTGTTAGACTGCTCAGATGTGCGCGCGAGGCTTTGATGAAATGTGTGCGGATTTTCATAACCACTTTTGTATAGTTTTTTATTTTCTTGCCAAACTGAATGTAATCCTTCCATGAATATTGGTAGTATGTTGTGTTTGTTACTTGTTTCTTCATCCATTGTTTGTAGTTGTAGTGATCCATTTTTTAGTGATAACACCTTGGTTTGGAGGATTGTGTGAACATACATATTGCAACATGAAGAGATTACTTAGGCATGGGTGTTTCTCTGTATTTGGATAGCATGGCTAAGAGTGAGGCCTAACCATCACAAAGCATAGAGTGGTAGATGCAACAACATGGTCGAGTGATGAATTAGTGAGGCAAAGGCAGTCTAGTCGTGCAGTTCTTGGTGCAGATGGGACATTTCATATTTGAAGACACAAATGAAGATGGGGAGAATTCGACCAAGGAAGCCAGACTTGTGGACTTGATCATTTTTTGTGTCACAAGGGAAGAGTTGGTTGGACGTGAAGATGCATGGTGGTTTCCCTTGACTCTTCACAGACTTGGATGTGATGTAGATTGCGTGCAATAGATTGGATAATTGTGACATGAGGTGGACAGTGGAGTCAAGTTCATGCGGATGACTTTGTTTCGGGGCGACCTTGCCTTGGTATGAGATTTTTGTGCAGGTGGATTGAATTGCGGAAGGAATTCAAAGTACAGATGCACCAACAGGTTCAAAGTGAAACACTTAGACATTGTGGAGGATCTCCTTGACGAAGATTGGATGATGGAAACAATAATGAGGCGAGGGTGGTCACTTGCCTTAGTATTTGGAGTTGGATGGAGTGACAAAGATGCGACATAAAAGACTAAGTTTAGGCAGAAGGAAGTGCATTCTCATGAGTTAAGTGCAATGATTGGACTACCTACCCAATCAATCCAAGGCATGGGGGATATCATTGTGCAGAGACATGGTACAGTTGGTTGAAGTATGGACACAACAACAAGTTCACAAGATTTCAACACTTAGACATTTTTCATGAGGTTGAAGCAACGGTTGAGGCAACAACAAAAATAGAACAGAGTGTGATGGTCACAACAGGACATGGGTATCTTAGACATTGCAAACAAAGTTGGGGAGGAAACATCCTTCCATGATTGTGAGAAGATTAGTCGCACACAACTTTGGGTAGATAGCAGTGCAAATGGTTGCACGAGGTTGCAAATGATTACAGTGCGAGTTGGAAACTTGGGGTTTCCACTTTGGAAAAATTTGGGGTTTCCAGTTGGCATGAAACTTGGGGTTTCCAATAGACTTAATTGCGATGGAGGCATGAGTTCGAACAAAGACTTAGAGATCGTATATTTTGTTGATGTTGTTGATGATGGCAACAACTTGAGGTGGGGGAGGATGTAAGGTCTACGATTAGAAGGGCGTGAAGATCCTTTCCCAAGCCCTCAAGGAGACAAAACTTGCGGTTTCCTGGCACCCAAGTGTTAGGATCTTATCCTAACCCCTCTTCATGGGTCATCAGTTAGTAGGATATGCTTTCTATGTAATAAAGGCCAACATTAGTTAATAAGGCCTAATAAATAAAGGAGAATAAGTCAATGTAAGAAGACCTAATAGAAGCTTTCACTTCTAGAAAGATCTTCCTCTAGAAGTTTCCTTTGAAGGTAGAATTGGTATAAATAAGAGTAGAAGGTAGTGGATATATTGTCTTGGAGATTATTGTAATAGAGCTCTGCTCTACTGAAGTTTTCTTCCTTGAAGAGGCAAGTGAACATTGTTATCTTTAATAAAGGTTCTCTTTCTGGTATTGTTCTAGCTATAATCTTGTTGTTCCATAACTTCTTGCTAAATATTTTTGTTCTGCATATTATTATTCATCTAGTATATTAAAATTGGTATCAGAGCTCCTTCCTGGGCAGAACTTGTGTGGTAATTTTTTTTCCAAGGTAGAGACGTATTCCAGCGTCTTTAAGCTACAGAGATATGTTGTTCCACGCATAAACCCACGGTCGAGGAATTATACACGGATGACCTACAAGTGGTACTTAAGCACACATTGTTGGCCACCCTTGTAACCCCTGTTGGTACCCCTTCAAGTGGTAGCGCATCAAACAACGCATGTATACAGATTGACCTAGATATCCTAAAGGCCTCCATAGATAAATTAATTGGTCACTTGACTGTTATAATGTCACCGAGAAAAACACTCGGGAATATACTCTCTAGTACCTGGGAAATTGGGTAGTACGGTTAAGGGTACGGTCTAGCCTTTTTAGTTGGTGCTCTGAGATATTGGGCCAAGTATTATTGTTCAACCCCGCACATATATCAAAGAGATATAACACTTGGAAAACCCTTTCCTGTAGACACCCTGCAAACCCTAACCCTTGGGATGGAAACAACTGATATATTATGGTGTAACTTGGCCCTTGCTAAATTTTTCGTTGCAGAAACACTCCCTGTCGACATTTTTTATTATTGAGAATTTGGAAATTCCACCACTACAGAAGTATTCAAGGCAGAGTATAACTCCGCAAGAGTAAAAAAAAAAAGTCAAGGGCCTAACCACACCCTTATTTGTGACCTAGTCCATTGGATTCCTCTCTTCATTCTGATCGCAGTGGTACCCTTCATTTTTAATTCTTTGTTTCCCCCCCCCGCAGACCCAACCCTTTTAGGGACACCGTTATTCGATATCTATCC
>JASDQU010101754.1:256279-266847 GCA_032191745.1 Picea mariana | reverse complement strand
GAGCACGAGAATTCGCCTCATGATGATATTTTCCGAGGCGCGAGATCGTATGTCGAGGTTTTGGCTCAGATACAAGCCCTGTCGCCCAAAGAGAGGGCCGATGTTTTCAAATTCCAAGAACATAGGCAGAGCTGCCTTCCCCCAGTATTACGGGGCGAGAATCCAACAACCGTAGTGGTGCAGAAAACAAAAGCCGAAGGCTCCAAAGATTCAGCACCCGGCCAAGAAGAACAACAAGATAAAGAAGAGCAAACTTGGGCCCCGAAACAGGAAGTCGAGGCTTCCGATCCTCCAAGCAAGCCAACTTTAGTCGTTACTCCAGGGAAATCATCTAAACATGTCAGTAATCCCATTGTTTCTGTTACTCCTCTGCAGTCGACAAAGGGAATACCAGACGCATGTTGAATTTTTGGTGAAGAATTAACACCCATATCAGTGGAAGAGCTACCTCCGAATGAATTCTTCTTCGATAAAAAGAGAAAGGCTGTTGTGAGACAAGAACTCTACCAAGAGGCAGGTATTGTATCCAAGAAATTTAAAATTATAACCGATGGAAGAACCATGAAGAAAGAATAATTTGCAACGCAAATAGCAGGAACATTGGGTGCTTTCGCTACGGCAAACCAATATTCGGTCGGGACCCTAAAAGATCAGCTGAAGCGAAAAAATCATCTAATCAAGACATTAGAGGCTAAACTAGCTACAACGGAGGCTGCTGCCAAAGATCAGGTGCATGCAACTTTGGAGCAAACTAGAATAGATGATCAAAATGAAATCGAGCGGCTCAAAGCTGATCTCGAACAGACACAACTGATGGTTCAGACAAGTCAGATATAGATAGTCCAGTAAGGAGAATTGATAGAGCAGCTTCAGACCAAATTAGAGTTAGCCGAAAGCTAGGTAATCGATATCGGGATATTTCAATCCCAAGCAATAGAAATCAGAAAAAGGTTATTGACGACGCAACAAGGTTTGCTTGTTAAAGTAGAAACGATTCAAAGTAGCTGCCAACTCATTGATCAGATATTGGAGAACCTCTCTCTCAGAGAAAGGGAAGTCGGAGCGGCTCGGGTTACGTTCCAGGAGGCTATTATAGCCAGAACGAGAAAGGAAATAACCAGTAGTTCCAGTTTTCCCATCTCAGAGCAGACCAGGGGCAATATCTTGTTGAAAGAATGGGAGCGAAATATATCTAAAGGCAGACAACAAGCTAAGGAGATAAGAAAATCTTGTGAAGAAACTTTCGGTTTGTTAAATGGGATGTGGTTGGGTTCTGATGGTGAAAGTAGCATTGAGATACTGGGTTAGATCAATACAGCCAAATATCTGCTAAATATGAAGGAAAGTGAAGAAAGAGAATTAGCCGAAATTTTTCAAATAACCCAGACAAACATAGTTCAAATAAATAAATGGCTAATTAAACCAAGCATATTATTATGTTCTATCAGCGCCAAAGACCAGCAGGTGGAAGGAAAGTTGCCACGATTGGTGAAAGACTGCTATATTTTTGAGGCCAATAACCAATCAAAACCTTCTAAGATGATATCACAGTTGGTGGAGAAGTGCGTTATTTGCACGAAGCAGGTGAAATGGCAGGTTTCCGGTACCAAATGAGGACAAAGATAAAGAAACGAAACGTTTTAACTCCTTTCATTGTAACCGAAAACCTCTGGAACGATTGAGATTCCAGCATAGGAAAATCTGTATAAATATACATTTTGTAGAAAGAAAAAAAGGCTGGACCTTTTTGGTCGATTGTAATAGAAGCTATCTTCTTTTTGAATTAATACAAAGCAATCCGGAGAATCTTGATTCCGTCACGACTGTGCCATGAGTTTGTTCTCTTTGTTATTCATATTCAATTTTGTTTCGCTTATATACATCTAATGAATGTTACACCACAATTTAGTAAAACTTCTACTGTGGTGGTTAAATTCTGTTCACCTATATCGTTTACAGTTTTTCCTCTGTATTGGATAACAATAGATACAAGACCTGTGAACTTTTAAGTTGTCATATTTTATACTTCGTCAGATTCCTTCTTAGTCTATTTTCTTTCTCTGTTTAAGGAGTGAGATTCTCCCTTGATAGGAGCCTTACTTTATAAACAACTAAATGTTTTTCTCATATTTCACACACTTTTTATTTCAAATATAACACAGTTACGGAAAAAGGCCTTTGGTTTGCATTTTGTCCTGAACATTAATTTCATAGTTCTCTTTATAAGATCAAATTGATACAGCATAAAAACTTTCAGATTTCTTTAAATTTTTCTGTTCCTCTATGACCGTCCCTGTTGTAAGACAACCTAATATTGAACCCGGTTTATCAGACCAAACCCATATCGCTTTAAATCTTTTTGATACTATACTTAAAACAACCACCACCCGGGTAGAACTTGAACGTTCATGGGCTGCAATCGAACGGGATATAAACATCCAGGAACAGTTGGAAGCCAGACAACGACAACCTAGAAATCAACCCTAGCTTCATTTTCCGAAGATATACTCTTCCCCCTTTTTACACCTTACTGACTTTTGGATGCCTAGACACTGTACTTTTTAAAGCCTTAAGTACAGACTCTGGAACAACATGGACGGTCAAAGCCAGACCATATATTAGAGTTTCAAAGACAAACAAACGACAAAAAGAAATGAACTAACCTATTAATGAATTAATCGGCATGCATCCAAAATCTGCATGATTATAGAATGTCCAACCAGCTTGTCCAAAAGATAAATCTGCGATGAACCTTGAAACTGTTCGGAATAAATGCAAAACAGTATATTGACTGTTGAATTTTAATAACAGAACGATGAGATGCAAATAATCGCTGTGATATTTGTGATTGCAAGCAATTACATTTAAGATAAATCTAACTGTAACAACATGCTTTTAATCATTCAACAAAATTAAAGAAAAATCTTATCATTTGGGTTGAACGAATGACCACTCTTTTCAATATCTGAAGCATCAAAACGTGGACAGTATTTTAAAGAGATTATCCCAATGCCATAATAAATTGTGAAGACAAAAGCTATTGACAATTATTGATTTATCATGATAAACAAATCATAAACGAAAACAACATTTACAGAGAGCTGAAGCCGAAATGTAAATATATGTTCCGTCCAAAATCGTAAATAAATTGTCCACCTTCAGCCCCAAGACAAGATGCCTTGATTACAAAAAATACGAGTTTTTAAAGGGTTTAGAAAAGCTAACTGTCTTATCTTGTAAGATAAGAGTAAATTTCCACAATGATTCTTTTGATTACAAAAATAGAGGGGAAGATAACCACTCCATATCACACTAAATCTCTAAAAACTAAAAGAGTTTGTTCCTGTTTACAAAAATGAGCCAAAGATATGGCCAATAAGCCCAGAAATTCTTCATATCATTTGATCACCATAAACTGTCAGATATCCTGAAAGAAAAAGATGAAATAAAGAAATTCAGATATGCATTTAACCAATATCTTCTCAATTTCAAACAAGAATAGACTGGCTACAAAATCTGCTGATTCTGATTCTGTAGCTAGTCTTATTTTAGCAACGAAATCTAATTTACTCTATAAACAAAGATATAACACAATTTAAGATAAAAACAAATCTTTACCTTTAGCTGGAAAATCAATTCGATTTATAGGATGTTAGAATTGGCCACTACTGTTACATTCTCGGTGTTCTTCACTATTATGTTTCCAGTGGTTTTCAAACGTTTGCCTTGTCTGAAAACAACGAACTTTAGCCTATGATTTTCATCCATTAGTGAGTCAACCTGGACAGTGAGGGTTTTGATTTGCGATTGTAAATTGGGTATGTCTGCATAATACTTATCAATCCAGAACAAATAGATTTCACATTGTGAATCTGTGACAGCCGCTTGAGAATACCCACGACTGTGTGCCAGAACGTCTCCACTGTTACCTATGGATTTCTTATCAAACTTGATACCTGGAAATCCTTGACTGTGCTTCAGGCAGGGTGGAAAATTATCTACGAAATTGTAAGCCTGGTTTGAGGTAAGGAGGGTCTTCTTCGGCCAATAACCTTTCGATTTTTGAATCGAAGCTCTCATGGATCTCGATCGTTTTGATCAAGCTCACATGAGAGTTTGGTTTATTTTGTAGTTTCCTTGAGATCAACCTACCTGCCCTTTTATTTTTAAAACCTAAATCGATATCACCTTTAGATGCTTTGCACATAGGCCTGTTTGCATTCTTAGCAGAGGTGTTAGGATGAACATGTTGTTCATGGCTCTGCTCAGCAACTTTTGGGTCGCGTATAGGCTTATTGAGGGTGGCCGTAACACAGGCCTGTGCAGATGAATGAACTGCTCTGGTAGGGACTATGGTTTCCTCTATCATGGGTTTGTCAACCTCTACAATATTGGAGTTAATGAAACCATTTCAGGTTAGGAAGGCGTTCCAGTCATCATTTTGTAACTTCAATTGATGTACCAACAATATCTTTATCAAACCGTGGTGAAACAGGCTTGAATCCAAACGTTGTCTCTTATACCTTTTCGCCATTTTATACAGGCTTCTCCACAGGTAATAGGGCATATTTAATTGAAACCCAATCAAAGCCATCAACAAACATATGTGATATAGAAAAACAAAACCAAAGCGGCCCTCACATGTCATGAATTGTTTCAAGACTGCTAGCAAACCATGCCATCGGGTTTTCAACAGGGACACGAGCATACCTTTATCACAACAATTGATTTTTCGAGACGTGAAGAAAAGGCTCCACGGAACCTCCTCGACCTTCGTGTTATTGAACCACTTCTGCCTGCTCAAAGGAAGACCTGTTGCTTGACCTAAAAATTCCTCTATGACCTCGACCTGAATGTCTCCAACCTTGGCTCTGCATCCGTCAAAAGAAAGGGAAAATTCCTGAGCGGTTCACAAGTTAAAACTCTGGAATTTCTCAAGAAAAACAAGCCAGCCTTGACCCTCAAGATCCTCCCTTGCATCATCACACAGGAGTAGGGTCTGAGAGCCATTGGGTTCAATCCTGACGACCGGGGCCATGGGGAAACAAAAGGCAAACAATAAAACACAATGAGTATGGAAGGTTTCTAGGAGAAGACCAGAGCGACATTTCAGACCCAAAACTCATCAATACCCTAGCGCGTATGAACATAGGTTCTTCAATACCAAATGAAAGGTGTTTCGTGAAATGAATGCTAGGAGTACATGCGAAACCCGAGACTTAGCTCGAGGTGATGGGCTTATCGTTGTCGGACTGCCACCTCCCACAGGGTACAGGCCACGACCAGGTGCATTAAATTTTATCATTGCGCAACAAGGTGGGTTTGGTTTCTAAAGTTTAGGAGAGGGAAAATTTTATAAACCAAAATGTAATGACAAGGATAGGCATGACCAAGAGCCACAAAAAATATATATCATGGTTTAAATCAAATGGATCATTGGTGATTCGAATAACAACCTAAAGCATGCTTCACATTTGAGGAGTCAATAAAGAAGATGAGCTTCATAGAAGGAAACAATCTTTATTAACAAAAATTGTAGAGCCATCCACCTTTCATAAGCTTTAGTTAAAGAGGTAAAAGCTTCGTTCATACTTTCAGTCATGAACGAAGCATGAAAACGAAAATACTAGGAATAACCAAAAGATCACAATTGTAGTTTCAAAAATTGCTTATGAAGAACAATAATCGTATGACCCCCAGGTAGGCAGCTACATAATTTATTGTTTATTGCTTTAAAAAGTTGAAAGTATGTGGGGCTGCCAACAAGTCCGTATAGAATCACAAAGTCTGAGATCACCTCTTTATGAGTTTTCATCCTTGATGAGGTGTCATCCTTATCTATCGATAAGTTGTCGGTGTGTTCGCACTTTTCATTGCATGAGATGATTACATCCATGTACTATATATTAATTTCATTGGATGAATATATGGTTGAGATGGTCTAAGCCTTTTCTGTCATTCTTCGTGTCATGACTCATTAAATAGTTTAACATAGTATTAGAGAAATCAAGTGTGACACAAACACAAAAACAACTTCAAGCGAGTGTGACAAAATTACATATCTAAAATGGGTAAAGGATGAAAGCATTTGCAAAACTCCAATCTAAAAATCAAAGAACTACATGACTCCTTACATGAATTGGATAGTTGGGTTATTGATCTTCACAACCAATTGGATATAAAGGATAAATTGGTTGAAACTCTTCAACTTAAATTAATTGAAAATGAACAAAAAATGCTAAGAATGTGAATGGTTGATGCAACTTGTGACACAAATTATCTAATGCAAATGGTTGATGTTACTTGTGACACAAATGACCTAATGGTTGATACAAATATATTAAATGATATGATTGATGATTCCTTAATTGGTCATGAGAAGGGATCATTTATGAACAATGAGTTGATGAAGAAAAGTTCTGAAGACAAGCCAGAAGAGGAAGCAATGCGTGATACCAAAAGCAGTATTAGTGAAAGTAAACTTGAATTTTCTTTCAAAGTTACGAAATAAAATTGTCATGAATACATGGAAGAACTTCAAGTACAAAATGACCTTTCCAAGCTTATCATTAGACCTTGGAAAGAAGTCTATGACAACAAATGCAAAACATGACTCAGATATGATAAGGATGTTACACTTCATATTATTGACTATTCCATATCAATCCACTTCTATAAGCAAGATTCTTTCAAGGAGATTCAATTCACATGTTCAACATCAAAATGTTAAGTACCAACATTGTCATCGAGTTGGACACATGGAGAATCAATGCTTTGATCTCCATCATTGTCTTAATTGTGGGAAGACAAATAATCTTTCAGATAAATTCGAAAAGAGGATGAAGGATAAAAAGAAAACAATGCATTATGGATGGATAAGTTCTTGGTGATGGAATCAACAAGTCAAGAGTTTGCATAAGTCTTACTGTCTAGTTCAAGCACATGATGTTGATGTTTGTAGCATAGGATAGGTACTTCCACATTGGTTGTGTCTAACATGTGGAAGTCGTCCTTAATACCTCTCAGGACTTAGGAGATTCACTTTAATTACGTGATTATTAAAGTGAATGTACTTTTGTAATTAATGGAGTTTAATTTAAGTCAAATGCTTAAGTATTTGGCATTAGTGAGTTAAATTAAATCCTATCCATTAGATCTAAAGTGATGGTGAGATCTAATCTTAGGGATTGGCCACTTTGGAGATCTAGGGTTTTGAATTTAGGGTAAACTTAAGATTATAAAAGGCAGTTTAAGTGAGAGGAGGAGACACACACAGAGTGAGATAGTGATAAGCTCATTGACTGGGTGGAGAAGGACTTTCATCTAAGTGTGCAAGGGTAGGGTCTAAGGAACAGAGTAAATGGGTAGCAAAAGAAGTAGAAATAAGCAAGATCGAATGACAAATCTTGAGGTGTGATAAGCTAGGCTATTCTATTGTTTTGTATTATTCCTCAGGTGGGCCAAAACAAGAGCCTATATTTTATATTAATAAAATCAACAAGGTATTGGTTTTCCCTTGGGGATTTTTCTAGGGGCATTTACTTAGAAAGTTATGTGTGCAAATGTGTATGGTTTATTTATTGTACTTTCGTCAATTTATAAACTTAGATTATTAAAACTCAGTTGTGCTTTTATTTAGCAAATTTTCTTAATGAGTTTTTTACAACAAGGGTTTACTAGGAAATAATTTGTCAAGTGCTGGGTTGTTGAAACTTAACATGGTATCAGAGTGCGATCTCTGAAGGAGGAAGCTAGGTTGTACACAGGTCGTAATTTTGCAGTGCAATAATTTATTAGTGTTCTATGTAGGTCTGTGGGTAAAATTTAAATTAAAAAACAAACAAACAAAGAAGAGCAGCATACGGTCGCCATACAATAATTGTAAAACAGATAGAAGAGTAACGTACAGTCTCCATACAACAATCGTACAGAGTACAGTCACACGAGTTGCGAATCATATACGGTCGTAGTGCAAGTGTTGGTGTGTGGGTGTCGACAATGTAGAAGGATCGGGTTGAGAGGGGTTGCGAAGTTATGGGATGAGGATCGACTGAGAGATTGTAGGTGATGGTTGGGAAGTCGTCATAGCAGCTGGGAAGACAAGGCATGGTAGGTGGGCATTGTGGAGAAACTGGCAAGAAGGTCCACGCTGTAGTGGAGCAATTATGTGAGTATCGGGTTGCAGAGTTGGGTCGTCAGGACGTCCAAGTGAGCTAACAACAAAGGAGTTGGCAAGTAGGAGTTGTAGGCGCAGGCTGCACTCAGATGGCGAGAGGCAAGGAGAACATGCAAGAATTAACAGAGGGTGATAGGTGCAAAAGCATTGACAACCGCCGTAAGGGTGTGGAGGTGGAATAAATGAGGTGCGAGATGTGGGCCGGGATAGGCAGTCACTAGCCACCGATAAAACATAGGCCACGGTGCAAGGTGATAACACTAGTCGTCGAATATAGATTGGACACGGGAGATGAGGTACATGGGTTCGATGGGTTGGGGGAAAGGTAGCTGCTAGCGGTAGGTGAATAGAGGAGGATGTCGCGGGGCACAACCATCAGGGAAAACTGTCGTAGCAGCCAGCCACCAGACGACAACTAATCGCTATCCTACAATAGAGTCGTGGGACAACAGAGCCACCAACAAGGTTGCAGGGAAACAACAGACCCATGAAGCCATCGAACAACAATGAGGCAGGCTGCAAGAAGTTTCATGCAACAACAAAAGGCTGCGGGAAGCCTTGGGTAGCAGAGTTCGGGCATCCAAAAAATTTTGTTGGGTGGCTTGCTGAGTAATGGCAGAAGGCCGAGAAACTAATAAGGAGATCTTGGATAGGTGAAGAAGGACTTTCACCTAGATATCTAAGCCGCACAAGAGCACATAGGATCAAATAAATATTTTTTCTCATGTGCTCGAGTCATCCACTTTGGAGCAAAGATGAACATTTACTCAAGTGCTTGAGCCATGAAGGGTTGTGACTCAAGGGGATGTCAGATGGCTGAAGAAAAAATTTCATCCAGAGATCAGGGGATGATAGATCTATTGGAGTCAGTGACTCATAGATGGAGAAAAGAAGGACTCTTTGCATAAAGAGACATGTTTAGTCCAAAGGAGAAGAGAAGCCGACATGGTAACAACAAACAAATCTGGTAACTAGGACATATATGGGTAGATTTGAACAACTGATCTAAGCTCTAGGAGTTGGTTGTATTTATTTTCTCAGTGGGTAGAGAACATGACAGGGACACATGATTTGTTCACCAGTTGGTTAGAGACGGACTCAGATCTACATGTGGAGCTTGGCACCAATGTTAAGTGTGGTGTAGAGGGAGTTGGGACAGTTAGGTTCTAGCTGGAGTCAAGAGGTTCTCTGTAGGTGGTAGATGTGTTGTATGTCCTAGAGTTGAGGAGGAATTTTCTCTCGGTCTCAATTCTGGAGGAAAAGGGTTATGCAGTCTTGATCCAGAACAGACAAGTGTTCATGCATTCAGAGGGAGCTAGCCCTGAACCAACAATTAACATTAGTGTCAGATAGGGTAAGGTATACAAGTTGCAAGGCAAGCCTGTAGGTAGGTCCAAGAGTATCTTTGATCATGGATCGATGTCAATGATAGAGGAAGAGGAGAAGGAGGCTCTAAAGGGTGAGGAACATTCACATAATTCTAGTGTGGGGAGTCAATCTTCAGATGGGAAGAGGGAGTTATCCCCTTTCGGTTCTATTAGGAGACCTAGTTGGTACAAGATGACATTGATGGATGCTCATGAGTAGGAGGAGGCTCCTAGGAGTGCATTGAGGGAGAGCAGGCCTTCGGTGAAGTTTCCAAACTTCATGGCACCAATATCTAGCGTCATCGATTATGTGACTTCTAGTGTTCAGTGAGAAATTGACCAACATGGTTGGAGGGATGCCAATGTGCAAGATGATGTGTGCAACATTGTGCTAGGGTCGAAGGAAGTACTAGTTCCAGGTGTCTCTTCGAGAAGTACCTTCCTCGCTAAGAGGGAGTGTTGATGTTTGTAGCATCAAACATGTAGTTCCACATTGGTTTTGTGTCTAACATGTGGAAGTCATCCTTAATACATCTTAGGACTTAGGAGATTTACTTTAATTAAGTGATTCTTAAAGTGAATGTACTTTTGTAATTAATGGAGTTTAATTTAAGTCAAATGCCTAAGTATTTGGCATTAATGAGTTAGATTAAATCCTAGCCATTAGAATAGAGTGATGGTGAGATCTAATCTCAACCATTGATCACTTTGGAGATCTAGGGTTTTGGATTTAGTGTAAACTCAAGATTATAAAAGGTAGCCAAAGTGAGAGGAGGAGATACACACAAAGCGAGATAGTGAGATCTCATTGATTGGGTGGAGAAGGAATTTCATCTAAGTGTGCAGGGGTATGGTCCAAGGAAAGGAGTAAAGGGGTAGCAAATGAAGTAGCAACAAGCAAGATCGAATGACAAATCTTGAGGTGTGATAAGCTAGGCTATTTTATTGTTTTGTATTATTCCTCAGGGGGGCCATTATCCCAGGATGGGAGCCTATATTTTATATTAATAAAATCAATAAGGTAC
>JASDQU010101754.1:215293-235156 GCA_032191745.1 Picea mariana | reverse complement strand
CAGATTTTGTCAGGAAACATAACAAGAAACCCAGAGGGTCTTTCCAGTATAGCTTGCCATAAATAATGCAATACTTAATTTCATGTATCTTTAAATTTCTTTCTTTAGAAGGAGTCATGTCATTTGGGCATTGAAGAGTAATGAGGTATGTAACAATATCATGGTACCAGGCAGAGGAAGAAAAATTATCTTCAATTTGATTCATAGGTGCTTGATCGTCAATTCCCTCTATATCTAGGAGAGAGTTATGTGATTCGAAGTTATTTATTCCAAGCGCTCTGAAATTTGATTAAGCTAATAGCCTTGCCAGACCTTGACCTTTCACTAGCTTGGTTGGTTTCACTTCTAAATCAAACTCTTGAATTTTATCCAACCATCTACCTCTCCTTCCATCAATTTTTGGCTGAACCAAGATGTGTTTAATTGCATTTGTTGGCACATAAGCGATTATTTTGGAGTGCAATACATATGTTCTAAAAGCCTTGAGAGCCTTCACCATTGCATAAGTTTGTTTTTCAAGTACATCATATCTTAGCTCTGCATCCCTGAGGCTTTTGTTGAAAAAGGCTATTGGCTATTCAAATCCTTCTTCGTTCTTTTGAAGGAGCACTACTGCAACAATATGTTCAGAAGCGAAAGAGAATATTAAGAATTCCTTTGTATAGTCCAGACTTACCAATACTGGTGCTTCTCCTATAGCTTTCTTAACATGCTCAAAAGATTCTTTGGCTTCTGCAGTCCATTTTACTTCGCTGTCATTTTTTAGCATATATGTAATCAATTTGATTATTTCAAAAAAGTTAGGAATAAATCTCCTCAAAAAATTGATCTTACCTAAAAAGGATTGAAGCTCTTTTCTATTTCTAGGAATATTAATCAGGTCAATAGCCTCAAATCGCTTAGGATCAACCTTGATTCCATCTTTTGAAACTATATGACCTAAAAGTTTACCTTCTTGCATAGCAAAGTGTGATTTTTTGGGGTTAAGTGACAAACCAAACTTTTTGCATTTTTCAAAAGTCTGTCTAAGGTGCATCAAATGTTCGTCATCAGAATTAGAAAAAACTATCAGATCATCTAGATAAATAACAACAAATTTGTCTCTCTCACCGACGAACGCGATATCCATTGCTCTCTGGAAAGTTGCTCCTGCATTCATCAAACCAAAAGACATTTTATCATACATAAAGGTTCCCTATGGAGTAGTAACCACAATCTTTTCTCTATCATGTTCATAAACAATGATTTGATTATATCCCGAGAAACCATCAATCATAGAAATTTTGTTAGCCCCTATTACCTTCTCTAAAATGTGGTCCATCTTTGGGAGCAGGTAGTTATCTTTAATAGACGATCGATTTAAGTTCCTAAAATAAACACATAGTCTTATTTTGTTGTTCTTCTTTCTAACATGGACCAAATTGGCCACCCATTCAGAGTATCTGAGGGGAACGATGATTTTTGCATAATGAAGTTTTTAAACTTCCTTTTCTATTACTGGTAGAAGGACTGGGTTTATCTGTCTAAGCTTCTGCCTGAAAGGTTTAATACCATGTTTTAAGGGAATCTTGTGTTCAATAACATAAGTATCATAAGTTTTTAAATCATCATAAGACCATGCAAAACCATCTTTATAGTGTTTAAGTAACTCAGTGCATTTACTCTTTACTTGTGCTGAAAGATATTTTGATATTTTGACCATTTTGGGATTTTCATTAGTCCCTACATTACAATCTTCAACTTATTTGGGTTGAGGTCGCAAAGTAGACTTTAAAGGTATATAATCCTGGTCAAACAACCTTTCTAAGGGGATCAGGCCTCTATGAATTTGATTTTTCTTAAGTAAGAGCATGCGGTGATTTGCAATTTTATCTTTGAACTTTTCTGGGTTCTCTCCTTCCTGCATAATCCAAGTAGGATCATTATGATTTTCTTGATCTATGTGGGTTTCAGAGAACTCGTCAACCATTTCCAGGAACTGTTTGATTTGTTCTTTGTCTTCAAACACCTGCCAGTGCTGAACATTGTTCGGAATCGAAGGTTTATGCCTCATCTCGATATGATATTTCGGTTTCAAAACCGTAGGTGGTATGAAAGTCGCATCAGCTTTGGCCAAAGAATCAACTTGTTGATTTTGCATTATGGGAATAGAGTGAATATTAAAGGGCGAGAAGAAATTCTCTATAATATCCCAGACACAATTTCTGTATGATCTCAATATCGGATGCTTAACTTGATATTGTTGTTTTATTTGTTTTACAATGATCTCAGCATCACCATAAACTATCAAATGTTCAATTTTTAATTTTCTTACAGCTTCTAATCCTAAGACTAAAGCTTCATATTCACAGAAATTATTGGTATAATCGACCTCCCATTGTAATATATAAGAGAAATGAATAACATACTCATCACCTGGTGCCACGAATAAAAATCCAACTCCTACTCCTTTGCAGGATGAAGCACCATCGGAGAACATTTTCCACATCCCTTCTCTAACATTTATATTTTTCTTTGAAATTTCAGTTTTTCGATTTTCTTCTTCTATACATTCTTCAAAATCATCATCTATAGATAGTATACAATTTCCTAAGTTCTGATCAACAACATAAGCTGGGTAGTTATTGGGTTTTTGAGGTTTGCTTACAGTATACGCCAATCTAGTTTCTCTATACAGTGGAGTAAATTGTCCACCAAAAAATGGAATTGTAGCATAGGTCATGTCTAGCTGAACCTATCCTCCTAGCTTGGCACCCCAAGATCTAGATAGAAGCATACCATAATTGGCAGGAACTTTGGAAACAACCACATCCATAAGGATACTTTTCACAGGAATCTGAGCAAGATTTACCACTAACTATTTAATCATACCCAGACACTTAACCTTTCTAGAGTCAAACGAGTACAAATCTTGATAAGGTCTGGTAATTTCAAGGCCCAATTTTTCCATGATAATCTTAGGCATTAAATTATGTGAGGCCCCTGAGTCTAACATGCAATTGTGAAGTAAATGATCATGCACAATCAATGTAATATAGAACATAGCAACATAATCCTTAATGCTTTCAATGTGTGGTCCAAACATGATTGTAGCTTTTTCGTCCTACAAATTGATAACATTAGCTTGACATTCAACATCAGAAAAATTTATTGCTTTAGCGATTTGTTTTTTATAGATCGGGTTCCTAGCAAGTTCAACTAGAGGCATTGGAATTTTAATATTATTAAGTTCATTCTCTAAATTGAAAGTCCCAATTGGTTTTTCAATTTCCTTGGTCTAAAATTCAGCTTCTGTATTTTTCAGCTTCTCAGTTTGTGCTGATTTCGTTTCAACTTGCTTTGTTCGGGCAACTTGCATCTCAGTTGATGGTTTTGTAACTGCTGCCTCATTTTCTTTATTTCGTGATAAAAAAATTCGGTGGAATATTTGTAGAACTTTTTTCTCTTGGCCTTAAATCATATTTATGTTGAAGCTTGACCATTATTGAGTCAACGAGACCTTTGTATGTAGATTCCTCCATATTGTTGATGTTTTCATCATTATTAAACAGAGATCCCAGATATAAGGATTTCTCATAATCCTATTTGGTTAGGTGAGGCTCAAGATCATCATCGTTGAGGTTGTTTAGATCTTCCTCTAATTCCTCATAATCTTGCACCTCATCTCTCTGCATGAATTTCTCAGTTTTAAACGGAGCTTGAATCTTTTGATCCTCATTTTTTATTTGTCTTTGTTGTATCTGAGGATTAGGGTTTCTCCTGAATTGATTCCTAACGTATGGATAAGGTTTGGCTTGCTCTATTTCTATCCTGGAAATTTTGTTCGATAAATCTTTAATAATTTTGGCCATCTCATCCATTTTTTCCTCTGCGGACTTTCCAGATCCAAAGGGCCCTGTATGTTCTTTGAAATTCCTGGGTTCTCTTGTTCCAATCTCAACTTTAGTTTTCAGCTTCCCGGATGCCATCATATTGGATTCAATTTCTATAGCATCATCTTGCATCCTGACTAAAGTAGTGGATCTTCTTTCTCTCAAAATTAGAGTGAAATTAGAATCAAAATCCCTTGCAAAAGTGACCTTTGTAGCCGGTTGAGAAGGTTTAACTTCGGCTGGGATTTTGTGATAAAGATTATTAAATCTTTGGATAAATTCTAGGACTGATTTAGAAGTCTTCTTTCTCAAGGCTCCGAATTCGGTTAAGTAATAAAGTTGATTCTTTTTCTCGCCCCATTGCCTTAGGAAGGAAATTTCTAGATTGTCATATGATAATATATAACCTACTGGAAGTCCTCAGAACCAAGTTCTTACTTGTCCTTCAAAAGTCTGTACTAACAGTATTGTGTAAATGTCCTCGTGCTCAATTCCAATAATATCAACAAATTGATCAAAATAGGCTATATGTTTTGTTGCTGTTTGATCCCCTTCTCCCATGAATTTGGGGAGGTTCTTCATGTAATTTTCAGGTAAATCATGCAGGACAATAGGAAGAAATAAGGGAGCATATCTAGAGGAAACCTTGGAAAAGATCCTAGGGGGTTGAGCTTGTCCACCATCCCTTGCACCTCCGAGACCTCCAACACCAACACCTCCAGCATCGACCATTGAATTCTAGGAGACAGAACTCGAGGACTAAATAGGGTATTTTCAAAAACTTCAAAAGACCGATCTACTGATCTTTCGACTACTTTGAGATGTTGTGAATGAAGTTCGGGAAAAAGATCACGAGAAGACGAAATATCTATATGAGGGGGGAAAGGAAAACTTGAGCTTGACTCCTTAGGTTTACCTGATGTATAGATAGGAGAAGTAATACGGGATGAATCTGGCTATAGAAAATAATCTTCAGGATTTTGAGAAACAAAAAATTTTACTTCGGGAAGGGAAAGAATCCACTGAGTATTAATGATAATGGGAATTGAAATGGATCTTTTTTTCTCACTGGTAAAAGTATCTATCAATGAAATAGGGATGGTCTGGTCAATCTCAAATTTTATTTCAGGAATAATTACCTCTGTAGTTTCAAGATGAATTTTAGGTTTACTTGTTGATGCTTATGCAGAATGAACTTGTTTAAAACTTTCTTTAAGAGTTAGTTCTTCAGCGGGAATCTTAACATTAAATTGCATAATTCTAGGTTGATGGACCTTACCTGCCGATGCAGAAGTTTGTCTGAGATATCCCTTTGGTTCAACAATTTTTCGGGATCCAAAACTGGCGTAGTATGCTTTTTGTTTGGGTTTTTCCTGGTATTCTTTCGACCGAATGCCAGTTTTTTCTACGGTGGAGTCGCCAGGTGAAAGATGAAGTAAGAATTATTCACATATTCAATCTTTGTTCATCATCAAAGACCAAAATTTACCTTGTCATTCTCCCAGGGAAAAATGTTTTTGTTCTTCTGTCCCCGTTAATAGTGCCAAAAAGATGTTGTTCCCGAGATTGATTCTAAGGCTCAAAGAATAGTGTCAGGCATCAAAGGTTTTAAATGAAATGTTTTTATGAGTGCTTTTTTCTACCTTCAGTTTCTAAGAAATAATCTTTAAATGAAAATAATAATAAGATAGTACAGAGATTGTATCTCTTTATCTGAGTCACAATTATAATGTCAAATGAAGTAAAAATTATTACAAAACTGTTAAACAAATTCAGGTATCAATTACATATAAGTATCACCTTGTTTGCAGTAGAAGAAAAGTAGAAGATGCACCCTTGAACAAGATATAAAAATGCAGTAATTCACATAGATCATAGGTCTTTTTTTACTCACAGTAATAACAAAGGAAAAGTTGTTTACTGAATGAACTCCTGGTATAACATGATCACAATAGATGTAATACTAAATTGCAATCAATCACTCTCCAATAATTATAGAAAGAAATTCAGAGAAATGGAAACACAGAGGGAACACATAACTCAAATTGAATGAAACTTAGAATCTCTATCTACACTTATATTAATACTCAAAAAGAGTTTCTATTTTACATTCGGCAAGAAGCAACCTCCAATAGATCTAAAATCTATGTATTTATACAAAAGTTTTCCCAACTGAAAACTATTGGACTTCCCAGAATATTTGACTAAAAATAGAATACATCGGAATAAAATAACATGCAAATATTGTTGAGTTCTGATGGCGCTTCCTTTGTCTTTTTGTCTGCTTGTAGATGCGCTTGTTTTCCTTTGATCCTTGAGCCAAGTACACATGTAATTAAGGCCACCACAATCATCCGACTTACTGTCTTTTCCATTTGATCTTGTTTCCATCTGTCCCTTCAGATGCGTTCATTGGGACAAGGAATTGCAGTTGAAGACATGGGGGGGATAATTAGATGAATAGCTCAACGTTGGCTCGTTATGTGATGGCTAACGGTTACATGGAAGAGTAATCGTTCAAGAAAAATAATGATGGGGGAACAACTGTCTAATAAGGAGGTGGGATGAGTGGATGCAATTATGTGGGTGGTAGGAATAGACGGGGTAAGTGATGGTTGGAGGGTGAAAGGTAGAGTGGGTGGAGGAAGTGGACACTGTGCATGATTTTTCAATTTCTCCCAGATACACTTTCTTTTCCCCGTTCAATGCATTGGGTGCACCTGTCCATCAATGCTACCACGAATCTTGAAGGTTCAATCCTTTCATTTAATTCAAAGGCAAACATCTTCTTCTATATTTGGGGCAACTTCTCCTGGATCTTGTTCACTTCTTGCACTGTGCCCTGAAACTGTGAACTTGGATCAACCAACCATTCATTTATTTTAAGTAAATCAATCTAGCTCATCTCTTGGATGGCCGCCTAAGTGTTTTCATTGTTCTCTCCGGAGCTTTGCTGGTTCATTTCTATGTCGATCTGCCCTAAGGCCTCAGAGATATTATTCCCTTCGAACTTAATCAACTTTTTATTTATTGAAGATAATTCTTCTAGACAAGCCTTTTTTACATCTCTGACAAGTTTCTTGCCTTCTTCCATATTTGTTTCCCTGGATTTTAGGGCCATTTCGCCTTTTACTTTTTTCAGAATGAGAGAGAAGGGGAAGATCGGGGGTATTAACTATTTTCTTCCATATGAGAACTTATTGAAACTTAGATCGGGCAGAGCAGGCCTCTTTTTCCTTGACATAATATCTTTTAGAGAAAGGTCTACTACCTGATAGCATTTCTGAATAACATCTACTCTTTGATAGAGTTCTTGCTGGGAAACTTCCAACCTCATTGATTTATTATGCTTGTATTTTGAAGGCCGAAATGTCTATCGTTGTGTTCTCTATTAGGGTCAATCTGGCTTGCAACTGCTCAATCAAATTGTCACACTGAGTGATCAATACTTTGTTGGTTTGTGAACTCTAGAAGAGAAGCTCAAGTTTATCCTGCAACTGCTTAATTTGATGCTAATGACTAGCCCTGATTTGTTCAATGTCTTGGTTCATCTTGCTTCTAACAATATGTTCTGTACTTTATATCTCATTTTGCAATTGCTCTACCAAGAGGAATTTCTGTGGCATTTGTTTGGTTAAATTGTCCACTGACCATTGATTAGTAGTGGAAAAATCCCCTAATGAACCTGCAACTTCTTTCACAAACTCTGGACCATCATGGTCTTTCCCATCATACACCAATCTTTTCCTTTTAGTGATAACTCCATCCTTTTGTTGATATTCTCTCTTTACGATGGATTTTTGTTTCTTGCTAAAAAAGAAATCTGACGGAGGCATCTCTTCAGGAAAGATAGGAGTAAGATCACCTACAAAAGTGAGTTCAGAACTGGGATTTACGAAGATGGTTTGTAAAGGGGTTAATGATGTGATAGGAGAACTAATATTGGTGGAAGGTTCTTGTCCTATTCTATTAAGGGTTCCAGTAGGAGTAGCTCGCATTGAATGAGGAACAACTTGTCCTGAACTCACGAAGGCTTCAAACATAGCTAACACTGGTGGATCAGTCAGTCCTGACAGTGATGCTCTTATTTCGTGAAATAACACTTCTGGGTCTTTTGGGACTTCTTCAAGTTTGTGCTTAGTGGGACAACCTGGATCAGATCATGTAGGTCTAGCTTCCTGTGAAGGAGGCATGGGTTTTGAATCTCCTTGCAATATCTTTGGTAAACTGTTTCGTTTGTGTTTTTGAAAGCCGAGGAAACCATCTTGTTGGTCAGGAGGTAGGGTCTGGAATCTGATTCAGACTTCCTCATAAGATCTAACTCCCCTATACATATCGTCATAAGGAGAATTCTCATGGATGTATCGCTTCATGTTAAACTGAGCCAGATGATTTTCCACTATCTTATGTGGATCATTCTTCTTGAACTCGATGTCAACTAATTTTACATCTTCCAAGGATGCGGCCTCGACTTTAGAATGACCAAAATCTAATAGTCTGAACATGCCAACTTGAATAGGGAAAGCCGACCAAACCATTTTTTGAGATTCTTTCAACTCCTTGTTGATACCTCCTGGTACTGTCTGGTATGCCACTTCTCTGGACACTAGCCTGTCGGGTAAAAGCTATGGGAGGGCATGAGGATGAACGAAACAAACAAATACTCTGATATAGGAGAAATTATCCTCAATGAAATACTCTGCAAGTTTTCCTAAGTTCCCCATAATATTTTTTGAAATCCGGGGTGGCTGGTGACCATGAATAGCTATATGAACAGGCACTACAACATTGTGACAGATTTCGTAAAAGAAATCTTTGGTGTTCTCCTCCCATAATTTGGAGTGGTAGAAATGAATTGGCTCAGAACTGGTCGGGGTCCAACTCCATTTCATCAGGGAAAAATGGGTCATGAAACAAATGGAATCCATAACATATGATGACATGTAAAAAGGGGCGAGATGCCCTTTTGATTTTGTTGATTTATACTCAACAATTTCCTTGGCCAAATTATCAGACAACATTTTGTCCCAATTGAAGGTATAACCCTCGACTACCTCATTCATGATGGCTACCCACTAAACTGAGAAATGTGTAGGGTTCTTCTTCCCAAACAAGAGACAAAGCATCATGGCTATATACAATATATGAGAATATAAAGATACTGTGGTGTACATACCATGAGCGTCGGCTCTAAATTTTTCCGAATGTCCCCACCAGGTCTTGACTATATCATGACCATTTCTACCATATTGGGTGCATTCCTTTCTCTCAAACTCTAGAAGAAATGTGTCATTGTAAGTGTATTTAGGGGTAGGGGAAAGGTTGTACATTACCTTTAGGTGCTCTAGTCGGAAAGAGTCGACGACGACCTGGTGGTGGTTAATGATGCTCCTGGTTTGGATGTCGACATGTTCCAAAGACCAATTTATCATATCGTTGTAGGGTATGATTCTTGGCCATGAAACGATCTGATGCAATTCTTCCTGTGCTACATGTCTAAGCTTAGATTTTAAGGACTTGTCATCTTCTTCGGCAGAGTCGTCTGGAYAGTTAATAATCTCATGCTCCAAGATATCGAGCACCTGCTTCCAAGTTYTAATGGCGTCCGCAACTCGTGGAGTTGTGTCTGATAGAACATCTGCATTTGAATTTGAATCATCACCTGATGGGTCAAGCTTCTTTGCATCTTTTCGTGGTGCCATAATATTCAAGGAAACAAAATTATCCTACCCWTGACAAGAGAAGTCTGTAAGATCAACACTGAATAAAAAAATGCTAATTGCAAACGGTAAAAATGGTTTTGAAATTCGAAGTGCTTTATTCAAAAAGTCTATCGATCTTCATGTAGTTCTATTGACGAATAATTTATTAAACTTAATGGAATTTATTACCTAGTGATTCACAATATTTATTTGAAATCATTAACCTTAATCAATCATAAATGTCATTAATACTCCGACGATTCGCATTCAGAATGTTTGGATGTGACATGGTGGAAATCTCCCGAAGTTCGAATTCGCGAAGGAGTTAATCTTTGAGTAATCACTTTTATGTCTTAATTAATCATGTTTAAAACGTTGTATTAACTTTAAGTATTTTAGAAGTTCAGAATTTAGAAGCTTTGAATATAGTGCAATAGAAATTTTCTGAAATACGAATCTCTGAAGTGATTAATTAACACTTAATCATGACTAATTGAAGTTGTTAACCGTTTTATTAATTCCTTGAAAACCCTTTTTACTTTTTGTAATCACTTTACTTCGACGCTTTGATAATCTGGGGATTGTGAAATCAAAAAATCCTAAAGATAAATCTCTCGGAGTGACGTGGCAGGGAAKACATCATTCTGATGACGTGTAAAAAAAGAGAGGTGCCACGTTTCACTCGAAAACATGCAAATCATCCAACGTAAAAGTCGAAAGTAAGTGCCATGTGTCAACCCAGGAAAATAATTTTAAAGGACACATGTTCTATGAATTGTGTCTGTAAGTCCTTTAGGAATAGTCATGAGTGGCTATCTTCAGGACTTCAGAGTTTCAGGGTTTTCGTTGTTTAGGTTTGTTGGAACACCCGAAGTGCGAAGCGACTGTTAAAGATTTTCTTTTAAAACTCAGGCGGCTTCAAAAATTCAGAGATCATTAGGACCATTCGATTAAATCAGAATAACTCATTGATGATAGATATCATAAGCGCCTTATTGATAAATAATAACCAATGGATTTATTTTAAATTTAAAAGGCCTCTTTCTAAGTTTTTTTCTTTTTGGGTAAAAACTTTTATTTCTAAGAGGTAAAATATAAAGTTCAAAAGCTCAAAATTATGCATGTTGCAACAATGGCGAACACCCTCATAAGGTGTACGATCGCAATATACATGCATGCATATTGTGGGGACGTGACATATGGTATCAGAGCTTGAAGCGTGCTCTACTACTGCGATGGTGACAATGGTGGTGGGGCACAACACATAGACAGTTTGGTTGCAGACTTGGTGATTGGTTCAACAAGGTGGTTTGACCTTTCACAAAGATAGTCTGGGAACATACTTGGTTGGTTTTATTTGCAATGGATGTAAGTGCCAGACCTGTGTGCACACCTTGAGAAGACCAAGCACATAGTTTGTGGTGAAACAAAGCACTTGGGAAAGGCGGACGAACACGAGACTTTTCATAGATATAATCACATAAGAATCATAGAGGGTGATTGTAGAAGTGATCGTGAAGTGGAGTAGTTCTTGGTTGTGATGAAGCAGATGTACCTTTGTGAGAAATCAGGATAGGGTAGGTGGCCATGCGACGAGTTGAACTACTTCAGTGAGTTGGGCGACTTGATGTGACTTAGAGCATCTTCATAGTAATGTTTTCAGTTAGACACATTTTTATGATGACCTCTTCATGGTTTACATCACTAAGAAAAACAATTGAGTCGGGCTAGGTTGTTGGATGAGTGGGTCGACCACAACCTTCGGATCATGTGGCTCTTCGTAGAGTTATGATATTTAGTTAACAACAATATCGCTTAGTTTTTTGGCGGTGTGTGCATGGTGCCTTGAAACAGAAGCGATCAATGTGCAGAGATGGCAGGACATTGGAGATGAGTTCGACTGGTTGAATGGGAAGTTTGGGACTTAGATGTATTCCTAAAGTGGAAAAATGGATTCATCCTTGTATCAAAATGCAGGTTCTATGCAGGTTTGTGGAGTCATGGATGGTGATTGAGGGGAGTTCATGCAGAGTGTCGATGGCTTGGGAAAGTACAGGTCTAGGACAATAGACTTGAACCATGGGTGAAACTAAGAATGTCGTTCGAAAGGTATGGTTGGTTTTGAGTTATTTCATTTCCTAAGTGTTGCAGTGCGTTCTTTGAAGTGTAGTCAGATAATTTTTTGGTTCAAGGGTAATCTGTTTCCATAGTGAAGATGTACAAACTTGAGGGTGGCTCAAATGGTGCAGATTTGAAGAATTCATGTAGTAGTTGAGACACCTTGACTTGGGTGAAGGTGCAGAGGAGGTGAAGGCAGGTTTGGATGTAGTTGTGGAGATGAATTGAGGAGTTTCCTAACTCTTGGATGAGGTATCTTGGTGCATTGGTGCCTTAGCCATATTTTTTGGTTCATGCAATGACTTGAAAAGGCATGACAACATTGCAAAAGTTTGGACACTTGCGGAGGTGCAAGGCAGTTCAATTCCAGGAGATGGATGGAGTCAACAAAGAAATTGACCTAAATGTGCATAATGAAGACCAAGTGACTTGGGTGGTGTTTTCTCACCTTTGGTATGGGACATTGGATGAGGTAGAGCATACTTTGGTGAGTTGTGAATGATTGTGCAATGACTTAAAGATATGGGAGGGTCGATGGTTGAGGTTGGCAGAAGAATTGGCTCGGACGTGCCAAGGCATGGAAGTTATTTGAGGTGACTTATTCTACTTGGAACACTTTGGATAGTTTGTTGGGACATTTGAGGCATGTGGGTGCATTGGCCACACTCATTGTAGATGTTGAGTTGTAAAGAGGTGAGGTGAATTGTGCGGACATGAAGATTGTATCATGAAGAGATTACTTGGACATGGATGCTTCTCTTTCTTTGGGTAGTGTGGTTGAGGGTGAAACCTAAACATTTCAAGGCATGGAGAGGTAGACATAGTAGCATGGCCATGTGATGAAGTAATGGGGAAAAGGGAGTCTGGAGATATGGTTCTTAGTGTAGATGGGGCGTTTCATATCTAAAGATGCAGATGAAGATCGGGAGAATTTGGCCAAGGAAGCTAGAATTGTGGACTTCATGTCAAGTTGAGTCACAAGGGAGGAGTTGGTTGGACGTGTGGATATGCACGATGATTTCCCTTGACTCTTCATAGACTTGGATGCAATGCAGACTATGTGTGGTTGTATAAGATTGGATAACTATGATATGAGGTGGGAAGTAGAGTCAAGGTGTTGCAAATGACTTTTTTTTGGGGTGACTTCATAGTGCAGTGAGGTGAGGGGTGAAATTTCCTTGATCCGAGGACGTGTGTAGATGAACCTAATTGCGAAAGGAAGTGACCAGTTTTTTCATGAACGTGTGCAAAATCAATGAGTGTGACGATTGGATTGTCCATTCGACTAGTTCACGACTTGGACGAGAACTACATCATGACAAGGGGGTCGAGAGTACATATGCGCTAGTAAGTTTGGAGGCACAACACTTGGACATTGTGGATGATCTCCCTGACAAAGATTGGATGTGGCAGTAGTGAAGCAAGGGTGGATAATTTCTTTAGTATTTGGAGTTGGATGGAGTGATAAAGATGTGTACAAAAACAACTAATTTCAAGCACGGGGAGGCACATCTCAAGACTTGGACGCGACAATTGGATTGATCACCCGACTAGTGCATGGCTTGAGATGCACAATGTGCAGAGACATGGAAGAGATAGTTGAATTTAGGGAACATCAACAGTTTGTGTGAGTTCAACACTACATTTTTGAAGTTTTTATTGAGGTTTCAGCGAAGGGAACATCAATAATTTTTGTGAGTTCAACACTTAGACATTTTTTAAGTTTTGATTAAGGTTGCAACAATATTTGAAGCAACAACAAAAAAACAAAGTGTGATTGTCGCTGCAGAACAATGATAACATGGGCATTGTGGACAGAGTTGGGGAGGAGACATCTTTCCAATGTAGAGGATAGATTGCTCAGACACAACTTTGGGCAGATATTAGTGCAGGTTGTTGCACATGTTGCAGATGATTGTAGTGTGAGTTGGAAATTTGGGGTTTCCACTTCGCATGGAAACTTGGGGTTTCCACTTTGAAAAAAAATTGGGGTTTCCAATTGGCATGAAACTTGGGGTTTCCAACAGACTCAGTTGCGATGGGGGCACAAGTTCAGACGAAGACTTGGAGATCCCAGGTTTTGTGGATGTTGTCAGGGATGGAAGTGACTTGAGGTGGGGGAGGATGTAAGGTCCTCTTCTAGGAGGGTGTGGGAACCCTAGCTCAATTATTTAAGGATATGGAATTTGGGGTTGCTACAACACCCAAGAGTTGCACTAGTTGGGAAAGTGGGCACCTTGGGTGTGCGGACACGCCAAGGGGATTTATCAAGCATGAGACGAAGCATGGAGTGCACCAAAAGGTTGGGACACGTCAGTCCCAAGGGACACACCAGTTGAAGAGTGCACAAGTTCATGGGAACGCCGTTCCGCGAAGGGGCACATCATTTTATTTGGGTACATTGGTCCACAAAGGGGAACAACAGACCCAAAGGATGTGACAGTTTGCAAAGGTGAATTTTGGAGTCCATATAAAAGAACAAGGGCACACAAACATGAAGGCATAATGAAGAGAGAAAGATCAACACCAAGTTTTTGAGGTAGATTTGAACAAGGAGGGGAAAACACCCTCAAGGATCCAAGTCACTTCACATGGAAGGACTTGTGCTGCCTTGAGGTGATTATGTGGACATATTTGGGAAATATTCTTTGGATTGAGTCTAGCAGCAAGTAGATCTACTTTGGAGTTTGGGGAGGTCTTGTTGTAGGTCTGAGTGAGGCATGTTATGAGACAAAACTGAAGGTCTATGAAGTCTTGCAACAAAGAAGAGACGATGAGTCTATGGTGGGCGCACGTCTAGGGCATGCCACAAAGTTTGAAAAATTTATTGTGACAAACGATTCTTGGTGTGATGAATCTATGTATGAGTGTCTTGGTGAGGTGAGGCGAGTCGTGCAACTCTTCCCAAGTTGTAAACTAATCCAATAGTGATCATATTGTAACTGTTTCACAATAATAAGACTTAGACCAGTTTTAGGCACATTTTGCATCACCCGCACTATATCTATGTGTCTCTTTGTTTTGCATGTTCATGGATGTATGCTTAAATGACTATGTGTTAATCCGTTAAAAAATTGTCTAAGTATAAAAGTGAGTTTCAACAGAGTAGGAGTGTGATTTGACCATAGCCCAAAACAAAGTATGGGTATGCTCTAAGTGAAAAGGCGTAGTCCAAACAAAGTATCCTTGGTGTTTCCAAGTAGCCAAGTGAGATTTGTCATGGTGTTGCATGCCCTCAGGAGGTGTATGATCACAATATCTAGGCATGCATCCTATGGGGAATTGACAGTATATATGTTGTAGATAAGAAAGATTTATATTGCTCGATGACAACACAACACTTGTATATTTTGCGTTATTTTTTTCAATTCAAAGTGGACAATACATGCATTTCTATGAAAATATTAGCTTAATCATATTTTTAATCATAATTCTCAAGCGTTGAAAAAATATAAATTTTTTGAAATGAAAATTTCTAAATGCTCATTTTTAGCAGACAATACATGCATTTCTATGAAAATATTACCTTAATCATATTTTTAGTAATTCTCAAGTGTTGAAAAAATCAAAATTTTTTGAAAGAAATATTTCGAAATTCTCATTTTGAGATAAGAGGACATTTGAAATCAAAGTAACAAGTTCTCATAGTGGTGATAATTACATCAAATGAATTCATCTGGCGTATTCTTTTTATTTTTTTCCCCAAAAAACAAATGTACTTTCTATATGAGCAAAATTGAGAGTAAATTCCTTATGTGCATATGCACAACATGTATTCTTTTTATATAGAAAAAGTGATTTATTTCTTAGGTGTGGATGAAGCACCATATATTTACCAGTTGCTTCGGAAGTGATGTTTCATGAAGTATGTATGCGATATTTGAAAGTAGTTCATTGGAGTCCTAAGCAAAAAGCCAAACTTTGAGCCCTATTATCATCTGTGTAGATACATATATTTCTTGATTTAGTTGCAAGACTTGGCATGGGTGAAGACAAGTTGGATTGTGATCATATAGATATGGTGAGGACTCCCTACATGAATTTTTGTCTATGACTTTGAATGGATCAGAGTATTACAATAGAATCAACAAGCATATGTTAGACTACTTTGAGTCAACTTATCACCATCTATTCTAGATGTATGCAGGTACGATATTTTGAAAGAGATTAACACTAATATTGAGGGTATTAAATCTAAATCAGATGAAGAGGGGAAAAAATTGCCTTGTTCTACCTTGTTGGATGGTAGACATTATTAAATGCCATGATACAAAATTGTTGAAATAGTGCTCAAAGTGTTTTTTGAATATATAGATCTCATAGTTCAATAAGTGTTTGTGTAATAAACACTCACTATTATAACAATGAGATACTTAATATTTTAATTAATCCATTTATGAAGGTCATGGGAAATGGGGGATAATTACTTCAACTTCCTTTCAAATTTATTTTCTTGCCAATTGGGTTGATACTATATCATCAACCTCGTGACCATTGTTCATCCATATGATGTCAATAAATTCACAGTATTTCAGAACACATTGGAGAAAAAAATGATTGGCATTGGACAAACCCTCCCACTAGTCAAACAAAGACTTATTTTCATCATTTGGATAGTCATTTTCACAAAAAAAATTCCATGACCACAAGCATAATGAATTTTCCAGGGAAACCCACCATGTACTTCTGCTCATTCTGAGGATTGTACCCAAGGTAAAACAGATTATGTATATGCTTAGCTTTGTCATGCCACATACAATAATAGAAACTAGGTGGGAAGGATAACACTCCATCACACAACCATTCGAGCTAGACCCTATTAATCATAAATTGCACGATGTTATCATCATAGACAAGATTATTTGATATAATTGGAAATATTTTCTTAAATATAGTTAAGATAGGCCATCATCAAGAGGGTTTAAGCATCACAAATGTATGTTATTTTGATATTTAGGCAACTTTTGATAGGGTGTTTTAGCATTTAATTTAGTTTTTTGAAGAATGTGTATTAAAGTTCTTGTGTGAGAACTACAGTGAAACCCAATTGTTCTCTTCAAAGTTTGAGTTAATACACCACTAATTGTTTTAGGACATATGTTTAAAAAATGAATAAAATTTCATGGACAACATTGGGCTATAGGCTTGCATTCAACACAATAAAGGATCACATGCTTTAATAAAATCCCAAAATTCCCATAGCTTCACTAAACCCATCAAATCCTCATAGCTCAAATGAATTTGAAATAGACAAAATTAGAGGCCTAGAAAACCAACATATGATCCCATGAATATATTAAAATCCTAAAATAAACATAAACAAATATGGGTTGAGAAAAAATATAGTAAACTTGCTTGCAAACTAGATATTTATACCATTAAAAGTTTATGGTAGAGCATATCTCACCACACATCCATTAACATGCCGGTGCAATTATATTTACAACAAGACTTAGACCTTTCATAGGAACTAAACTAAAAGACTTCAATAATCAAACACAAATGAAAAATAAAACATAAATGACTATAATTCCTTAGTGTTAAACATACATATCTCTGCATGTAAGAATCTTATTTAATCAACAAAATCGTCTCCAAGATTTTGGAGGGAACCCATATAAACAAGATGTACATACGATATAAACTCCATTGATTCATGAAGCATTTACTTAATGGTTCACCATCTCCTCTGCAAGGATTTTTACACAAATGAAGAAAAATAAAATAATAAATGATTATAATTCCTTAGTGTTAAACATACACATCTCTGCATTTAAAAATCTTGTTTAATCAACGAAACCATCGCCAAGATTATGAAGGGCACCCATATAACCAAGATATACATATAATATAAACTCCAACTGTTCATGGAGCATTTATTTACTAGTTCATCATCTCCTATGTGGGGATTTTTAACCTTTCGAGGCCTACTTCATGGTTAATCTTGGTAGTAAAAACCTCTATGCACTTATTCAATTCTTCGTCAAACATGGTAGCTTCATTCTCAACAACAATTAAATTATTTGAAGAAGAAGAAGAAGAATAAGTCTTATATTTGTCATTAGGAGGCCCATTGGTTTTCTCTATTGAAGAAGACATGTGAGGAGGTGAATATATAGCTACAATTATGTAATAATACATGGGTCTTCTTTTATTCGTATTGCTGAATTTGTTGTAAATTTAAATGGTCATAGGGGAGCCATACATTGGGGAAAATAAACCCTACCATGGTCATAACACGATTATAATATCGGACAACAAGAATAAGAAGTGGGATTCAAGGATCACAAAAGTAGGTACATAGCAACAACTTGAATCATGGTTGTTGTTTTTTTGGATGTAATGATTAGCCTGAAATTTGAAGATGATAGTTTGACATGATCCTCTTCTCTAAGCCAATAACCTCAACTCTTCAAAAACTACAAGAAATTTTCAAACATTCTCAAAATATGAAATGATGAGGAGGAAATGATGAAATGTATTTTGCACTGACCTACTACAAACAAATCTCATGAATTTCAAAACAATGAAAGCATTGATAAAAACATGTGAACATTTCAATGGGAGAAAATGGCATAATCCCACCTTTAACCCTTCTCCTCCAAGTTGAACCTTGTTGACGATGTCTAAAAAACAAATATTCCATTTATCTAACATAAATGAAACCCAGATGGATAACATGGCATGTCTAGAGGCCTAATCATGCTCTTTACCCATTCTACATTCTAACCCAAAAATCTACTTTGGGCTCAATATGACAATTCACATTACATATCTTCCCAAGATAGTAGAAGAGCTACTCAAAGAAGCCTTCTAAACATCGATTTATGTTAAAGAAAATAGTAGGAGTCATGCTCATTATGAATCTTACCTCATAAAATAGTATCAAAGGGACAAAGTGAATGGTTAATTCAAGTTTATAATGATTTATCAAACACTAGAAGAGTAGTAGCCGCTAATGTTGGTTCCCTTGGATCTAGTTAAATATGGTTACAATGTTTTGGGTTTCCTATTGGTCAAGAGTCACACAACAAGTTTGGGTTAGTAGGGATAATTGATATTTAGATTGAAATGTTCCTTATCCCACTATTTACCTCAAGACATGTTCATGATAACCATTAAGGCCAAAGTTTCTGACAAGATCTTATTAGTACACAATTCAATCCAAACTTGATTGGATTGTTTCAAGATCCTAATATTTTGTGTTTTTGGAGGTTATTCTAAGGTTATTTTTTAGGTCCAAAACCATCCCATATTAAAAAAGTATGTGTATGGATGATTAGGTAACATTTCATCAAAATTAATCATAGTTTGTAAAAAAATATTATTTTGACCCCATTCATTAGTCATTAGGTAGTCTCCATGTCAGTTAGGTCTTGCATAAAATATGAAAGGCGTGATGAATTTTAGGAATTTATATGGTTATATCTTTTATTTATTGGAATTATCTTTCCAAAAATCCCTCATTTTCCCAATTTTGATTTTGTATGCCTTGTCTAAGAAGGGTGCAAGTTGAGTGTCTCCTAGGGGGGGAATTCCATAGTTGTGGATTGATCATGTTGGGTCTTGTATAAGACCAAATCCCCTTTTGTGGATTGGTAAAACCATATTTATATGGTGGTATTGTTAAAATCGGCCCCTAGGGTTTATAAAGTGGTTTTAACCACTCTTGGAAGAAGTTGGCCCTACTGAGTGAAGAGAAATAACCCTAGTGCCTCATCAACTAGTATTTATAAGTGAGGATGACACCTCACTTGTTCATTAACTCACTCACTCATCTAGTGCGTATATTTTGAAGGCAATTGCAGTTGTAGGAGGAAGGAGAAGAGAGGTGCATGCTCAGTCATAGTTTATTCTTGGTGTTTTGATCTTAGTCTTGGCATTGTATTGGCAATCTGTTATTGAGGAAGTTTTTCTAGGTTTTCTCCCTCATGAGGGTTTCCTAGGACAAAATGTTGGGTACCTTGTGATTGTGTTTCTTTCAATGATCCTCTTTATGCCGTTTTTTTGGAAATGGATTGAATGCTCATATAGTTTGAAAATAATCTAATAACAACAGTAAAAAATTAACATGGTATTAGAGCTTGACTGAATAGAGCACCTTTCACTCGGTATCTAAAAAATGTCACTATTTTCGTACAAGGAAATTAGGGATTTTTACTGAAGAGGAA
>JASDQU010101754.1:194552-212519 GCA_032191745.1 Picea mariana | reverse complement strand
CCATTCTCCAGCTATATGGCCTCGATGTGTGATATCATAGAAAAGGAACCTACTTGCTTTGAAGAATCCATTCAGAAGAAAGAATGGGTGGATGCCAGGACAGAAGAAAACCAATGCATTATAAAGAATGATGTATGGGAAGTAGTTCCTAGACCAAAGAACAAATATGTGGTATCTTCCAAGTGGATATACATGATAAAAAATGCAACAGACGAAAGTATTGAAAACCATAAAGCAAGATTTGTGGCCTGTGGTTTTTCTCAAAAGGAAGGTATTGATTATGAAGAGACATTTTCTCTTGTAGCCAGATACACTTCTATTAGAACCATCATAGCTCTTGCAACCAAAATGAAGTAGAAGTTACAGAAGATGGATGTGAAAACAACCTTCTTAAATGGTGTTATTGAAGAAGAAGTGTATATAGAACAACCACAAGGGTTTGAAGTTGAATATAGAAAGACTCATGTCTGCAGGTTGAAGAAAGCTCTATACATGCTGAAGCAAGCTCCTAGAGCTTGGTATGGAAGAATTGATAGTTTCTCGATGAGCTTGGGATTTACCAAGAGTAAAGATGATTCTAACCTTTACTTCAAGGTTATGAATGATGAGCCAATTATATTTCTACTGTATGTGGGTGACTTATTCTTAACAGGAGAAGAAACACTCAACACAAATTGTAAGAAGAAGCTCGTTGTAGAGTTTGAGATGAAATACCTAGGCCTGATGCATTATTTCTTAGGTCTTGAAGTTTGGCATAGCCCAAAGAAGATCTTCCTTAACCAAGGGAAGTATGCAGTTGAAATACTGAAGAGATTTGACATGTTCGAATGTAAATCCATGAACACACCCATGGAAACAAATTTGAAGCTCCTGGTTGATACTTCGTGAGAGCTGGTTGATGCTACTCTATACAGACAAATTATTGGTTCATAGATGTACCTGACGAATACCAGGCCAGATATATTCTTTGTTGTGAACACCTATAGTCAATATATGGTAGAGCCCAGATGTGTTCACCTTGTAGCTGCAAAGCATGTGATGAGATACCTTAAGGGTACATTGGTTTATGGTCTCTATTATACTGTAGATCATGACTTTAGACTATATGGTTATACTAATTCAGATTGGGTTGGAAGTGCTTCTGATAGAAATAACACTTCAAGAGGTTGTTTCAGTTTGGGGTCAGCTATGACTTCATGGAAAAGAAGGAAGAAAACCATGATTTCTCTCAACACGACATAAGTGGAATATATTGTAGCATGTTCCACCAATTGTGAAGCCATATGGATTCTAAAGTGATTGTCAGGTCTATTCGATATGGAGATGGAAGCCACCATGATTCTATGTGATAACCAAAGTTGCATAAAGATTACAGAGAACCCAATGTTCCATGATAAGTCGAAGCACATAGAGATATGGTATCGCTATGATAAGTCGAAGAACAAATGAGAAGGTTGTAGATGTGTTGACCAAGCCTCTGTCTCATGTGAAGTTTGAGTACTTCCTAGACAAGCTTGGTGTTGTCCAAAAGCACCTCCCTTGAAAGGGGGAGTGATGTTGATGATACTATAGTATCCTGGCCAACAACGGGTAGCTCCGTTAGGTTTTTTTATCCTAGGGGATTGATCATCCCTAGGAAGATCCCGAAGGTCTTGTAAGGATGATCTCTCAAAGTACTTGTGCATGTATATGCCAGCTGTGGTTAGTAGTGGTATCTCCGTTAGGATTTTATATCCTAGGTAATCTTATGATTCTTGGGAAAATCCCAAAGGTCCGGTAAGGACGTTCTGTCAGAGTACCACGTGGTAGCTTGTTAGGATTTTATATCCTAGGTAATATTATGATTCTTCGACAGATCCCGAAGGTCCGGTAAGGACGGTTTGTTAGAGCACCAAAAAATGTTGTTGTTGCATCTGCCTCATTCTGTGGCCATATGATGATGATTTTGTTGTCTCAGCCTCGTGCTAATGATGTTGTTGTCTTAGCCTTGTGTTGATGATGTTGTTGTTTCAACCTCATGCTGTTGATGTTTTTGTACCAACCTTGTGTTGTTGATGATGTTGTACCAGCCTCATGTTGGTGATATTTTTTTTCTATATTCATGCTATTGATGTTGATATTTAAGCTTCATGGTGATGATGATGCCACTCCAGCTCCATGTTATGGATGATGATATTGATGATGAGAAAAAATTATGATGATTTGTAGATGTGCGAGTTGGTGTTCCAGATGTTGATGATGATGCTACCCTCTCTCTCTCTTGATGATGTTGTATTGGGTTATGTCAGTAGAATACCCTTCTCGTTAAGGGGGAGTGTTGAAATATTGTAACTTCAAATAATATTCTAATTATATTTGAGTTATTATCTTATAGATCGAATCCCCTTTTGTGGATTGATCATGTTGGGTCTTGTATAAGACCAAATCCCCTTTTGTGGATTGGTAAAACCATATTTATATGGTGGTATTTGTAAATTCATCCCCTAGGGTTTATAAAGTGGTTTTAATCACTCTTGGAAGAAGTCGGCCCTAATAAGTGAAGAGACATAACCCTAGCGCCTCCTCAACTAGTATTTATAAGTGAGGATGACGCCTCACTTGTTCATTCACTCACTCACTCATCTAGTGCACATATTTTGAATGCACATCTATACTTGCATTATGATAGTCGACACACACAAGAAGAAAAACCATGCAAAAAATAAAAAATTAAATAAAAAATAAACGATGCAAAACAATTTTTTGCATCTCCTTGCCCATGCAATTTTAATATAAAGTGAAAAAAGAGGGTTCCCCTCATTTCATTTTCACATGAGGGTTTGAGGAAAATATTCTCAGAGATGAATGAGATTTATGAGAGAACTAAACAAGCATAATCTAAGGATATTAGTGGGGCATTACTGTTGGGATATATTATATTCCTTGAAAGGTAATGATGTCTTTGTATTATGTCGAAATTTTCCCACAATCTTATGTAAAAGAGTATAAAACAAATATCCCATATTTATTATGGAATAATTTACTCTTGGTAGGAATATTATATAAAGAAATGATAAAAAGAAGAATTATATTATCCCACATGCAATATGTGAGAGTAATTCCTCCATATCTCTTTGTATATAATAATGCCAAGAGTGCCTCTTAAGGCATGCCAAGTGATCATCATCTTGTGCTCTCAAACATTGTTCTATATTTGTATGGGGTAATTGTGGAGTTTCTCTCTTGTAAGATTGAAGGAGATTTCTAGAGATAATAGAAGACAACCTTCCTATGGACATAGCCTAATTGGGTGAACCACGTATATCTGATGTATTCTTTTTCCTTTTCTCTTCTTGTTCGTATTATGTTTTCTATGTTGTTGGATTCATACATAGGAGGTTAGTTTAGTTATCTTTCTATACCTGTGATTTCTCACATGGTATCAGAGCTTGGTGGCTATGATCTACCACCTTCTATAGTTTTATCCAACATGGTTATCTTCATATTTTATTTTGGGCACTGTTATTTTTTGTAGATTTGCCATTAAATCTAGTAGCCATTAGGGTGCTCTTCAGATCTGGGCATGATTCTATATGTTTGAGCTTTTTTTTTTAAACCCTAGCCCCTATTTTGTAGATTTTTTGTAGGTTTATTGATTGTTTTTCTGTAGATCTATATGAAAATTTTATTCTCCTCAAGGTGATCTATCTCTCGATTATTTAGATCTATTTTTTTTTTTTGCAAGAAAAATTGAGGTCGCAACTTTCAAATCCAATTCTGAAACTTTTGGTGCAGAATCTGAAGAAACAAGTTACAGATATGATTTACTCATGAAAAAATATGCAGTTTAAACAAATCGTCTGATTTCATGTTCGGAAAGATGAGATATCGCTGATTTAAAATCAAATTTTTTTTTTTCTTCCAAAATTTTCCGTATGAATGAAAATATTGCAGAGCTTCTATATTTTGACTGAATATCCATATTTCAATTCATATTGCGTTTATGGATGCAAAATGACTGTGCCATTTCCATAAACAAGTTATAATAGAAATTTTGAGCCATATTGATCATGTTATGATCAATTCAAATTTTCGGCTCAAAACCCTTGATCTACTTAAAAAAATAATTTTGTTTTGGTAAGATCTTTTCAGTTTACTCATTTTTTTCCTAGCTTGTTTATTATTTGCATTAGGGTTTATCTCTTATTAATTTTTTTATCATAATGACTTCAAAAGTAGTTTTTGTTCTTGAACTTGTTGGTTCTAACTATCTTGCATGGAAGAGAAAAATGATTGATGTTCTCAGGAGAAAGAATCTCTTGAGGTTGGTTAATGGTGAAAACAAGAATCCCAATGCTGCTAAAGATTTGGTTATTTGGGAAGAAATATGTGATCAACCAAGATGGCTCTTTGGACAAACAGTATCAGATAGTCTTCAGGTAAGTATGGAGGCAGAAGATAACTCGGTTGAGGTATGGAAAATTCTTGCTTCTCTATTTGATAAATATGATGATGTATCTGCTTATTACCTAGAAAAGAAAATCCATGAGATAGATACTAATAATTTTGATAGTATAGAACTCTATATTGCTGAACCAAAAACCTTAAATGGAAAATTAAACAATTGTGGTAAAGATTATAAGAACACTGATACTGCATTAATCATTCTTGTAGAACATAAATTTCCATCTTGTTTTGACATGTTCATCTAAACTAGGAATATAGCTATTGAAATGTATAAAGGTACCACAGAACCTACTTTTGACGCATTTTGTAAAGGGTTGATAAATGAGCAAGAAATGTTGATTGCTTCAGGTCACTTAACTTCTCATAAATATCTAATGGCACATAATAATAAGAATCCTAAGAAAAGTTTTCAGCCTGGTACTAAAGGTTCTTGTTCACATTATTCAACTAATAATTCTGGTAATGCTTATAATATTACTCATGAAGTTAGTAATAAGAAGACAGTATATGATCCTTGTAAATAAGGTGGTAAAACTAAACATCCTGAAAAGAGTTGCTATAAAGGAAAACATTTAAATGCTAAGGCTAAAAAGTAAGCTTCTAATGAAAAACAAGTACTTTATGTGTGTCTTTTTTTCAATCAAGTAATTATTCAAATGTGTAATGGATAATGGATTCTAGTGCATCTAAACATATGATAGGAAATGCTTCTTTGTTTACATCTTATGACAATAATAAGCACTCATCTCAGAAAGTGTCTACTGGTGATGGTAAACAACTTGATGTATTTGGTTCTCGTAATGTTCAATTTACTAATGGTCAATTAGAAGATGTTTTTCATGTTCAAAACATGCCCATCAACTTGCTTTCTATTTATCATACATGCCAAAAAAGATATAAATTTGAAGCCTGGTCGAATAAATATGTTCTTAAAGATATCAACCAAAATTTCAAAGTAGTTTCTTGAGGGCTTGTTGATCATGACACTAGTTTATATAAGTTTGTTGGTTTTAATTCAACTAAAAGACAACCATTTTATTCCTATGTTGCTCATGCCAATGAATTAAGTGAATTATGACATGCAAGATTAGGTCATTTGAATTATGGTAAAATGGAATTGTTATCTAAAACAATACATGGATTGCCTAATATTTCATCTACTAAAGGTGTTTGTGAAGGATGTGTGCTTGGTAAACATCATAGAGAAATGTTTGAAAAAGGTAAAGCTTGGCGTGATAAAGAACCCTTGCAATTAATTCATAGTGATATTTGTGATCCTATTGAAACTCCTTCTCTATCTCATGCAATTTATTTTCTTACTTTTATTGGTGACTTTAACATAAAATCATGGGTTTATTTTCTGAAACACAAAAGTGAAACCTTTGCTAAATTTCAAGAATTTAAATCCTTTGCTGAAAAAGAATATGGTAAAAGTATTAAAACCTTGAGATCAGATAATGGGGGAGGGGGGAATTCATTAAGAAATAATTTGAAGCATATTTGTCTAAGCAAGGAATTCAACATCAAAATACCATTCCTTGTATGCCTCAACAAAATGGGGTTGCTGAAAGAAAAAATAGGACTTTAGTTGAAATGGCTAGATGTATGCAATATTCTAAAGGATTACATAATTTTTTTTGGGTTGAAGCCATTTGTTGTGCTAAATTTATTTTAAAGAGAGTTCCTACAAATGCAGTCATGCATGTTACCCCTGAGGAAAAATGGAATGGAAGAAAACCCGATATAAGTAACTTTAAGATATTTGGCAGTGAATGTTGGGCTCATATTTCTGATGAAAAATGGAAAAAGTTAGAAACCAAGTCTCATAAATGTATTTTCATTGGTTATGTTGAGCATTCAAAAGCTTACAGGTTGTTTGACCCTTCTACCGAAAGTGTCATTATCTGACGAGATGTTCACTTCAATGAAGTCTCTCCACCACCTAAGTCTGTTGAACCTCATGTTACCTTGACTGTGCCATTGTCTCATGTTACACCTATATATGTCAAGCCTTCTTCCAACTTTGTGCCTACTGTTGATTTGAGTTCACCCTCGTCTTCAAATATTCCACCTGAATGTCYCGAAGCACCTGAAGTAATTTTTGTTGCTTCTCATCTTCTTGTTTGGGGCCGAAAAACTCTTGAATCCGTAGGTAGTGATATCGTTAATCCTTCAGATACTCATAGAACTAGATCTAACYTTGCTCTTATGACCAAAGTATTCTCCAAAAATGATCCTACTACTTATGCTCAAGCTAAGGGTCAC
The DNA here is from genome assembly GCA_032191745.1 of Picea mariana. Taxonomy (NCBI): domain Eukaryota; kingdom Viridiplantae; phylum Streptophyta; class Pinopsida; order Pinales; family Pinaceae; genus Picea; species Picea mariana. Next base: position 205,808 of record JASDQU010101754.1, on the reverse strand, counting down.
CCTCATTGGGAATAAGCTATGACCGCTGAGTATGGATCTCTAATAAAGAACAAGACATGGATTCTTATTCCCCTTCCTCTGGGAAATAAATTAATTGGTTATAAATGGGTATATAAAACAAAGTTTACTGCAAAAGGTCAGATTGAAAAATATAAAGCAAGGTTAATTGCAAAAGGTTTTAATCAACAAGAAGGTATTGATTATATTGAAACTTTTGCTCATGTTTTTAAGATGAATACAATAAGAACCATTTTATCTCTTGTTGCATCTTATAAATGGGAAATAAACAAAATGGATGTTAAAAGTGCTTTTTTGAATGGTGATCTTAATGAAGACGATTTATGAAACAACCCCCTAACTTTGTTACTGCTAAAAATTATAACTTAGTATGCAAATTACACAAGTCTTTGTATGGTCTCAAGTAGGAACCGAGGACTTGGTATGATAAAATTGATGCATATTTCTTGAAGAATGGTTTCAAGCGGTGTATATATTATCCAAATATGTATGTCAAGGACTTTGGTGATCATGTCCTCATTATTGTCTTATATGTGGATGATCTTATTATCACTAGCAACCAACTTGTATTAATTCAAAATATGAAAAGTGATCTTCAAAAGCAGTTTGAGATGACAGATCTCGACATCTTGCACTATTTCTTGGGTCTTCATATCTGGCATATGGACAATGGTATTTTTCTCTCTCAGCCGAAGTATGCAACCAATTTATTGATTCATTTCCATATGATTGATTGTAATCCCTCTCCCACACCATTTCAACCTGGTGTTAAGTTAACTGTGGAATGTACTACTCCTCTTGTTGATGCTCACTGTATCATCATCTTGTGGGAATTTTGATATGTTTGACACACAACATGCCTGATATCTCTTTTTTTTGTTAGTATGGTTTATAGGTTCATGCAATAGCATCATGAAATTCATTGGCAGACAACCCAAAGAATTCTGCGATACTTAAAAGGGACAATGAATTATGGTTTATTTTATTCGAGCAGTGTTACAGTTTCACTTCTTGGTTATACAGATTTTGATTGGGTAGGTGACAATTTAAATAGATGGTCTACTGTAGGTTATCTATTTCAACTTGGTTCAGGTCCAATTTCTCGGTCCAGTAATAAGGTGGAGATTCTTGCATTATCTTCTTGTGAAATAGAGTACATAGCAACCAAATAAGTAGCTAAAGAAGCAGTATTGTTACACCATTTTCTTACAGATCTTGGACTGATTCAGATATCCATTAGAGAGTTGAGATGTTAAAATAAAGGTGCAATACAACTTGCTTATAATCCAATATATCACTCCAAGACAAAACATTTTGATCTTGATATACATTATATTCGAGATCTAGTTGCAGATGGTACTATCTCTCTGGCATATTGTCCTAATGAGCAACAAGAAACCGATATCTTCACCAAATCCATGACAGAGGAAAAGTTTGTACTTCTTCACTCTTTGTTGGGGATGAGGGAAGTTGTCATCAAGGGGGAACATTAGTAATGATTCCTTCCTCCATTGGCGTGGGCTTTTCTCCCAACCATTATTAAGGGGGAGTGTTGGAATGTATTATATTCCTTGGAAGGTAATAATGTATTTGTATTATGTCGAAAGTTGTCCACAATCTTATGTAAAAGAGTATAAAACAAATATCCCATATTTATTATGGAATATTTTACTCTTGGTAGGAATATTATATAAAGAGATGATAAAAAGAAGAATTATATTATCCCACATGCAATATGTGAGAGTAATTCCTCCATATCTCTTGGTATATAATAATGCCAAGAGTGCCTCTTAAGGCATAATGTGTGATCACCATCTTGTGCTCTTGAGAATTCTTATATATTTTTATGGGGTAATTGTGGAGTTTTTTTCATGTAAGATTGAAGGATATTTCTGGAGATAATAGAATACAACATTCCTGTGGATGTAGCCCAATTGGATGAACCATGTATATCTAGTGTATTATTTTTACTTTTCTCTTTATGTTCTTATTATGTTTGATATTTTGTTGGATTCATAGATAGAACATTAGTTTGGTTATCTTTATATACCTATGATTTCTCACAATCACGACATCAAAGGTAAGATGTTTGTCATTTGCCCCATTTGGCCCCTATTTTGTTTTAATTTGTAGATTTAAAATAAAATAAGATTTGGAATTTGGATATGGGAGGTGGGATTTAGGTTTTGAATGGGATATGGGATTTGGGATTTGGATATGTAATTTACAAATAAAAAATAAATCTAGTTTAGGGCCATCCCTTCCTATTCCTCTCCCTCCTCTCCTTATGCTTCCTCTCCCTCTTCTCCTTCCTCTTCATATACCTCTCCATTTATCTATTAATCTCCTCATTTTCTTCCCCCCTCCTCTCATTCTTCCTCATTTTCTCCCCCCTCCTCTTCTTCTTCTTATCCCTCTCCATCCTTCCCCTATTATTTTTCCTATTTCTCTTATCCCTCATCCCCCTCCTCTTATTTTTATTATCCCTCTCCCTCCTCCTCCTCCCCCTCTTCCCCTTCCACTCCTCTTTTTCTTCCCCACTCCTTTCCCAATTCCTATTTCTCACCCCACCCTATTATTCTCCCTCTCCCTCCTCCTCCTCTTCCTTTTCCTCTATCTCCTATCCGTCACCCCCCTCCTCCCTCTTCCACTTTTTCTCCCCCATCCTTTTTTTCTTCCTTGCTTATGTCCTTCTTTCTCTTTTTCTTCTCCATCTCCCTCCTCCCTCTCTTCCTTTTGTCTCCCTCTCATTTTCTCCCTCTCATAAAATTCTAGTTGAGGAGTGGTGTTTTATATAGTATATTAATATTTCATTATAAACATGTTGGATTTCCCTAAGTCTTCTTTGTAGAAATTTATTTTGTTCTTTTTACAAATCCATAACCTAATGGACAAGGAACTTGTTTGAGATTGAGTTCCAATGATAACTTGAATATAAGAGTAAGGGAAAGGAATCATGGATAGTCATGTCTCATCACTGTAAGTGTTTAACATGATTAATGAAGGTTTTTATAATGAAACTTGGGACCATATTAGTCTTAAAAGGCACCTCATAGATGGATCATTTCCCTCCAAGTCAGTCTAGTGCTATTGATGGTGGTTGGTACTATGACTCTACCTTGGCAAGGCACCTAAACAAATACCCATATAACTACATATTAACCAGGTATATAATGGAAAATCAATACTATATATGCCCCTCACTCACTTAATAATTTATTGTCATTCTCACTCATGCAAGGAAAATTGTTATGGACTACATAAGATTTTGGGCATTGTGAAGGTGAATGAATTCTATACTATTGCACTACATTTATGAATTGATATTGGGCCATAATTGCACATCTATGGCGGATTTTAATCATGATAAATCATCCAACCCTATTCTGATATAGAATTGCATTTATTATGCATTTATGAGCATTTAACTAGCAACATCGTGTGTGGATGGTGACCTAAATTTCTTGCTTTACCATAGCATTAGTCACTTGGATTTATTGTAAACCACTTTCATAAAATCCCATGATAACTGGGGAAGAGCTCAAGAAATAAGGGGACAAAGGTCTCATGCAACATTAATCTACCTATCAATTAATACACACAAAAATCCAATAATAACTAGCTTGAATAATCACTATCGTTAATCCAATACTAATTAGCTTGGTTATCATTACCACTCTCCAATATACATTATCTATCATTGGGATTCTTGTTCTTCCATGCATATTTTAAATCAATTATCTAGGCTAGTTATCAATGGGATTCTTATGCCTACCAAATAATATGCACAATAATCACTCTATTCAAACTTTGTAGTAGCCCTACATGAGTGGGGAGTTGAAAACATGCATGAACCTCCACTAAAATAAGGCTAATAGGTGACCCTTTGTCACATCCTTTTGTTGTAGGATAAAATCCCAGCATGCAGTGATGGGTCAAATACCTCAACATAGGAGAGATTGGTGCAACAAATTAAGTTTTCACCTTATAAATAATAATGCAGTGAGATTTCTAATAGTGCAATGCAAAATATTTCTAAGGAGACTTAATTTGTCTTCTTCTCCCATCCATGGTAACCTCTCTCTAGCTGCATTTTGAGATGGCTCTATATGATTCTTCAATTATAATTTTGTTGTAAGATGTACTATGAAATATTATAATATTATATGTATGTTTTTTGATGTTATTTTTTTTTGTCTTTTTCTTGTACATTATTTGTTGGATTACTGAGAGGGGGCGTGAATCAGTAATAGCGTAATTATAATCTTTTTTCTTAAAATGTTATATCAATGTAGAATTATTATCCAATAATGAGCAATAAGAAATAAACAATCACACACATACACAGTACACCAGTGTTTTACGTGGAAACCCAAATTGGGAGAAAACCACAAAATGCTTTTTCTTATATGTCTTGAAGAATTACATTCATTGGAAGCGCCAACTTCCTTTGTTTTCCAGCTGCAACTGAAAGGAGGCTCCAACCCCCTAGTTTCTCAGGCTACAACCTGAGGGAAGCTCCAACTCCCCAATTCTCTAGCTACTACCAGAAGAAGGCTACAACCCCCTATGTTCTCCGGCTACAACTGGAAGGTGGCTACAACCACCCATCCTTGCCCCATCCAGCTGCCCTCAAGTAGAAGTAGAATGATGAAAAAAATGTCATACAATCACTGCGAGATATACCACTGTAAACATATACCAATAAATCTAAACCATGCATCAACCTGTAGCTCAACCTGTTCCATAAACAAGTGCATCAACCATGCACCAACCTGTACCAAACAACCTTTAATCAACCTGTACCATAAAAAAGTGCATCCAACCATGTACCAAGTATGTACCAATAATGTGTCAACTACTCATAAACTATGACTCATCAATATGTACCAACATCATCAACTATAGAACTCATGTATGTGCCAACTCATCAACTACTTGTCTCAACCATGTACTCAACATGTACCTCAACCAAAAGCCCTCATCAATTTCATCATCCAAATCTGATTTGTAGCTCTGTAATAGACCTGGTGTATATTATCACATTCCTACAAACCTTCCTTGACTTTAACAACAAGAGACTAGCATTTTCATCAAACTTTTCTTTAGTCTCACATGCCTAGTTTTGGATTAGTCAACAACCCTAACTTGAAGTAATCATAACTTTGTACCTATAATATATAAAGATATGAAACTGATATACAATGTTATTCAGTTTGTTTTATTCAATTCCACCAGGTGTCACTACTTGGAACCTCTCAGAAAAGGATTTATAGCAAAAATGACATACCTTGCTGAATTCTGGCTTATTCTAGAGAGCAACCTTGTAGAGCGTGCCCCACACAGAATATTTGTTGAATTGATATGAAAATTTTACAAAGAATACTAGAGACTGTACCCTAACCAACACATTTGGTTTCACTAAATTGGGATCTGTTATGAAGAATTTATGACGTTTTTACCCGAAACACTTGTTTTTGACTAGTTTCAGGACTAGCCACAAACCCTATTTTCCATGGAGTGTAACTCCAAAAATACAACGAACCACAAGCTGAATTTTTTACCACAGATATTTGGATATGTTTTCTCAATGGAATATCAATTTCATAGTATGAATCATTATATAAAAAATGTTATAGGGAAAATGGTGAGATGACCTGTAAATAACATACCTTAGAAAGCACCATCAAAAGAATTTATCCTTCCTTGAATTTCGGCCTTCTTTTCTTCACCTTCCCTCAGAATTTCGGCTTAGATATCCTTGGTTACCTCAGAAAACTATAGATATTCAATATTCTCAAGTTTGATTAAAATTCGAGAGCCTAGCCTCTTATTTATACTCTCCAAGTAGCTTCCTTAAAAACATCTTCTAGGTCACTTTGCCCATTTTCCTTATTTTAGGGTTAACCCACTTCTAATTTCTCCATTAAATTTATTATTTAAATAATTTATTTTGTATTCACTTTGAATTGTAGTACACTCATCACTTCACTTTATTATTTACCTTTTAAAATCCATTAAACCACTTTGACTACTTTGACCTTTTGGGGCTTCTAGATGACATGTGAGGGTCCTCCAACTTCGTAAGGCCATAACTCTCAAACCGTGAGGATTTATGTGACGTTCCACATACCACCAGAAATGGAATGACATTTACTATCCATATAGAATAGTATTATCTATAAATATATCATAACTCATACCTTTACCCATCAAACAAACTTGGGTCCTTTACCCAAGCCTAGGGTCTCCAACTTCTCATGGCCATAACTCTCTGACCGTGAGGAGTTATGTGACGTTCTACATACCACCAAAAATGGCATGACAAGAAATATCCATATAGGATAGCTTCCCTGAAAAATTCAATGTCCTTCATCTCATTATTCCATAATTAAGCATGGGTTCTCTTACTCCGCAAAGCGTCTTCCTGTGAGGGCTTTCACCATAAGGGGACCGCTTTGGAGTTCATCCATATTTACTTCTTATCAACCATGACAAAATAATAATCAGTCATATTTACATCAAACAAACTTGGGTCCATTACCCAAACCTTTGTGCTACGGGGCTTTTTTCAAGGGTTGAGATCAATGACAACCAACCTTAATCAACAATCTCCCCCTTTGGCATTGATGGAAACACTCTGATACAATAATGAAATCATATCACTCATGATCCCCCTAGAACCATGCCTTTGTCCTCTGCATCTGATAAATCTTTCCCCCTTTGTCATCAATGGAAAATGTATCTTTCCATCCGGGGTTGCTCCCCTTGACTGAACTGTCCTCTTATGGTGCTTCCTCGTGTTCATCTAAGACATATAAGATAAGCATTTAAAAAGAATTCAAAAAGCATTCATTTTGGAGTAAAAATAACTCCAAGTCTTTGGCGAAGATATTCAAAGGCTTCCCATGGAAGTGGTTTTGTATATATGTCTGCCACTTGTTCTTTTGTGCCCACATACTCAACTCTGATGTTCTTTTCTGCAACCTGTTCTCGTAGAAAGTGATACTTGATTGGAATGTGCTTCGTCTTGGAGTGCATCACCGGGTTTTTGAGATACTGAATTATCACAATATATTGGAATGGGCTCATCATACTTAACCTGTATATCTGTCAAAGTTTGTTTCATCCAAAGAACCTGTGTACAACATGTTGCTATTGCAATATACTCTACCTTAGCTGTAGGATATAGATACTGATGATTTTTTCTTGCTTAGCCATGATACTAAAAAATCACCCAAGTAGAACGCTGCTCCACTGGTTCTTCGTCGGTCATCAATACAACCTGCCCAATCTGCTTCTGTGTAGGCAATTAGTGATAGATCCTTTCCTTTTGGATACCATAGCCCAAACTCTTCTGCTCCTTTGAGATATCTAAAAATCCTCTTCACTGCTAATACATGTGATTCCTTTGGTGCTAATTGAAATCGTGCCAACTGTCCARCTGCCTGCATTACATCTGGTCTAGATGCTGTCACATACAATAGACTGCCAATCATTGACTTGTATTTCCTTTGATCTGTAGACTTCGAATCATCATCTTTGCTCAACTTGCAACTGGTTTGCATGGGAGTGATGACAGGTTTGCAATCTTCCATTCCGAAACTCTTTAGCATTTCTATGATATACTTGGCTTGAGAAATAAAAATTCCTTGGTTTCTTTGACATATTTGGAGTCCCAGAAAGAAGGATAGTTCTCCAAGTAGTGACATTTCAAATTCTTTCTGCATATCTTTTGCAAATTTCTGGCTTAACCTGTCATCATCACTACCAAAAATAATATCATCAACATAAACTTCAATTAATAAAATATTGCCTTGACTTACCTTAATGTAGAGGTTGTTGTCTACACTTCCTTTTCTGAACCCTGCCTACTGCAGATACTTATCAAGTCTGGAGTACCATGCTCTAGGAGCTTGTTTTAGACCATACAAGGCCTTCTTTAATTTACACACATAATCTGTGTTCTCTGACAACTGAAATCCTTCTGGTTGTTCAATGTAGACTTCTTCTTCAAGTTCCCCATTCAGAAAAACTGATTTTACGTCCATCTGATATACTTTAACATTTTTGGAGCATGCATAAGCTAAAAGAAAACAAATTCCTTCCATTCTAGCAACTGGGGCAAATGTCTCTTCAAATTCGATTCCTTCAATCTGAGCATATCCTTTACATACCAATCTAGCTTTGTTCCTTGTAACCTGTCCATCTTCATTCACTTTATTCCTGAAAACCCATTTTGTGCCGATCACATTCTTATTTTTTGGTCTTGGAACCAATTCCCAAGTACCATTTTTCTCTATTTGATCCAATTCTTCATCCATGGCCTTATTCCAAAATTCATCCTTGTTGGCTTCTTCAAAACAGTTTGGTTCAATTGTAGATAAGAGTGCTAGGTGTGTTTGTTCTAGTGAACGGATTTTTCTTCTAGTCTCAACTCCTGCATCTTTGTTTCCAATAATATGATATGAAGGATAATTCTTCTGTACTCGTTTGCTAGGTGTCTTTGGAGATACTTGTTGAACTTGCTCTTCTATTTCTGTCGGATTCTCGTCATCTTCCTCTTCTACTTCATCTTCTGCTTCTTCTTCAAAAAGTTGTTCCATTGATTTGTTTTCTTCTTCCTTTGATTCTGGTCTGCCTGTTTCATTAATTGTTATGTTGATGCTTTTCACAACTTTGTTTAATCTTAGATTGTAACACTTGTATGCTTTCCTTGTACTTGAGTAACCAACAAGTATTCCTTTGTCCACACGAGAGTCAAACTTTCCCATTCTTCCATCTTCTCTTTTGATGTAACATTTGCTTCTGAAAACTCTAAAGTGCTTCACATTTGCTGGTCTTCCTTTCCATAGCTCGTAGGGAGTTTTATCGGTGTTGTTTCTGAGCATTACTCTGTTTTGAATGTGAACTGTTGTATGCACTACTTGTGTCCAAAATATATCTGTCAATTTGGAATCCATTATCATTGTTCGAGCCATTTCCTGTACTTTCCTGTTCTTTCTTTCAACAACTCCATTCTGTTGAGGTGTCCTAGCAACAAAGAATTGCCTTTTTATTTCATGACTCCTTCATTAGTCCATAAATTCCTTTGAAGTGAACTTTCCTCCATTATCAGATCTCAAGCATTTGATTCTTGAATCCATCTCATTTTTAACCATTTCCTTTTAGATCTTGAAGTTTTCAAAAGCTTCTGACTTTTTCTTGAGAAAGAAAACTGCAATCATTCTTGTATAATCATCAACTAATAACATAAAGTATCTCTCACCTTTTAATCCCTTTGTTGTAGTTGGTCCAACTAGATCAGTATGCACAATTTCCAGTGGTCTTGTTGTTGAATATTCCTTTGATTTGAACCTAGTCTTTGTTTGCTTTCCTTGTTGACAATGCTTGCATAAAGTGTTGGTTGGTTTCGTGATCTGGGGAATTTCTATGTCTGCTTCTCTTTTGCTGACTTTGACAAGGTTATCAAAATGCATGTGACCCATTCTTCTATGCCATAGTCAACTTTCATCTTCCTTTCCTAGACAACACTTTTCATTTCCAATTTCACTTAACACATATATGTTGTTTGAAGTTCTTGCAGCTGTACCGACCAATTTTCCTGAACCTTCTTTTCTTATGAGTCACACTTTTGTGAATCAAAAGTAACTTTATGACCTTGGTCACACATTTGACTCACACTTAGAATATTATGTTTCATATCTTCTACCAGTAGAACATTTTGTGCCTTTTCATTCTTGTTCCCAATTCAGACTGTGCCTTCTCCAATGATTTTGGATGAATTCTCATTTCCAAAGGAGACTGATCCACTTCTTTCCTCTCGTAATGTAAGAAATTTTTCTTTATCACCTATCATGTGTTTTGAACACCCACTGTCAACATACCAACTGTGTTTCTTCTACTTAGCTGTTAGAGAAATTGTGCATTCTTCATTGCTATATTGATCTTATTTTTTTATCCATGTTGTTTTCTGAGGTTCCTGTCTGTGACTGTTGTTATTTTGTTGAGGTTCTTTAGGAAGGAATGTCATTCTACAATCTTTGGCCATGTGTCCAAAATTGTTACATTTGTAACATTCCACTTCAGTGCTCAAGGATTCAAACCTGTTGTAAATTCTTCTTTGTGTTTCACTAGGTCTTCTTGAATAACCCCTTTGTGTATGACTCTCAAAGTTGTTATTGTTCCTGTTGTTAGCTCTGCAATTTACAGCTTTATGTCCAAAATTATTACATGCATAACATAAACCAAAAAATATAGTTTGATACTTGGGAGTTGAATATCTTCTGAAAGGAGGTGCTCTTATGAATCCTTCTTCTTCTTGAGGCCTATCTATCTGTTGTTGATTCTGAAATCTGAATCTTCTCGGTGGAGGAGTGTCCTTGTAATCTTCTTTGTATATCTTCCCGTCCCCTGTGATTGTGTCTACATAGATTTTTGGATTTGTTTCTTGCTCTATTGTTTTGGAGCTTGATCCCTTTTCTGTCTAATTGTATCCAAGTCCAGACTTGTCAAGATGAGATTTTTGACTACTGATAATGTCATCCAAAACTTTTGAGCTATTCTACATATTTTTCTTTTGAATATCCTTTCTTAATGTGACAATCTCTGCTTTCAAGTTTCCGATGATCCTTTCCTTTTCTTCTAGCTGTTCTTTGAGTGCTTCTTCAATTATTTTATCTTCTTCTATTTGAACCTTCAATTTTGTGATCATGTGTTCTAGTTCTCGAGTGTCCTTTTTCTTATCTAGTTCTTCTTGTAGTTTCTTGTTTTTTCTTCTTTTCTCTTTTGATAAATTCTATGGCACACATTAATTCTTCTCGATAGTCAACTTCTGCCTCTTCAATTTCTTCTTCGAATTCTTCACATTCTTATTCGGCTTCTTCATATTCTTCTTTGGAGTCTTCTTTGTCAGAGTATTTTATTGCCATGAATAGAACTCTTCTTGTCTCACTGTCGCTGAATTCATCGTCATCTGATGATGAGATGTCTTCTTTGGTGTATAAGTTTTTCTTGAAAAATTTCTTTGTAGTTATTTTGCCTTTATATGTGTGTTTTCCTTTTGAGTAACGTTCATCATTTCTCTTTTTCTTATGAGGACACCTGTTAGAAAAATGACCAATACCATCACAATTAAACCAAATTAAAGGGAGCTTACCTATATACCTACCGTTGGTTCCCTTGTTCAGTCTTTTGACGAAGTTGACCACTTTTTCATCATCTTACGAGACATCATTG
>JASDQU010101754.1:130763-141447 GCA_032191745.1 Picea mariana | reverse complement strand
TCAGTGATCTTGTTCTTATTATGCTCTTATCTAATGAAATGCAAAGAACTATAATAATGGCATAAACATTAACAATAACTACCCCGAGTACAATAGAAAGGATTAAAGCACTCATCAAAGAATGCAAACAATTAAGTAGCCGAAGTGCACAGATATATGAGAACCTAACTAAGAACCCGGAATTGCATAAACTGGAGTCGCAGCTCCACGAAGTGAAGCAACATGTAGATAGACTTCAGATGTAGTTGAAGGCCCTATCAACCATAGAGAAAATGAAGCGATCCCACCAGCAATGCGTCGCACAACAACAAATCCACATGATCCAGAGCAAGGTAATGGAAGTAACTCAACAACTTCAACCTTTGTAGGATAAGGCATGTCAGCTATTTTTAGAGATGAGAGCCAAGGAACAGAGTTGGAACAGATCGTGACTACATCCGAACAATGCCTAGAGGGACCAGTCAATAACGCACTCATCCAGGAGTTCGCCAAGCAAGAGGAAACCACAAAGCAGCAGGTCAAAGTGGCTCTAGCCAAACTCGAGGAGTTTGAAGCAGAATTTGTCAGACCTGAGTGACTCAGGACGAGTCACAGGTGAGTGTTGGGGGCCTATTGGCCCTTGACCAAGTTTTGAATAATACTTGGTCATATTTGACCATTTTTGGGATTGCGACAGCTAGTCAAAGATGGAGCACAATGCGAAGCAAAAATTAGGGAAGCAAAACCCATTTTTGAGACCTTTTTAGGGTTTTTGGGTTGATGTAACGGGAAAGGGATGTTGGCCCGTGGGTTTACCCACGCTTAGGCCCATTTTGTAATCAATAAATAGAAACTTAGGCAATGTAAGTAGGAGGAGTAGTACATCTATGTGATGTATAGCTAAAGGCTTAGTGCTAGTAACTTGACCTGTGTGATCGGATGTATAGTGCAAGTGCTCTGTGCATGATTATAAGGAGATTGAAAAGCTAAGTGCAAGTTTCTATAGTTTTGTGCTGAAGTGCAAGGAAGAAGGATCTAGCAAGTTGTGCATATCTTCTGTCCTGTGCGAAGTAAGGATCATTGAAGCTCTGTGCTGTAACTGCTTGACTGAGATAATATAAGGAAGAAGACTTTGTGGATGTAGCCCCAGGGTGGGGGTGAACCATGGTAACTTTGTGTATTGTGCTCTGTGCTTCGACCTAATGTGTTTACCTCCTTCTTGGCTAAGTGCTTGATGTGATTAAATAGATTTATTTATTCTTTGTGCTTCTGAGATATGAATGAATGTTAGATCTGATATATAAGATGATTAGTGTCTGATCTGGTGAAACCAATCTATCTTGCTGTATCTAAGTGATAAATCTTCTTGAATCTAAGTATATACTGCGATGCTCTGTGCTATCTGCGAAGTGCTGTAAGGGTTGAATATTGATAGATAAACCTTGTTAGATAATTGATAAGTGCTATAGTCAAATATCTGTGTCCCAACTAAGTTTGCAGACATCTGAATCCTGCAACCACCCCTGCCTCTACCTCAGGTTAGACTTCATCTACTTCATAGGTGTTGTCGAAAGGGCCAATAGTTAGGGTTTTGTTGGTGTGCTCTTGAGCGCTGAACCCTGGGTCTGCCTTTGTGCCAACACCTGTACCATTCAACCTGTAACAACCTATACCAATAACCTGTGCCAACATGTACCGTATATCAACCTGTACCATAAACAAATGCATCAACCATGAACCAAACTTGTACAAATAAATTGTCACAATAACTTGTCGAAACAACCTGTAATCAACCTATACCATAAAAAAGTGCATCAACCATGCACCAACCTGTACCATCAATGAGTGCAACAACCATCCATCAAATATGTATCAATCATGCATCAAATACACATATAATATGAGTCATCAAGATTTACCAACGTCATCAACTATACACCTCATGTATGTGCTAACTCATCAACTACTTGTCTCAACAATGTACCCAACATGTACCTCAACCAAAAGCCCTCATTAATTTCATCATCCAAATATGATTTGTAACTCTGTAATAGACCTGGTGTATGTGATCACATACCCGCAAACCTTCCTTAACTTTAACAACAAGAGACTATCATTTTGATCAAACTTTACTTTAGTCTCACATGACTAATTTTGGATTAGTCGACAAACCTAACTTGCAATAATCATAACTATGTACTTGTAATGAATAAAGATTTGAAAATATTACACAATGTTCTTCAATGCCTTTTATGCAATTCCTCTAGGTTTCACTACTTGGATCCTCTAAGAAAATGAGTTATAAAAAAAATGACATACCTTATTGAATTCTGGCTTATTCTAGAGAGCAAACTTGTAGAGAGTTCCCCACACATAATATTTGTTGTATGGATCTGAAAATTGTACAAAGAATACTTTAGACTGTAATCCAACCAATAAATTTTGTCTTATTTAATTTGAATATGTTATGAATAAGTTATGACATTTTTACTTGAAACACCTATTTTAGACTAGTTTCAGGACTAGCCACAAACCCTTTTTTCCATGGAGTGTAACTCCAAAAATACAATGACCCACAAGATGAAATTTGTATCGAGTCTCGTGTGATATGGCCGAGTCTCATGTGATAGGAAAGGACATGAATCTGAGTGGTAGAGCAGCCGACCGATCGCTCCCTGAAGAATGCCGAGAAGGGGCGAAAATGATAGGGTCGAGTTTCGTGTGATAGGGCCGAGTCTCATGAGATAGGACCGATTCTCTTCGTTGGAGGGTCGTGAGGGCTGAATCTATTGAGAGGCTGCATGAGGAGGTATTGGGGGGGCCGATACGAGGCCACAATAGTAGCCGAGGTGGAGAAAGGGTTAGACTGATGCCTACCCAATGCAAATAGAGCCAAGTCATGGAGGCTGTGGGGTTCCTACAAGACACTCAGCTGCCATAAAGCAGCTGTACACACAGATTATAGATCAGAGAGGAGGAGGCAAAAATACAGAGCCTTTGGCTCAGATCTCTATCCAAATCCAAGGAAAAGAGTTGAGGAAGCAGATTGGGGCTGCTGTTTATATAGAATGTAGTTCAAAATCTCAGCAGAACTGGAGGGGGAGTTATTGAGTACATAGGAGATCCAGGCGACGCGGGAGCCCTCACAACCTTACTGGTTGGAGAAGAGGAGAGGGCCACTACCATGGACAAATGGAAAGTGGGCGCAGAAGATACCACATGTTAAGAAACCATTCAGAGTGGCTTGTCAAAGGAATTCCCTTCAGAGCGGCCTTTGATTATATGAAAAATGATGATCCATTGACCACACCTCTTTTTGGAACTGGATATGCGACTTGTAGTCATTGAGAAAATAGATATCAAGGAACACTAGGCAGTATATTAGATCCCTGGAACCTTATCTGAATCCGAATGCTGAAGGAAATAGGAAGCAATTCTACTGTTGGTTCAAAAACCCCACAAAGAATGCTTAACAAGTGCAGAGTTTAGAATAACATACGTCCTCCTTGCTAGTCCTAAAATGGTAGGAGAAAGAAAAAAGACTACAGATCTGCTATTGGATCTATTTGAGCCACCGTGAAGCGCTGATACTAGGAGAAAACTTATTAGTAGATTCCCAAGAAGTTTTGATCTATTGAACCAGAGTATGTGAGAAGGGACCTGAGGCCGATCTGAACGGATCTGACCATGCTGATCAATTTTCAACTGAAAAGATATTTTTAGGCTACAGATCTACTATTGGATCGATTGAGAAGGGATCCAAAACCATTTCCTCTTTAGCACTCTAGACTACCGGATCTGGAGAAGCTACTAAGAAGCGCTGTTTCTAGGAGAAAGATTTTTAGTAGATGCTTAAGAAGTATCGATCTATTGGACCAGAGATTGTGAGAAGGGGCTGAAGGCCGATTTGAACGGAACTAACCTTGCTGATCAGTTTTCGACTGCAGAAGTGGAAAATATTTTATTAGGCTACAGCTCTGCTATTGGGTAGAATGTGAAGGTATGTTTTTGTTCCTTGTTAGATCTAAGATTAGAGAAGCATGCGTTCACCCTTATTAGATATGGAACCATTAGAAGCTGGAATCAAGAATACAGAGCAGCCCCATGTAGTTTTTTCCAAAAAATGTTTTTTGAACTTTTGGGACTTCACTTTTAGTGAACGATGATTCTGGTTTCAGTAATCCAACCTGCTACCATATGATCATTATCCCTGTGCAGATAGCTAAACGAGAACTGTGTTCCTTTTGCCTCACCTTGTTTTTCTAGTTTCCTGGACCGAATGTGATTAAGAAAAGTCCAACGCACAGTTGACCAAGACTGCCTCTCTTTGGCTTCCTCGCAGGCTACACCTTTTCATCCTCATGGAAAATCACATTGACCTGTCCTGGGTAGATGATGATAATGTTTGGGCCCAAGATAAACTCTTTCAAAGCGACGAGACCTATCAATTCCTCCATGAATGCTCCTGACTTACTTCGAACATCTCTTCCCCCACGATCGAACTACCCTCTCCTGCACAAACTGTTTCTACCGCCCCCACTTTCTCCACTTTTTCTACACAACCCCCTCCACTTGGGCCTGAATTACCCTTGAAGACCTCATCACTTTTCCATTCTCGATTACCCATCCCACAAGGAGGTGTAGGACATAACAGACAAGCTGGAGCATTGGGCTGATCGAATCGAAAGAAAAAAAGCTAGAAGGTGAAACAAACCACTTTGGTTTGCTCTCTCAGGCAGGAACTAGCAAAGGACATGGTCACTAGCCTTGCCAAGCGAGCGCTTGTAGGAAAGTTCTACTACCTAAAAATGAATAAAATTTTCCTTGACTGATGGGTTCAGGACTGCTGGAAACCTATCCTTGGTTACAATCCAAGAATAAGCCAACTTTCTAATCAATGGATCATCTTCCACTTCCTCTCTGAAAAAGACCTACAACAGATACTTTTGACCCCCTGGATCTTGGACAGAGGTGTACTCATGCTAAAGCATTGGACTCCAGGTTTCCATCCTCTTAAAAGCTCCTTCAACAAAAGATGGCTTTGGATGATTATGCCAGATTTTCCATTAGAACTGTGGACACCTCCTATCCTGGAGATGCTTGCTAACACTGCAGGAAAGTTCATCTTTTTTGACAAGCGCTCCCTCAACTGGTCAAATAAAAGAGCATCTTGGGTCTTAGTTGAATTTGACACTGATCTAGATCTGCCGGATACCCTTGAAATCAAAATGGGAGAACATTCCTTCATACAGGTCCTTGATTATTGGAGAGAACCTTTCAGATGCCATCTCTGTTGGCAAGCGGGACACTTAAAAAATAACTGCTCTTTCTCCAAAGTCAACCAACCAACTTCTCCCCTGAGACACATTGAACTTTCCCCCTCTATCCCCCAGGATCAGGACTCCTTCCTTTGTAAGATGCGAGACCTCTTCCCTATCTTCTTTCACAAACTTTCAGAGGATGAACTCAGACACCTCAAAGATAATGAAGCATGGGTTAAGGAAATCTTTGAAGTTTTTTGGAGTTTGCTTATGGACAAATTGGAACCCTCCCCTCCCCTTCCCTCACCCTCTCCTACCTCTACCACCACACTCCTTGTTTCCTAATAGCACTTACCAAATTACACTTCCACACCTTCCCTTGATCCTACCCAACACTCCAACACCCCATCCACCCAAACTCCTCCTCAGACAGCACTAATTCCCTCTTCTCGTAGAACTTCCATCAAACAATCCACTCCCACCACTCTTTCAATCCTTCCACTCTCTCCTGTTCCCCTTGAGATTACACTATCCTCCACCCCTCTCCCACCTGATCGATCAAATGTCACCATCAGAAAAAACTGATCCAGATTCCCTAAAAAACCCCTTGGTTCTATAGAGGGAGGAATCACTGGCCTCCCTTCATCAGTCATGGCTCCTTCTATTGACCTCTCTACTGATTATGGTCTTTCCTCCTCTACTTCATCGGCACTTAGAGCAACTTTGCTGATCAAACTTGTTACATAATGATCATCCTTTCTTTAAATCTTCGTGGGTTTGGAAGCCCCACCAAGCTAGCTTCCCTCAAAATATTATTCACAAAGATCAAACTGGATGTTGTATTTTTACAAGAAATCCTGGTCAGTAGTGACAAGGCAAAATCACTTTTCTTGAAATGTCTCCCACACTGGGCTGTTGGTGCAGTAGATTCCATAGGCCGATCTGGAGGCCTTCTTACAGGCTGGAACCCAGATGTTGCTGATTTCAAAGCCTTTGGCATTTCGGCAGGGATTTTCATTGAAGGTAAGCTTCTTTTCTCCTCTACTTCCTTTAAACTCTTAAACTGTTATGGCCCTTACAACATTCGAGAGGCCTTTTGGAAAAAACTCTTTGACTCTGGAATCCTACATGAGGAAAACCTCATATTGGGTGGTGATCTAAACTTGAACCTTTATACTCAAGAAGTGTGGGGTACTTCAGCAAGGATGGACCAAAAAGATGTCTTTTTTGATTCTCTTTTCCATAGAGCGGGGCTCATTGACCTCCAACCTTTGGTCCTCTCCCCCACCTGGAGGAACAACAGAATAGGGGTTAATGGTATAGCTAAAAGACTTGACAGGTTCCTGATAGATTCAAAGTTGATAAATGATCGTCTTCACTTCAGGTCTTGGGTTGAGCCTTCTACAATATCAGATCACCATCCGATTTGTCTCTCAATCAAAGGCCCACAATGAGTTATAGCAGCTCCTTTTAAGTTCAATTACTTGTGGATAGGTGATCAAAGTTTTAATATTTTTGTCAAAAAAACTTGGGCAAAAATGTTGGATTGGTCAAACACTTCGGCAATTCTATTGCTCATAGAGAAACTCAAATATCTAAGACAGAAAGTTATATTCTGGCAAGTAAAGAAACAACAGGCTATGAAGGCCGACCTGGTACAGGTGGAGGAACATATAGCAACCCTTTTTCACAATAATCCATCTCACATCTTCAACGCAGAGGATATAGACCTCCTACAGAAACTAACCCAAAAGAAAAATAAAATACTAGCACATGAAGAAGCTACATGGCGTCTCCACAGCAAGGCAATTTGGATTGAAAAGGGAGTTAAGAATACAAGTTTTTTCCAAAAATATGCTTCACAGAGGCACAACCACAATACTATTTTGGATCTGACATATGATGATGGTAACATAGCCATAACCGACTGAGAGTTACACTCGATGGCTTTCCAACACTACAAAACACAATTCCAAGCTTCTCAGTCAGAAAATATAGATGTCCAGTATGAGGTTTTACAGACAATTCCGTGCATCTTCACAGAGTCAGAAAACCAGAATCTTGGGAAACCCGTCACTCTCGAGGAGCTAAAAGACACTATTGACAAAATGCCCAAGGACAAAAGCCCTGGTCCAGATGGATGGACCCAGGAATTTTTTAAACATTTTTTTGAGATTTTGGGAATGGATATGCTTAAAGTGGTTGAAGAATATCGCCTCACAGGGAAGATTCCTGGAGCACTAAATGCTACATTCTTCACGCTAATTCCTAAATCTAGTAAACCTGTCAACTTTAATGATTTCTGACCCATTGCATTATGCAATTTCATGTACAAATTCATCTCAAAAACCATAGCTAACCGCTTGAAAGACACTCTGGCAAAGTGTATCTCTTCGGAACAGTTTGGGTTTCTAAAGGATCGACTCATTTTCGATCCAGTGGGTATAACCCAGGAAAGTCTACACTCAGCCAAGGTAAAAAAACTGAATGCAGTCATCCTAAAACTTGATCTGAAAAGAGCTTACGACAGTGTAAGTTGGCAATATATCTTTTTGTTATTGGACCAGATAGGACTGGACAGTTTAAATAAATCTTGGATTATGGGATGCATAACTTCGGTCAATACGGTAGTGTTGGTGAATGGAACCCCAACATATTTTTTTGCTGCCAATGGGGACTCTGACAAGGCTTTCCATTGTCGCCAATGCTTTTCCTTCTTGTAATTGAGGCACTCAGCAGAATGATCAACAAGGTAGTTGAAACAGGGACTTTCAAAGGACTTAAAGTAGCATCTAGCATCTATATTTCACATCTATTATTTGTGGACGACGTCCTCATCCTGGGTGCTGGCAACATTGACTTCTGGAAAACACTCAAAATTCTCCTCACAAAGTTCTGTTTAGCAACAGGTCTCACCATCAACACTCATAAATCTGGATTTATAGCACAAAATGTAGATCCACTTTTAAAGAGCTATCTCATTGATGATCACAAAATTCAGGTGGATTGTCTATACCAAGGGTTAAAGTATCTCAGTTTCTTTCTGAAACCAAACTGTTATAGAATTGGCGATTGGTCGTGGCTCATCAGAAAAATAGAGAAGAAGATTAACATCTGGACTTTTCGTTGGCTGTCCCTGGGAGGCTGACTCACTCTAGCAACTTCATTCCTTCAAAGTATCCCAGTCTTTTGGCTTAGTTTGGAAAAATCTCCGAAGTCTGTCCTCCACCGTATTCAACTATTGATTAGCAGATTTATTTGGAAAGGAGGGAAAAAAACCTCTGGTTATCACCTTGCTAACTGGCAAATCTTAGCTAAGCCAAAAGAAGCTGGTGGTTGGGGCATAAAACACTTGGAATGGTTTGCTCTTGTACTGGCAACCAAAACCTGTAGGTCTCTTCGGCAACAATCTTTGGAATAAGGTCATCACCAGGAAATATCTAAAAGGTATTGACACTACTTCTTGGCTGCGCTGGGATTTCCACCACACAAAGACGCCCTCTATTATTTGGCAGAATTTGATGCTAGCTTTACCAATGATCAAGCGATGGCTGTCCTGGAAGGTTGGCACAGGACAACGCGTCATCCTTGGGAGAGATCCTTACATTGGACGTGAGGGCAGCAACGTCCAACTATCCAACGTGCTCTTACAACACTTACATAGTCATGGCATTTACAGCTTAGCGCAAGCTAGAAATAAAGACACAACTGATCCATTACAGAGCTGGCTAAGCGCTAGATATTTGGGATTAAATATAGAACTCATCGAAGAATGGGACGATTACACTAAGGAACTAATTCTTAGTGGCATTCGTCTCAACAAAGAAAAATATTTTCTTCATTGGTCATGGAACCGTTCCATAGGAACAGTCACGGCTAGTTCAGCATATTATTGTATCCTTTACACCTCCAACTGCAATGATGGATAATGGTGGCACAAAACTATTTGGTCGGTGAAGGTAGCGGTCAAAATCATATGCTTCCTATGGCTATGCTTAGAAGATTGATTACTCACATATATCAACTTTCAAAAACATGGAGGAATTGGCCCTTCAGTCTGCACTTTATGTCTTAAGGCAGAAGAGTCAGTCACACATCTTTTTGTGGACTGCCAGATTACACAAATGATTTGGGGTCAAATACTCACCTCCTTGAGAATTGATTTTGAGTGGAACAAGGATACCATTGAAGAAAACCTTAAATTTTGGTTCCTCAAATTACCAAATCATAAACACATTCCCCTTCTGCTTATGTGGGAAATTTGGAAATTTAGAAACAGAATTCTGTTTGACAATCTTACCAAGAATTTTCAAGGACTCTATCAGAAAATTCTCACCTCATTACAAGAACATCTACCTAAAGAGGAAGTAGATAAAACATACATACTACTTAACCCGACCTACTTCAATAAT
Source organism: Picea mariana (assembly GCA_032191745.1). Taxonomy (NCBI): domain Eukaryota; kingdom Viridiplantae; phylum Streptophyta; class Pinopsida; order Pinales; family Pinaceae; genus Picea; species Picea mariana. The sequence goes on along the minus strand of JASDQU010101754.1, from coordinate 131,795 downwards.
AACCCCATTGGCTTCTTTGATGGGGCAGCTTCAACAGACATTTTTGGTATAGTTATTTACTTAAAAATCACTCCTGGACACAACATCCAAGCACATTTTGCTGGTGGCACAGGGAACAATATAAAATCTGAGTTGCTGGGATTATGGGGTCTACTTTATCTTGCCACTCATTTCTCTATTAAGAATTTAATGGTGGTAGGGGACTCTAAGGTTACTATAGATTGGATTAGTGACAAAGCAAAACTAGAGATAATTTACCTTAGCCATTGGAAGGACATGATTAACAACTTAAAGCAAGGCTTTGAAACCTTAAACTTTATGCACATTCACAGACAATTTAACAAAATAGCTGACAGTCTATCCAAGAAAGCTCTAAAAGATGAACCAGGGTGGATTTATTTTGAAGAGTTTTTTAATGGATCTATAGTTAGAGAAGACAAACTGCAAATCCTATAAGGTGACTAAAAACAGAAATATTATAAAGGAAAAAAGAAAAGGACAAACATTGTACTCTCAGGTTTCAGCTGAACAATCATGAATATTCTATACTTGGAATTTTCTACACTTAGAAATTCGATTATTGTAATCAGAAGTTTCATTTGATTCTATATGAATAACAATGGAACTGTTTTTTTCATGTGAAAAAAAAACTACTTGGATATGTTTCCTCAACGACCTCCCAATTTCAAAAACTGAGTCATTCTATAAAAAATGTTATTGTGAAAATGGTGAGATGACCTGTAAATAACATACCTTAGAAAGCATCATCAAAAGAATTTATCCTCCCTTGAATTTCAGCCTTCTTTACTTCACCTTCCGTCTGAAATTAAGCTTAGATATCCTTTGGTTACCTCAATCACTTCTAGATATTCAATATGCTCAATTGTGATTAAAAATTAGAGACCCTTGCCTCTTATTTATACTTTCATGTAGCTTCCTCAAGGGGTTACCTTCTAACCATCTTAACCCACTTTCCTTATTTTAGGGCTAACCCACTTCTAACCACATGTCCACTTAGTAATTTCTCCATTA
>JASDQU010101754.1:115706-129377 GCA_032191745.1 Picea mariana | reverse complement strand
CATTTAACCATAACCATAAATGTTGCAGCAACCAAGATCACAAGAAGAAGCACCATGCACAAGAACAAAAGAAGTATCATGGGAAGCCCTAGTCAACAAGGGAAGAAAACCCAACCAAATCCTTTGCTATATTCCTCAAGAGAAATGCCTTCACCACCAAGACAAACCCTAGCACACAAGAGGGTGCTCAAACACTAGAACTCTAGTGCCCAAGAGAGGTGCACACTTTTTCCCAAAGAAGTGTACTTGCTGAAATTTCCAAAATCACATAAAAGATATGTTTCCTCAATGGGGAATTTACCTTTACTTATACTAACCTAAACCTCTCAATAGAAGTGTTTAATGGCACAACAGGTCCAACCTCACTTAGCTAACAATATAATTAATACTAACCAGATTAATTATCTTTTACATTAATTTCCAGACACATTAAGGTAGGGCCGACCTGTACCCTTTACATTACAATTAGCATTATAGGTAGGTCTAACTCTTGAACAATATAGAAAGGGATCTTGTACACCCACTAGTGCTCATCCACTAGGGTCACATCCATAGGGATGTCCATATCTCTGTCTCACTGCATTACATAGAAGAACCATATATTCACACGTTCACCTGTGCTCGTCCACATGTACGCCCACTCTACAAAACGTCTTTCCCACTGTCTCACATAGGAGAATCATTTGGAGTTTCTCGTAAACTTTGCTGCAAAGAGGAGGATGATACATCATCTTCATTTATGTTCAAATGATGATGCACCCAACACTTTGGGATTTCACATGTTCACCTTGTGCTCAGCCACATGCATGCCTAACTCAACAGATTGCCTTTCCCACTGGATAATCATCTAGAGTTCTTCTCAACTCTCTAAATGGAGGAGGTCATTTCTACATTCCATCTCTGTCTAAGGTAGGAACCATGTGCCCTTCTTAGGGGATTTCTCTCAGGTTTGTAAGCCGAAGAAAGACTCACATAACTACAATGATCCACATCTCATAGGTTTGCAAGCTGGAGAATGTCTCACATAGCTGCAATCATCAACACTCCCTCTGAACTAGGGAGGAATTCTTCATCATGCCAAGTCTCAAACGAATGTACTCTAAATTTTTTCTTGGCTGGAGTCATCAAGACTCCCTCTCAACTAGAATGAATTCTTCACCAAGTTAGATTGGTAAATATGTCTGCAATATTATCATGTGTAGGAAGGTACTACATGTGTGCGATTTTTCCTCTGCATCATATATCTGATATAGGGATATTTCATCTTGTCATGTTTCGATTCATCAGAAATCACTGGGTTCTCAAGGAGATTTATACATGAATCTTGGTTATCATCATAGGATCCATCTCATGGTCAAGTAAATTTGTTAGAATCTTGTGAAACCACACTGCTTCGTTCACTCACTACTATTTACTTTGTCTCTGGTGCACTCAAGGCCACAGAGTTTTGTTTCCTTCTGCATTAGGAAACCACGAAAAATTTCATGGTAGAACATCAACCATATGCGTTCTTCTGGTTTACTGTACTTTCTTCTCAATCTGAATCGGCATATCCTGCAAACTCAAGTTCACACTGAAGTCATGTCTTAGACCATATTCAATTGTGCCTCAAATATATCTTAATACATGTTTTTCTTTTTGTCTGTCTCGGTTTGACTCATGAAATGACTAAGCACATTCATTGCATGGCATGAATCAATTATGGTGTTAACCAGATAAATTAATGATCCAATTAGCTATGGATCAGGCTCATCTGAATCATCATCAATTCATCACGGTGGATTTTGCATTCTGTCAAACTTGAACTTATTTAATATTTTCACTATATATTTTCCTTAACTCAGGAAAATATCATTGGTCCTCTGTCATACTTCTTGTCTCAAGAAGTAGTGCATCATTCTCAGATTCTTCATCTCTAATTCATAAGTCAAGGATTACCGATATCCAACAACAAGGCTTTCTGAACAAGTCATCAAAATCAGGCTCTCGTCATCAACACTGTAATGATGTAGGTTTGTATCAACAACACTCTTGCTGAAGTCCAAAATTCATCAAGAATTTATCTATCTGATATAGTTTCCAATTCATGGATGGTAGTACAAATGGAAGTTTATCGGATTTACTGGATCGATTTTCTCATAATAGACAACTCCCTCTGTTTGTGAGAAACCTCTGGCTATAGATCTTGTTTTTTATTTATAAATACTTCCATCAATTGCATGTTTGATCTTATAGATCAACTTGGAAGTTACTACAAACTTCCTTTCTGGTTTCTGAATAATATATTATGCATCATTTTTTAATATATTCTGGTATTCTTCTTGTTATGGCATATTTCCATACCTGTTCTCCTGTGACTTCTCTAAGTCAAGGAGGCTCATTATCAATAAGGTGTCTTCATAATTGAAGGATAGATTTGAAGATCTCTTTTACTTTCTCAGGATGTTCCTTGAGAGGCTTGCATGTTTTCTATGCTTCTTGCAAAGTGAGTCTAGGTAGGCCTTTTATGCCTTATTGCAATATCTCTGACCATACCAACTGAAGAAACTGGATCAATTGGAATAATGTCTATCTCCCTCTGAACTGTTGAAGGGGGAGAAGGTATTGTTTCACTGTCAATATTCATCTCATATTCTCAGGGTTTGTTTGAATGGATATCTCTTCCTTTTAAGGAAAACATCTCTGATTGTCTAGTATAATAATCAATCAATATGGTTTGGACTCTCGTACCAGGGATAATGGTCCAAGTCTTTGAGGGTTCCCATACTAGGGATTTATTAAAAAATGCAATCAACTATAACATTTGAAATCAATTGGTTTACCTGGTTTGTAGTCAAGCTTTAGTTTTAGAGGAAGTACTTCTCCTCTCTCTTTTCTTCATTATTTTGAGTTGGGTCTGGATCAATGTCAGTGGTGGAAGCATATTGTCTTCCCTTCTTTCTGGTTGGACAATTTCTAACATAGTGTCCATAACTGTTACATCTGAAGCACCGAATTTCTGAAACATCTCTTCTTTGATAACCTAGATTTGATGAATACTTTTCACCTTTAAATGTTTTCCTGAAATTTCTTTTGAATTTTCCTCCCTTCTTTGTATGAAGTGCAATAGCATGATTTTCTTCTAAGGAATCTTCCACTCCTCTATTTCTAAGTCTAAGTTATTCTTGAGTACAATCTGTCCATATATGATCAAAGGTTGGTAGAGATTCTCTTCTACTAATACTCTGAATGAAAGGCTCCCACGATTTTGGAATATTCTGGAGAGTGGTTAATACAAGTTCTCTATTAGACATGAAATCCCTGATGGTCTCTAGCTGTTCTTTAATCTATGAAAAATTCATAAAGAAGATGGCAACTGAGTCACCCTTTGTCATCCTGGTACTTTGAAGTTGGCTCTTTAAGGTAATAGATCCGAGGGCGGTGTCACTTTCAAACATTCCTTTTAAATATTCATACATATCATAGGATGTTTTTAGGTTGGAAATCCGAGGTAAGAGGTGGTCTCTTACTGAGTAGATGATTAATTTTCTTGCTTTGACATCTTCTTCCTTTATTATTTTCTTCTCCATATCTATAGCCATGGATGGTAGGGTTTTGGTTTCCACATCCAAGAGGTCATCTTCTTAAAGGGTGAATTGAATCCTTGATTTCTAGGAGCTAAAGTTGCTTGCTCCATCAAGCCTATCGTCTACTAATTCTCTGTTCTTCATTTGATTGGTTTCTTCAAATTATCGCCAACTGGATTTTGAAAACCTAATGATTAGGTTGAATTAGAAACCTTGAATTGTTTTGGACTTATGACTTCCGACAATCAATTTGATAGTGTCACATAGATGCTTGTTGATTCAGGAGAATGTTTCTTCAGAAATCTAGAATTAATATTCTGTAGGAAATTTTGTCACCCTAGAAACCCTAGGGCCAAAAATCATAATTTTTTGGAATTTCATTTTGAGAGCTTCTGGAGATGCGTTGGAAGATGCCATAATATTCTATTCCAAAATTATCCCTAGCGTCCAATTATTAAGGGATAAATCACCACTAAAAAGGAGGTTGTACGAAATTTTATGGAAACCCTAGAAGGGACGTACGGTTCTGCAAAAGGTGAGATGAGACTTGGTGTATGCTTGCGCAATGGGTTCTTTCAAGACCTATGCTCTGATACCATGTTGATTTTTCAATAAGTTAGGTTAATCATGAATTTCATTCCATTTTTAGCATTTAATCATAACTATAAATGTTGTAGCAATCAAGATCACAAGAAGAAGCACCATGCACAAGAACACAAGAAGTATCCTGGGAAAGCCTTCTCAACAAGGGAAGAAAACCCAGCCAAATCCTTTACTATATTCCTCAAGAGAAATACCTTCATCACCAAGACAAAACCTAGCACACAAGAGGGTGCTCAAACCCTATAAATCTAGTGCCTAAGAGAGGTGCACACTTTTTCCCAAAGAAGTGTACTTGCTGAAATTTCCAAACTCACATGAAATATATGTTTCCTCAATGGGGAATTTACCTTTACTTATACTAACCTAAAATTGTCAATAGAAGTGTCTAATGGAACATCAGGGCCGACCTCACTTAGCTAATAATATAATTAATATTAACCAGATTAATTATCTTATATATTAATTTCCAAACACATTAAGGTAGGGCCGACCTATACCCTTTACATTACAATTAGGGTTAAAGGAAAGCTTGAATCTTGAACAATATAGCAAGGGATATTGTACACCCACTAGTGCTCATCCACTAGGGACACATCCATAGGGATGTCCATATCTCTGGCTCAATGCATTACACAGAAGAACCAAATATTCACATGTTCACCTATGCTCATCCACAGACACGTCCACTCTACATACATTCTTTCCCACTGCCTCACACAAGAGAATCATTTGGAGTTTCTCATCAACTCTGATGAAAAAAGAGGCTAATACAACATCTTCATTTCTATTCACATTATGATGCACCCAACACTTTGGGATTTCACACGTGCACCTTGTGCTCATGATGCACCCAACACTTTGGGATTTCACACGTTCACCTTGTGCTCAGCCACATGCACATCTAACTCAACAAATCACCTTTACCACTGTTAATCATCTGTAGTTATTCTCAACTCTCTGAATGGATGAGGTCATCTCTACATTCTAGCTCTATCTCAGGTAGGAACCACATACCCTTCTTAGGGGCTTTCTCTTAGGTTTGTAAGATGGAGACAGACTCTCATAGCTGCAATGATCCACATCTCACAGGTTTGTAAGCTGGAGAATGTCTCACATAGCTACAATCATCAAAAATATGTGCCTCAAACATATACCAATGCCTCAACAATGTATCAAAGGCATGAACATCACATCGTCAACAAGTAACCAAGATGTACCTCAAACCATGTGCCTCAAGCATGTGCCAACATCCTTAAACCATGTACCTCAAAACAAACACATAAACATACCTTAGATCCTGTAACAACTTTGCTGCATCAAACAAAAAAATTACGTACCTTCCTTAGCCTTATAAATCTAGTACAAACATATTTTCCCAATGCTATCTTATCCTCGCGGGACTAAGATCCGATGTCACGCGGGACCTCGTGTGATCGGAACTAGGCAACCCACAAGGGTGCCTCGTGGGACACTATCTGTCTGACCCACATGGGTCATCCAATATAGTATTTTCTCAGAGAAACCCGCTCTCCTCTACAATGCTGAAACTCTTGCACTTCTCACTCTTTCATTGCCTCAGTTTTCTCCACCGCAAACTTGCCAAAATATTAGTTACTCACATAGAAGATATTCAATAGAATGTGAGCGTGAATGTACTTACGAGTGACTTCTTGAGGTGTATATACACTTTTTATAAGTAACCTCTTTCCTTAAATTTAGGGCTTCTTGAATTTTCTTGTTACAACCACTTTACCCTTTCACTAATGACTTAAACCAATTAGGGGATTCTTAACCCATCTTTGGGGCTTCCAACCTCATGACCTCATAACTCCTCAACTGTGAGGAACTACATGATGTTCCACCTATCATTGGAAAATAAATGATGAGGAATATCCATCTATGAGTGTATTACTTGCATTTGCATCATCCTTCATTTCCTTATTCCTCAAACAAATTTGGGCTTCATGACCACACCTATGGGTTTCTTGTAGAATTTTTCAAAGCATCTTTCCTTGAGGGCCATTCTTAGAGCTATGCCATAAGTGGACCACTTTGGAGAGTTCTCCAAATACACCAATTATATATTTTGACATCAATGAAAACCACTATTTGTTGACATCAGTGACAACCAACTTTCCAAGAACATCAATGACAACCAACTATCCAACAATTCCCCCCTTTGGCGTTGATGGCAACACTCATAGTCCTCCTGTGACCAATGCTCCTCCAATTTTTATTTCCTCGTTTTTCGATCCCCCTTTGACATCAATGGAAAAGAGTATCTCCCCTTGGGGCGGTTCCCCTGTCTTCGCGCTTCTAATCGTTCTCTTTTAAAATTTCTATTTCGCCCCCTTTGACATCATGGGTAAAAGGGTAACTCCCCTTGTCAATATACCTTTTCTCAAAAATCTTTCTTTGACTTCATGCGCTCCCCCTATCTTCATGCTTCTGATATTTTTCTCTCACAATTCCTCTTCCTTGAGTTTTCTGCAAGATGTTGTGTAGATCAATGTGGGATTTCTTATATTTTCTTTCTTTCCTCTATTCTGGTGTTCTTTGTCCATTTGTGCTTTCTCTTGTAATTCACTAACATATATAAAAAAAATTCAAAGTTGTTAAAATTTTGGTACGCTCATTTAACCATAGAAAATGTCACATCATTGTGACCCAACCATAGGCATTCACATATTCCACCCTTGAGCACACTAACCTTTACTTAGAATAATTTTGACAAACCTACTCCAGAAACAACAGATAAACCCTAGCCACAATTGCAACAACAACAACACAATAACCATACAAGAAGATTGTACCTTTTCTCCAAGAGAAGCACATAAGAGAAATACTCACGACTACTACACTACTCTTCCAGACTTGTGCCCCTTCCATATGTAGCTTCTGCTCCAAGAATTGGGCTCCTCTAGCTGCAACTACAGTCTTAAAGACTTGCACACTTTCTAAGTGAGTGTATACAAATAAACTAGGAAACTACCTATTTGTATTAAACTTTACAGTTGACTGGCGCCAAATTCTCATTCTGGAAGTGTCTATTACTTTAATATTATTTCTCTTGAGGCCAACTTCTCTCCTAGGGTTTTCTAACATCTGTTGAATGGTTCACTTAATTCTGGAATATTTTATTCTAAGTCAAAGGTTACACATGGAGGTTAATACCTCCTACAACTACCAAAACATCAAAACTCTCTCATAGCTAGGGAGGTATTAACTAAGATGTTCTTCATGTAGTGGTCTCAAACACATCCATCCATCTCACATGGCATGGGAAAGAATCACATGATCTTGCAAACCAGTCTACAAGTAACATCACCATAAACACATAGGATATTTCATGATCAAACAGATCATGTATCAAGTAATATGGACACATGACCATCTCATGATCAAACAAATCATGTAACAAGTAGAATAACCACACAGGATATCTCATGATAAAAAAAATCATGTCACAAGTATCACCAGCATAGCCGCACATGCACTGGAATATGCAGTTGAGCTAGTTTACATAGAACTGTGCTACTACCCAATCCAAGTAGAGTCTAGGAAACTGCAACTCGCCAACTCACACAAAATTTGGCATATAGTTCATAAATAACTAGTAACTCGTCATCTCACATGATGCAGGAGCATCACTTCACCTCGACATGCACCAACTGTCTAGCACAATGGTGTAAATTCAAAGGAGGGGAGAGGCACCAACACTCTCATTTTGCCCTCGAAGTTTAAATTGTAATTAAGAAAATTAATGCTGTCATGTTGGAAGAGCCAAGCCATGATTTTTCACAAGATATAGATGAGGTCACCTTAAGTGAAGGATCTAGATTTGATTTGGACTATATTTCCACTCATTGTAATTTGCCTCATTAGATAGGCGTTTTGAATGGCGATTAGACACCACTAGTGTAGATTGGAGGGAAAGCTCGTCGATCCCCTCATGTATAAATCTTGGTATTGTTTCCCAGTAGAGGTTGTCGACACTCAAGTTGGTTGTGTTGATAGAGATGAGAGCTGAGAGACGATACTCAGTTGCATTCCAGACTCCTACACTGTAATTGAAATTTCGTTATTAATATAAAAGAACATATTCCACTGTTGTAATTTCCTGTGTGATGGATGTTATTTATGAATGCCATTTATGTATGTCTATTCTATAGACATGTATGTTATATTTCATTTGCATGTATAGAGATAGAATCCTCTATCTGTGAGTTTGCTCAATTAGTTCTGGGTTCTTTAGGCTAAGCGCAAGGAGTGCGCGATAGAGCGTTGCAACTCTGTGAGCTAACACAAGGAGTGTGTGTCTGAACTCTTTCAAGTTAGAGGGGAACGTGCTAGGAGGGAACACTAGAATATTTTTTATACTTAGAGGAGAGCCTCAAGGTTACTAAATACCTTAGAGGAAAAACTATGCATAGAAGGAACATAAGCATAATTATTGAAGATTCTGTCAATCTCTGCCAGGAGGGCATCAAGCAGGTGTAAGGTGTGCATGAAACCAACACGTTCGAAGGTTTTTGGAGATAGTGAGGAGAACCCCAGAGTTACTGAACACTCTAAGGGAAGAAATCTGTGCAATTTTCCATTGAGCGAGAGGCAGGAGTTGCCTTGGAAAACCTGAAGGATTTCTGGAATTCAGAAGCAAGACTTGTGTAAGGAGTGCACTGGGCCAAAACTTAGATAAGTGTTGTGAGAAGTCGTTTGAAGGATAAATAGAGCACAAGGAGTGTGCCTAAGGAAAGTAAGTTTGTCTTACAATCTCGGGAGAAAGAGCGTCGAGTTGTCAGGAGGGCACCAGAGGGTCTGTAGAAGGACGCAGAAGGACCAAGAACCTTCAAGGTTTGAAAAAGAAAATCTCAGAAAAACTATCGCTGTCACGTGAAAAATTATTGTAAGGAGTGCAGAAAAGGCCAAGAGAAGTCCAAGTCTCAGACAACGAGAAAGGTGCTAAGTGTGAACAAGAGGAAGGACTTGCCGAAGTCCCAAAGGCAATCAGAATCGCCATCGTCAGAAGAGGACACGTGGAAAATGATCAGGAGATCTGAGTGTTAGAGCTCCAAAAGATTTTCCAAGAGAAATATTTGCAAAGTCGTAGAGAGCAGAGTGAATCGAGACCATTGGATATGGAAGGGACATGTGGAGGAGATCCACATATTTAAGAAAAGTAGTGCTATGGAATAAATATAAGTTGAACAAAGCGAAAAGACTCCTCAAGGTCAGATTTTGAAGTATATCACAATTGTTGATACAAGGAAGTGACGGGGACCGTTGATCCTCGCACCAATTGTATTCACCGATTCATAGTTCAGGGAATTAAGAGATGGATGTTGTGAAAAGGTCGAAGCTCGAAGATGAAGTTCCTTTTAGGGTTTATCCCTGAGAAAAAATTGAAGGTCATATAATTAAATGGTCTAAGCATGGAGAACTAGTGCCGCCGTCAGCTTTCTTCAAAGGGGCCAAGAAAAGGGCCACGAGGTTGTTAGGACCTACACTTTGGGGAAAGAGGGACCTATGAAAATTGTGTTGGGTTCCAACAAGGAACTGAAGAGTCGATCCTACTCAAGTGATTGAATTATCCTAGATTGTGAGGTCGCGCAACCCCCGGAGGAGCTGTGCTAATATGGTTACTAAAAGGCCATAATTGTGGTCAAGAAAAACATTGTCTGTAGAAGAGCCAAGCGAAAATTGACAAGGAGCTCAATGAGATCCGAGGAGAGATGGAGAATCTAACATTGAAGATGCGACATGAGGAAAATGTACACTAGAGATATGAGTGGACTTTGAAAGGGAATTCCGAATGGTCTATTTAGGGGTTATTGGACATAAGGCAACAACATGTGTTAAAGGGGTAGATGAGACATGTTGAGAACCTCAGTGATAAGGGAAAGAGATCTGGCAGAGGTCTCATAGATTTCCAGGTGGGCAATGAGAAGGGATAAGTTGATCTCATAAAATGCCAGGAGGTTAGAGGAGACATCCCAATTTTCCAGGTGGGAAAGGGAGAAGAAATGAGCTTAGCTGAGAGTTCATGTCAGCAAGGGGTGTTGATAGATGGAAAGGAGGCAAAATAAAGGCCTCACCCATATGAATATTCATGTGGAACTGCAAGCCATGTGAAGGAAGAGAATGAGAAGTTAAATACTTCCATCACTGAGGAGAAAGATCAAGGGAGAATTCTGATCATTGGAGGAATCAATATATTCCTACCAAGTAGCCAAGGAGAGGCTAACATAGGTGTCGTGAATACAACAACAGAAGAAAAACAAGCTGAGACTGTCAAGGAGGATAAGGAGCAGATATTGAATTCTTCCCCAACAACAAAGAAGGAGCACCCAGTTGAGTTGCTCATTCAGTGGGAGATGGAGTTGAAGATGCTGGAGGATTGGTTAGACAGTACAGAGCCATAAGGTGACTGCTAGGAGATAGCCATTCCAAAGGAGATGTGCAAACATGAGGAGCAATTGGAGGAAGCTGAAATGGAACTAGTGTAAGCAGAGGAGCTGGAAGAAGATTGTTTGTCAGAGGAGATATTTGAGAAACAACTCAGTGAGGAGCCCGCAGAGTTGGATTCTATAGTAGAGTGGCTGGTCAATGTCATGGGAGATAAAAGAAGCATGGGAGATCATGATGATTTTCCCTTAGAGCAGGAAGAGGAGTTGTAGCCGAGTAGACTGCATAAGGAGAACCATCCAAGAGAGCAACTGGAAGATGCCATAGAGGATATAAGGAGGTGGATGGTGAAGTCAATAAAAGAATAAACTATCAGCAGGGAGAGGAAAAACATAGGAGAACCTGCACGAGTAGTGAGGAAGAAACAACAAAATTAGCAAAGCAGTGGAGCAGGAGGACAACTTGAGGAGAAATTTTGGGATCCAGGAGTATTTCAACAAAGTTGGGAAGCTCATGAGCAGGATCTCATGAATTTTCATAGCAGTGGAGTATGATGCAGGAGAATTTCTTCATCTCAACATGCGCCACCTGTCTAGCACATTGGTGCACATTCAAAGGAGGGGGGAAGCGCCAACACTCTCATTTTTCCCTCGAAGTTTAAATTGTAATTAAGGAAATTAATGCTGTTAGGATGGAAGAGCCAAGCCATGATTTTACACATGCTATAGTTGAGGTCGCCTTAAGTGGTTAATGGTAGGAAGGATCTAGATCCAATTCAGACTAGATTTCCACTCATTGTAATATGCCTAATTAGATAGGCGTTTTGAATGGTGATTAGACACCACTAGTGTATCTTGGAGGGAAAGATCGTCGAGCCCCTCATGTATAAATCTTGGTATTGTTGCCCAGGAGAGGTTGTTGAAAATCAGGTTGGTTGTGTTGATAAAGAGGAGAGATGAGAGCCAAGACTCAGTTGTAGTCCAGACTCCTACACTGTAATTGACATTCTGTTATTAATATAAAAGAACAGATTCCACTGTTGTAATTTCCTGTGTGATGGATGTTATTTATGAATGTCATTTATGTATGTCTATGTTGATGTGTATGTTAGATTTCATTTGTAGGGAGAGATATATAATCCTCTATCTGTGAGTTTTCTAAATTAGTTCTGGTTTCTTTAGGCTAAGTGCAAGGAGTGTACGACAGAGTGTTGAAACTATGTGATATAATGCAAGGAGTGCATTTATGAACTCTTTCGAATTAGAGGGGAACGTGCCAGGAGGGAACACTAGAATAGTTCGCATACTTAGAGGAGAGACTCAAGGTTACTGAATACCTTAGAGGGGAAACTGTGTAGAGAAGGCATAGAAGAAGAATTACTGAAGATTCTGTCAAGATCTTCCAGGAGGGAATCGAGTAGGTGTGAGGTGTGCATGAAACCAACACGTTCGAAGGTTATTGGAGACAGTGAGGAGGACCTCAAAGTTACTAAACACTCTAAGGGAAGAAATCTCTGTAAGTGTGCATTGAGCGGGAGGCAGGAGTTGCCTTGGAAAACCTAAAGGATTTCAGGAATCTAGAAGCAAGACCTATGCAAGCAGTGCACTAGGCCAACACTTAGATAAGTGTTGCGAGAAGCCGTTTGAAGGCTAAATCAAGCGCAAGGAGTGTGCCTAAGGAAAGTAAGTTCGTCTTACAATATTGGGAGAAAGAGAGTCGAGTTTTTAGGAGGGAACCAAAGGGTCCATAGAAGGGTGTAGAAGGACAAAGAACCTTCAAGGTTTGAGCAAAAAAATCTCAGAAAAACTATCATCGTGACGCATAGAATTCCTGCAAGGAGTGCAGAAAAGGCTAAGAGAAGTCCAAGTCTCGGACAATGAGAAAGGTGCTAAGTTTGCATAGGAGGAAGGACTTGTCGAAGTCTCTAAGGCAAGCATAATTTCCATCATCAGGAGAGACAAGTGGAAAATGATAAGGAGATTTGGGAGTTAGAGCTCTGGAAGATTTTCAAAGAGCAAAGATAAATATTCACAAATTTGCAGAGAGCGGAGTGAATCCAGACCATTGGATCTATAAGGGACACATGGAGGACATCCACATATTTCAGAGTAGTTCTCTTGAAGAAATCAAAGGAGAACAAAGCAGAAAGAGTCTTGAGGGTTAGAGTCTGAAGTAGACCATAGCCGTTGATACAAAGAAGTGACAGGGACCATTGATCCTCATACTAGTTGTATTCGCTGATTCAGAGTTCGGTGAATTAGGAGTTGGTTGTTGTGAAAAGTTCAAAGCCTGAAGCTGAAGCGCCTTTTAGGTTTTATCCCTGGGACACAACCCAATGTCATATGATTAAATGGGCCTAGCAGAAAGAACTAGTGGTGCCGTCAAATTTCTTCAAAGGGGCCAAAAAGAGGGTCATGGGGTTGTTAGGACCTACACTTTGGGGAAAGATGAACCTGCGAAAATTGCATTGGGTTCCAACAAGGAACTGAAGAGTCAATCCAACTCAAGCGATTGAACGATCCTAGACCAAGAGGTTGTGCAACCCCCAGAGGAGCTGCACCATCACACAAAATATGACATCTAGTTCATAAAGAACTAGTAACTCACCAAATCATACTGAATATGAAATCTAGTTCATAAAGAACTAGTAACTCGTCACCTCACACAAAATCTGACATCTACTTCATAAAGAACTAGTAACCTCTGGTTGGCACACTAGGCTACTAGTCCACAGTGACCAAGAATATAATCATAAGGATTAGGATATGTAGTGCGCACACACTACCCATCTCTCCAAAGGATAGGAAACACCTCCAACCACATAGATTGGCCCACCATCTTGAAAAGATGGGTAACTCACCATCCCCAAAGGCTCGACATATGTTGACCTTGTGCAAGGTCATACTCACTGGTGCCACAGTTAGTAACTTTTGTACCCAACTATTTCACTGAAGTAACAATATGCGTACCAGACTATTTCACTGGAGTAACCCTTTGTGTACTAGACTATTGCACTAGAGTAACATTAACTCTTTGTACAAAACTGTTTCACTGGAGTATCCCTCTGCGTACCAAACTATTTCATTGGAGTAGCAGT
>JASDQU010101754.1:93461-106675 GCA_032191745.1 Picea mariana | reverse complement strand
AGATATGTTTCCTCAATGGGGAATTTACCTTTACTTATACTAACCTAAACCTCTCAATAGAAGTGTCTAATGGCACAACAGGTCCGACCTCACTTAGCTAACAATATAATTAATATTAACCATATTAATTATCTTTTACATTAATTTCCAGACACATTAAGGTAGGGCCGACCTGTACCCTTTACATTACAATTAGGGTTATAGGTAGGTCTAACTCTTGAACAATATAGCAAGGGATCTTGTACACCCACTAGTGCTCATCCACTAGGGTCACATCCATAGGGATGTCCATATCTCTATCTCACTGCATTACATAGAAGAACCATATAATCACACATTCACCTGTGCTCGTCCACATGTACGTCCACTCTACAAAACGTCTTTACCACTGTCTCACATAGGAGAATCATCTGGAGTTTCTTGTAAACTCTACTGCAAAGAGGAGGCTGATACATCATCTTCATTTATGTTCACATGATGATGCACCCAACACTTTGGTATTTCACACGTTCACCTTGTGCTCAGCCACATGCATGCCTAACTCAACAGATCACCTTTCCCACTGGATAATCATCTGGAGTTCTTCTCAACTCTCTGAATGGAGGAGGTCATTTCTACATTGCAGCTCTGTCTAAGGTAGGAATCATGTGCCCTTCTTAGGGGATTTATCTCAGGTTTGTAAGCTGGAGAAAGACTCACATAGATACAATGATCCACATCTCACAGGTTTGTAAGCTAGAGAATGTCTCACATAACTACAATCATCAACACTCCCTCTCAACTAGGGAGGAATTCTTCATCATGCCAAGTCTCAAACGAATGTACTCTAAATTTTGTCTTGGTTGGAGTCATCAAGACTCCCTCTAAACTAGAAGGAATTCTTCACCAAGTTAGATTGGTAAATATGCCTGCAATATTCTCATGTGTAGGAAGGTACTGCATGTGTACGATTTTTCCTCTGCATCATATATCTGATATAGGGATATTTCATCTTGTCTTGTTTCGATTCATCAGAAATCACTGGGTTCTGAAGGAGATTTATACATGAATATTGGTTATCATCATAGGATCCATCTCATGGTCAAGTAAATTTGTTAGAATTTTGTGAAACCACACTACTTCGTTCACTCACTACTATTTACTTTGTCTCTGGTGCACTCAAGGCCACAGAGTTTTGTTTCATTTTTCATTAGGAAACCGCAAAAAATTTCATGGTAGAAAATCAACCATATGTGCTCTTCTGGTTTACTGTACTTTCTTCTCAATTTGAATCGACATATCCTGCAAACTCAAGTTCACACTGAAGTCATGTCTCAGGCCATATTCAATTGTGCCTCAGATATATCTTAATACATGTTTTGCTTTTTGTCTGTCTCGGTTTGAATCATGAAATGACTAAGCAATTCATTTCATGGCATGAATCAATTCTGGTGTTAACCAGATAAATTAATGATCCAATCAGCTATGGATCAAGCTCATCTGAATCATCATCAATTCATCACGGTGGATTTTGCATTTTGTCAAACTTGAACTTATTTAATATTTTCACTATATGTTTTCCTTAACTCAGGAAAATATCATTGGTCCTCTGTCATACTTCTTGTCTCAAGAAGTAGTGCATCATTCTCAGATTCTTCATCTCTAATTCATAAGTCAAAGATTACCGATATCCAACAACAAGGCTTTCTGAATAAGTCATCAAAATTAGGCTCTCGTCATCAACACTGTAATGATGTAGGTTTGTATCAACAACACTCTTGCTGAAGTCCAAACTTCATCAAGAATTTATCTATCTGATATAGTTTCCAATTCATGGATGGTAGTACAAATGGAAGTGTATCGGGTTTACTGGATCAATTTTCTCATCATAGACAACTCCCTCTGTTTGTGAGAAACCTCTGGCTATAGATCTTGTTTTTTATTTATAAATACTTCCATCAACTGCATGTTTGATCTTATAGATCAACTTGGAAGTTACTACAAACTTCCTTTCTGGTTTCTGAATAATATATTATGCATTATTTTTTAATATATTCTGGTATTCTTCTTGTTATGGCATATTTCCATACCTGTTCTCCTGTGACTTCTCTAAGTCAAGGAGGATCATTATCAATAAGGTGTCTTCATAATTGAAGGATAGTTTTGAAGATCTCTTTTACTTTCTCGGGATGTGCCTTGAGAGGCTTGCATGTTTTCTATGCTTCTTGCAGAGTGAGTCTAGGTAGGCCTTTTATGCCTTATTGCAATATCTCTGACCATACCAACTAAAGAAACTGGATCAACTGGAATAATGTCTATCTCCCTCTGAACTATTGAAGGGGGAGAAGGTATTGTTTCACTTTCAATCTTCATCTCATATTCTCAGGGTTTGTTTGAATGGATATCTCTTCCTTTTAAGGAAAACATATCTGATTGTCTAGTATAATAATCAATCAATATGGTTTGGACTCTCGTACTAGTGATAATGGTCCAAGTATTTGAGGGTTCCCATACTAGGGATTTATTCAAAAATGCAATCAACTATAACATTTGAAATCAATTGGTTTACTTGGTTTGTAGTCAGCTTTAGTTTTAGAGGAAGTACTTCTCCTCTCTCTTTTCTTCATTATTTTGAGTTGAGTCTGGATCAATGTCAGTGGTGGAAGCATATTGTCTTCCCTTCTTTCTGGCTGGACAATTTCTAACATAGTGTCCATAACTGTCACATCCGAAGCACTGAATTTCTGAAACATCTCTTCTTTGATAACCTAGATTTGATGAAGACTTTTCACCTTTAAATGTTTTCCTGAAATTTCTTTTGAATTTTCCTCCCTTCTTTGTATAAGGTGCAATAGCATGATTTTCTTCTGAGGAATCTTCCACTCCTCTATTTCTAAGTCTAAGTTATTCTTGAGTACAATCTGTCCATAAATGATCAAAGGTTGGTAGATATTCTCTTCTACTGATACTCTGAATGAAAGGCTCCCACGATTTTGGAATATTCTGGAGAGTGGTTAATACAAGTTCTCTATTAGACATGAAATCCCTGATGGTCTCTAGCTATTCTTTAATCTATGAAAAATTCATAAAGAAGATGGCAACTGAGTCACCCTTTGTCATCTTGGTACTTTGAAGTTGGCTCTTTAAGGTAATAGATCCAAGGGTGGTGTCACTTTAAAACATTCCTTTTAAATATTCATACATATCATAGGATGTCTTTAGGTTGGCAATCCAAGGTAATAGGTGGTCTCTTACTGAGTAGATGATTAATTTTCTTGCTTTGACATCTTCTTCCTTTATTATCTTCTTCTCCATATCTATAGCCATGGATGGTAGGGTTTTGGTTTCCACATCCAAGAGGTCATCTTCTTAAAGGGTGAATTGAATCCTTGATTTCCAGGAGCTGAAGTTGCTTGCTCCATCAAGCCTATCGTCTACTAATGCTCTGTTCTTCATTTGATTGGTTTCTTCAAATTATCGCCAACTGGATTTTGAAAACCTAATGATTAGGTTGAATTAGAAACCTTGAATTGTTTTGGACTTATGACTTCCAAAAATCAATTTGATAGTGTCACAGAGATGCTTGTTGATTCAGGAGAATGTTTCTTCAGAAATCTAGAATTAATATTCTGTAGGAAATTTTGGCACCCTAGAAACCCTAGGGCCAAAAATCATAATTTTTTGGAATTTCATTTTGAGAGCTTCTGGAGATGCGCTGGAAGATGCCATAATATTCTATTCCAAAATTATCCCTAGAGTCCAAGTATTAAGGGATAAATCACCACTGAAAAGGAGGTTGTATAAAATTTTATGGAAACCCTAGAAGGGACGTACGGTTCCGCAAAAGGTGAGATGAGACTTGGTGTATGCTTGTGAAATGGGTTATTTCAAGATCTATGCTCTGATACCATGTTGATTTTTCAATAAGTTAGGTTAATCATGAATTTCATTCCATTTTTAGCATTTAATCATAACCATAAATGTTGCAGCAATCAAGATCACAAGAAGAAGCACCATGCACAAGAACACAAGAAGTATTCTGGGAAACTCTTCTCAACAAGGGAAGAAAACCCAGCCAAATCCTTTTCTATATTCCTCAAGAGAAACATCTTCACCACCAAGACAAAACCTAGCACACAAGAGGGTTCTCAAACCTTATAAATCTAGCGCCTAAGAGAGGTGCCCACTTTTTCCCAAAGAAGTGTACTTGCTGAAATTTCCAAACTCACATGAAAGATATGTTTCCTCAATGGGGAATTTACCAGGTACTTATACTAACCTAAAATTGTCAATAGAAGTGTCTAATGGAACAACAGGGCTGACCTCACTTAGCTAATAATATAATTAATATTAACCAGATTAATTATCTTTTATATTAATTTACAAACACATTAAGGTAGGGCTAACCTGTACCCTTTACATTACAATTAGGGTTAAAGGCAAGTCTGAATCTTGAACAATATAGCAAGGGATATTGTACACCCACTAGTGCTCATCCACTAGGGACACATCCATAGGGATGTCCATATCTCTGGCTCACTGCATTACACAGAAGAACCAAATATTCACACGTTCACCTATGCTCATCCATAGACACGTCCACTCTACATACATTCTTTCCCACTGCCTCACACAAGAGAATCATTTGGAGTTTCTCGTCAACTCTGATGAAAAAGGAGGCTAATACAACATCTTCATTTCTGTTCACATTACGATGCACCCAACACTTTGGGATTTCACACGTGCACCTTGTGCTCATGATGCACCCAACACTTTCAGATTTCACACATTCACCTTGTAATCAACCACATGCACATCTAACTCAACAAATCACCTTTACCACTGTTAATCATCTGGAGTTCTTCTCAACTCTCTGAATGGATGAGCTCATCTCTACATTCTATCTCTATCTCAGGTAGGAACCACATACCCTTCTTAGGGGATTTTTGTTAGGTTTGTAAGATGGAGACAGACTCACATAGCTACAATGATCCACATCTCACAGGTTTGTATGCTAGAGAATGTCTCACATAGCTACAATCATCAAAAATATGTGCCTCAAACATATACCAATGCCTCAACAATGTATCAAAGGCATGAACATCACATCATCAACAAGTAACCAAGATGTACCTCAAACCATGTGCCTCAAGCATGTGCCAACATCCGTAAACCATGTACCTCAAAACAAACACATAAACATACCTTAGATCCTGTAACAACTTTGCTGCATCAAATAAAAAAATTACATACCTTCCTTAGCCTTAGAAATCTAGTACAAACATCTTTTCCCAATGCTATCTTGTCCTCGCGGGACTAAGACCTGATATCACGTGGGGCCTCATGTGACAGGAACTAGGCAACCCACAAGGGTGCCTCGTGGGACACTAGATGTTTGACCCACATGGGTCATCCAATCTAGTATTTTCTCAGAAAAACCCGCTCTCCTCTACAATGCTGAAACTCTTGCACTTCTCACTCTTTCATTGCCTCAGTTTTCGCCATCACAAACTTGCCAAAATATCAGTTACTCACATAGAAGATATTCAATAGAATGTGTGTGTGAATGTACTTACGAGTGACTTCTTGAGGTGTATATACACTTTTTATAAGTAACCTCTTTCCTTAAATTTAGGGCTTCTTGAACTTTCTTGTTACAACCACTTTACCCTTTCATTAATGACTTACAACCAATTAGGGGCTTCTTAACCCATCTTTGGGGCTTCCAACCTCATGACCTCATAACTCCTCAACCGTGAGGAACTACATGATGTTCCACCTATCATAGGAAAATAAATGATGAGGACTATCCATCTATGAGTGTGTTACTTGCATTTGCATCATCCTTCATTTCCTTATTCCTCAAACAAATTTGGGCTTCATGACCACACCTATGGGTTTCTTGTAGACTTGTTCAAAGCATCTTTCCATGAGGGACATGCTTAGAGATACACCATAAGTGGACCACTTTGGAGACTTCTCCAAATACACCAATTATATATTTTGAAATCAATGACAACCACTATTTGTTGACGTCAATGACAACCAACTTTCAAAGAACATCAATGACAACCAACTATCCAACAATTCCCCCCTTTGGCATTGATGGCAACACTCATACTCCAACACTCATAGTCCTCCTGTGAACAATGCTCCTCCAATTTTTCTTTCCTCGTGTTTCGATCCCCCTTTGACATCAATGGAAAAGGGTATCTCCCCTTGGGGCAGCTCCCCTATCTTCACGCTTCTAATCGTTCTCTTTTAAAATTTCTATTTCGCCCCCTTTGACATCATGGGTAAAAGGGTAACTCCCCTTGTCGATATAGCTTCTCTCAAAAATATTTCTTTGACTTCATGCACTCCCCCTATCTTCATGCTTCTGATATTTTTCTCTCACAATTCCTCTTCCTTGAGTTTTCTGCAAGATGTTGTGTAGATCAATGTGGGATTTCTTGTATTTTCTTTCTTTCCTCTATTCTGGTGTTCTTTGTCCATTTGTGCTTTCTCTTGTAATTCACTAACATATATAAAAAAAATTCAAAGTTGTTGAAATTTTGGTACGCTCGTTTAACCAAAGACAATGTCACATCATTGTGACCCAACCATAGGCATTCACATATTCCACCCTCAAGCACACTAACCTTTACTTAGAATAATTTTGACAAACCTACTCCAGAAACAACAGATAAACCCTAGCCACAACTACAATAACAACAACACAATAACCATACAAGAAGAATGTACCTTTTTTCCAAGAGAAGCACATAAGAGAAATACTCACGACTACTACACTACTCTTCCAGACTTGTGCCCCTTCCATATGTAGCTACTGCTCCCAGAATTGGGCTCCTCTAGCTGCAACTGCAGTCTTATAGACTTGCACACTTTCTAAGTGAGTGTGTACAAATAAACTAGGAAACTACCTATTTGTATTAAACTTTACAGTTGACTGGGGCCAAATTCTCATTCTGGAAGTGTCTATTACTTTAATATTATTTCTCTTGAGGCCAACTTTTCTCCTAGGGTTTTCTAACATCTGTTGAATGGTTCACTTAATTCTGGAATATTCTATTCTAAGTCAAAGGTTACACATGGAGGTTAATACCTCCTGCAACTACCAAAACATCAAAACTCTCTCATAGTTAGGGAGGTATTAACTAAGATGTTCTTCATGTAGTGGTCTCAAACAGATTCATCCATCTCACATGGCATGGGAAAGAATCACATGTTCTTGCAAACCAGTCTACAAGTAACATCACCATAAACACATAGGATATTTCATGATCAAACAGATCATGTATCAAGTAATATGGCCACATGAACATCTCATGATCAAACAAATCATGTAACAAGTAGAATAACCACACAGGATATCTCATGATAAAAAAAATCATGTCACAAGTATCACCAGCATAGCCGCACATGCACTGGAATATGCAGTTGAGCTAGTTTACATAGAACTGTGCTACTACCCAATCCAAGTAGAGTATAGGAAACTGCAACTCGCCAACTCACACAAAATTTGGCATATAGTTCATAAATAACTAGTAACTCGTCATCTCACATGATGCAGGAGCATCACTTCACCTCGACATGCGCCAACTTTCTAGCATGTTGGTGCAAATTCAAAGGAGGGGAGAGGCACCAACACTCTCATTTTTCCCTCGAAGTTTAAATTGTAATTAAGGAAATTAATGCTGTCATGTTGGAAGCGCCAAGCCATGCTTTCGCACAAGCTATAGATGAGGTCGCCTTAAGTGAAAGATATAGATTTGATTTGGACTATATTTCCACTCATTGTAATCTGCCTCATTAGATAGGCGTTTTGAATGGCGATTAGACACCACTAGTGTAGCTTGGAGGGAAAGCTCATTGATCCCCTCATGTATAAATCTTGGTATTGTTTCCCAGTAGAGGTTGTTGAAACTCAGGTTGGTTGTGTTGATAGAGATGAGAGCTGAGAGATGATACTCAATTGCATTCCAGACTCCTACACTGTAATTGAAATTTTGTTATTAATATAAAAGAACATATTCCATTGTTGTAATTTCTTGTGTGATGGATATTATTTATGAATGTAATTTATGTATGTCCATTCTATAGATGTGTATGTTATATTTCATTTGCAGGTATTGAGATATAATCCTCTATCTGTGAGTTTTCTCAATTAGTTCTGGGTTCTTTAGGCTAAGCGCAAGGAGTGCGCGACAGAGCATTGCAACTCTGTGAGCTAACACAAGGAGTGTGTGTCTGAACTCTTTCGAGTTAGAGAGGAACATGCTAGGAGGGAACACTAGAATAGTTTGCATACTCAGAAGAGAGCCTCAAGGTTACTGAATACCTTAGAGGAAAAACTATGCATAGAAGGAACATAAGCATAATTATTGAAGATTCTGTCAAGCTCTGCCAGGAGGGCATTGAGCAGGTGTAAGGTGTGCATGAAACCAACACGCTCGAAGGTTTTTGGAGATAGTGAGGAGAACCCCAGAGTTACTAAACACTCTAAGGGAAGAAATCTATGCAATTTTCCATTGAGCAAGAGGCAGGAGTTGCCTTGGAAAACCTAAAGGATTTCAGGAATTCAGAAGAAAGACTTGTGCAAGGAGTGCACTAGGCCAACACTTAGATAAGTGTTGCGAGAAGTCATTTGAAGGATAAATCAAGCACAAGGAGTGTGCCTAAGGAAAGTAAGTTTGTCTTACAATCTCAGGAGAAAGAGCGTCGATTTGTCAGGAGGGCACCAGAGGGTCTGTAGAAGGACGCAGAAGGACCAAGAACCTTCAAGGTTTGAAAAAGAAAAGATCAGAAAAACTATCACTGTCACGTGAAAAATTATTGTAAGGAGTGCAGAAAAGGCCAAGAGAAGTCCAAGTCTGGGACAACTAGAAAGGTTCTAAGTGTGAACAGGAGGAAGGACTTGCCGAAGTCCCGAAGGAAATTAGAATCGCCATCGTCAGGAAAGGACAAGTGGAAAACGATCAGGAGATCTGAAAGTTAGAGCTCCAAAATATTTGCCAAGAGAAATATTCGCAAAGTCGCAAAGAGCAGAGTGAATCGAGACCATTGGATCTGGAAGGGACATGTGGAGGAGATCCACATATTTAAGAGAAGTAGTGCTTTGGAATAAATCTAAGTTGAACAAAGTGAAAAGACTCCTCAGGGTCAGATTCTGAACTATATCACAACTGTTGATAGAAGGAAGTGACGGGGACCGTTGATCCTTGCACCAGTTGTATTCACCTATTCATAGTTCAGGGAATTAGGAGATGGATGTTGTGAAAAGGTCGAAGCCCGAAGCTGAAGTTCCTTTTAGGGTTTATCCCTGAGAAAAAATTTAAGGTCATATAATTAAAGGGTCCTAGCATGGAGAACTAGTGCTGCCGTCAACTTTCTTCAAAGGGGCCAAGAAGAGGGCCACGAGGTTGTTAGGACCTACACTTTGGGGAAAGAGGGACCTCTGAAAATTGTGTTGGGTTACAACAAGGAACTGAAGAGTCGATCCAACTCAAGTGATTGAACGATCCTAGATTGTGAGGTCGCGCAACCCCCGGAGGAGCTGCGCTAGAGTGGTATCAAAGCTTGATTTCGCCTGTAGACAACAGGTGAAGGGAAACATAGTGAGATGCTCCGTAGAGACTGTTGTGGGGTGTGCCACTGCTGGTAAATATCTAGGTGGGATGCAGGTGAATAAATATGGTTACTAAAGGCCATAATTGTGGTCAAGGAAAATATTGTCTGTAGAAGAGCCAAGCGAAAATTGACAAGGAGCTCAATGAGATCCAAGAAGAGATGGAGAATCTAGCATTGAAGATGCGACATGAGGAAAAGGTTCACTAGAGATATGAGTGACCTTTGAAAAGGAAATCCAAATGGTCTATTTATAGGTTATTGGACAGAGGGCAACAACATATGTTAAAAGGGTAGATGAGACATGTTGAGAACCTCGGTGACAAGGGAAAGAGATCTGGCAGAGGTCTCATGGATTTCCGGGTGGGCAATGAGAAGGGATAAGTTGATCTCATAAAATTCCAGGAGGTTAGAGGAGACATCCCAATTTTCCAGGTGGGAAAGGGAGAAGAAATGAGCTCAGCTGAGAGTTCATGTCAGCAAGGGGTGTTGATAGATGGAAAGGAGGTGGAATAAAGGCCTCACCCATATGAAGATTCATGTGGAACTGCAAGCCATGTGAAGGAAGAGAATGAGAAGTTAAATACTTCCATCACTGAGGAGAAATATCAAGGGAGAATTCTGATCATTGGAGGAATCAATATATTCCTACCAAGTAGCCAAGGAGAGGCTAGCATAGGTGTCATGAATACAACAATAGAAGAACAACAAGCTGGACTGTCAAGGAGGATAAGGAGCAGATACTGAATTCTTCCCCAACAACAAAGAAGGAGCACCCAGTTGAGTCGCTCATTCAGTGGGAGATGGATTTGAAGATGCTGGAGGATTGGTTGGATAGTACAGAGCCATAAGGTGACTGCTAGGAGATAGCCATTTCAAAGGAGACGTGCAAACATGAGGAGCAACTGGAGGAAGCTGAAATGGAACCAGTGCAAGAAGAGGAGCTGGAAGAAGATAGTTTGTCAGAGGAGATAGCTAAGAAACAACTTAGTGAGGAGCCTGTGGAGTTGGATTCTATAGCAGAGTGGCTGGTCAACGTCATGGGAGATAAAAGAAGCATGGGAGATCATGATGATTTTCCCTTAGAGCAGGAGGAGGAGTTGTAGCCGAGTAGACTGCATAAGGAGAACCATCCAAGAGAGCAGCTGGAAGATGCCATAGAGGATATAAGGAGGTGGATGGTGAAGTCAACAAAGGAATAAACTATCAGCAGTGAGAGTACAAACATAGGATAACTTGCACGAGTAGCGAGGAAGCAACAAAAAAATTAGCAAAGCAGAGGAGCAGAAGGACAACTTGAGGAGAAAGTTTGGGATCCAGGAGTATTTCAACAAAGTTGGGAAGCTCATGAGCAGGAGCTCATGAATTTTCATAGCAGTGGAGTATGATGCAGGAGCATCACTTCACCTCAGCACGCGCCACCTGTCTAGTGCATTGGTGCGCATTCAAAGGAGGGGGGAAGCGCCAACACTCTCGTTTTTCCCTCGAAGTTTAAATTGTAATTAAGGAAATTAATGCTGTTAGGATGGAAGAGCCAAGCCATGATTTTTCACATGCTATAGATGAGGTCACTTTAAGTGGCTGATGGTAGGAAGGATCTAGATCCGATTCAAACTAGATTTCCACTCATTGTAATTTGCCTAATTAGATAGGCATTTTGAATGGTGATTAGACACCACTAGTGTATCTTGGAGGGAAATATCGTCGAGCCCCTCATGTATAAATCTTGGTATTGTTTCCCAGGAGAGGTTGTTGAAACTCAAGTTGGTTGTGTTGATAAATAGGAGAGATGAGAGCCAAGACTCAGTTGCAGTCTAGAATCCTACACTGTAATTGACATTCTGTTATTAATATACAAGAACATATTCCACTGTTGTAATTTCCTGTGTGATAGATGTTATTTATGAATGTCATTTATGTATGTCTATGTTGATGTGTATGTTAGATTTCATCTGCAGGGATAGAGATATAATCCTCTATCTGTGAGTTTGCTGAATTAGTTCTGGTTTCTTTAGGCTAAGCGCAAGGAGTGTGCGACAGAGTGTTGAAACTACGTGATATAACTCAAGGAGTGTGTGTATGAACTCTTTCGAATTAGAGGGGAACGTGCCAGGAGGGAACACTAGAATAGTTCGCATACTTAGAGGAGAGACTCAAGGTTACTGAATACCTTAGAGGAGAAACTGTGCAGAGAAGGCATAACAGAAGAATTACTGAAGATTTTGTCAAGCTCTTCCAGGAGGGAATCAAGCAGGTGTGAGGTGTGCATGAAACCAACACGTTCGAAGGTTGTTGGAGATAGTGAGGAGGACCATGAAGTTACTAAACACTCTAAGGGAATAAATCTCTGCAAGTGTGCATTGAGCAAGAGGCAGGAGTTGCCTTGGAAAACCTGAAGGAATTCAGGAATCCAGAAGCAAGACCTGTGCAAGCAGTGCACTAGGCCAACACTTAGATAAGTGTTGCAAGAAGCCGTTTGAAGGCTAAATCGAGTGCAAGGAGTGCACCTAAGGAAAGTAAGTTCGTCTTACAATCTCGGGAGAAAGAGAGTCGAGTTTTCAGGAGGGAACTAGAGGGTCCGTAGAAGGGTGTAGAAGGACTAAGAACCTTCAAGGTTTGAGCAAACAAATCTCAGAAAAACTATCGCCGTGATGCGCAAAATTTCTACAAGGAGTGCAGAAAAGGCTAAGAGAAGTCCAAGTCTCAGACAATGAGAAAGGTGCTAAGTGTGCACAGGAGGAAGGACTTGCCGAAGTCGCTAAGGCAAGCATAATTTCCATCATCAGGAGAGACAAGTGGAAAACGATAAGGAGATCTGGGAGTTAGAGCTCTGGAAGATTTTCCAAGAGCAAAGATAAATCTTTGCAAAGTTGCGGAGAGCGGAGTGAATCCAGACCGTTGGATCTAGAAGGGACACGTGGAGGAGATCCACATATTTCAGAGAAGTAGTTCTCTGGAAGAAATCAAAGGAGAACAAAGCAGAAAGAATCTCGAGGGTTGGAGACTGAAGTAGACCATAGCCGTTGATCCAAAGAAGTGTCAGGGACCGTTGATCCTCATACCAGTGGTATTCGCTGATTCAGAGTTCGGTGAATTAGGAGTTGGTTGTTGTGAAAAGTTCAAAGCCCGAAGCTGAGGCACCTTTTAGGTTTTATCCCTAGGACACAACCCAATGTCATATGATTAAAGGGGCCTAGCACAAAGAACTAGTGGTGCCGTCAACTTTCTTCAAAGGGGCCAAAAAGAGGGTCATGGGGTTGTTAGGACCTACACTTTGGGAAAGACGAACCTGCAAAAATTGCATTGGGTTCCAACAAGGAACTGAAGAGTCAATCCTACTCAAGCAATTGAATGATCCTAGACCGAGAGGTTGTGCAACCCCCAGAGGAGCTGCACCATCACACAAAATATGACATCTAGTTCATAAAGAACTAGTAACTCACCATCTCATAGTGAATATGACATCTAGTTCATAAAGAACTAGTAACTCGTCACCTCACACAAAATATGACATCTACTTCATAAAGAAATAGTAACCTCTGGTTGGCACACTAGGCTATTGGTCCACAATGACCAAGAATATAATCATAAGGATTAGGATATGTAGT
>JASDQU010101754.1:68440-79705 GCA_032191745.1 Picea mariana | reverse complement strand
AATTAGTCAAACTAAATTAAGATTAATATTAATAACACTAAAACCTAGGGTTTACCTCTTTATTCTAACCTATAATTAACATAACATTAATATTGACAAAACTAACATCGCTTAGTAAAATTAACCTAAGATTATATGTACTTCCTTAATACTATGGTTTCCTCATTATTTAACCTTAATCAACATAAAATTAATATATATTTTTTACTAAAACCCCTGGTCAACCCTAATTTTCTCCTAAAAAAGAGGATTTCACTCAGCCAAACGTAGTTTTTTCACCCGCCTCATCACTATTTAATAAAGGCTCTTCTCTTACTATTTTTCTCAGACTTTTTTGGTCTTGATGATGGATCCTGTTATGGATTCGAAACATCGACGAAAAGATGTCATAAATACTGTGGTTCTTCCGACAATCTCTGGATATGAATTTAATGAATCATTAAGGCAAGAAATAAATTCTAAGTCAATTGGTTTAGATTTTAAGTTCAGGTGCTAATGAGTTGAGAAACAAGTGGCAAGTCGATAAAACAAGTTGAAGGGTCAAACGGGTAAAAGTCTTGTTATTTGTATTTTCATAGAGAGAAATGAAGGAAGAGAGCATAGAGCCAAGAAAATATGAAGAAGTTAGTTGTAGAGAAGAGTTATAGAGAACAATGGCACCACCTAAGGAAACAACGACAACAACATCAACACCAAAGAAACCACACAGTAAGACACCAACAATATCGATACATACAGAGACACCAGGAGCATCGATGCAACCAAATTTCCAAGATATTACATACCGCCAAAGAAAGATAAAACAAATCCAATTAACTTATCAAAATATTCTAAGGACAAGCTTGTGGATATGGAAATCCCACCTGGAGTGATCATAGAGGAAGATATGTTAGGATTGATACCGAGTTTAAAATATGCAGACCATGATATTACAGACGAATAAATTTCTGGAGCTAGCGCCAAGAAAGCATTTGAATAGGTACATCAGTATAAAGACAAAGTTGGTTGTGATAGAGCCAAAGATATGGGAAACATGGTTGCAAAAATTTGGCCTTATGAACTTATTTGACATACCACACTTCAGGAGGAGTGTTGGCACAGGGGCAGGCCCAGGGTTCAACGCTCAAGAGCACACCAACAAAACCCTAACTACCGGCCCTTTCGGCAACACCTGCGAAGCAGATGAAGTCTCACTCGAGGTAGAGGCAGGGGTGGTTGCAGGACTCAAATATCTGCAACCTTAGCTGGGACACCGATCTATGATTATATCTTTTATAGGGAACTTAGCATAGATCATTCATCAACATTTAACCCTTATGGTACTTCACATATAGCATAGAGCATCGTAGTGAATACTTAGACTAAATATGATTCATTACTTAGCCACATAAATATAGATTAGATTCAACAGATCAAGCACTAAGCATCTTATATATCATATCTAACATTCATTCATATACCATAAGCATAGAGCATAACTAGAGCTATTTAAATACAACAAGAACTTAGCCAAGAAGGAGATAAACACATTAGGTCGAAGCACAGAGCACAATACACAAAGTTATTGTGGTTCACCCCCACCCTGGGGCTATGTCCACAAAGTCTTCTTCTTTATATTATCTCGGTCAAGCGGTTACAACACAGAGCTTCAATGACCCTTACTTCACATAGGACAAAAGATCTGCACAGCTCGCTAGATCCTTCTTCCTTGCACTTCAGCCCAAAACTACAACAACTTGCACTTAGCTTTTCAATCTCCTTACAATCATGCATAGAGCACTTGCAATATACATCCACTCACATAGATCCAACTACTCGCACTAAGACTTTTGTTATACATCACATAGATGTACTACTACTTGCTACTTACATTGCCTAAGTATCTATTTATAGATTACAAAATGGGCCTAAGCGTGGGTAAACCCACGGGCCGACATCCCTTTCCCTTTACATCAACCCAAAACCCTAAAAGGGACCCAAAAATAGGTCTTGCTTCCCTAATTTCTGCTTTGTGTTATGCTCCATCTTTGGCAAGTTGTCGCACTCCCAAAAACGGTCAAATATGACCAATTATTCTTCAAAACTTGGTCAAGGGCCAACAGGCCCCAAACACTCACCCGTGACTCATCCCGAGTCACTCAGGTCTGATCAATTCTGCCTCGAATGTGTCGATATTGGCTCGAGATGCTTTGACCTGCTGCAGTGTGACAACCTATTGCTCAGTAAATTCCTGGATCACTGTGTCATTGAGCGGTCCTTCCAGGCGTTGTTCTGTAGTGATGACAACCTATTTGAGTTCAACTCCCTAGATTTCAAGTTCAACGAATAGTTGGCATGCATTTTATTGAATTGGATGAAGTCGTTGGGAGACTTCCATCACTTTACTTTGCAGCGTATGTACCTGTTGTTGGGCTGTGCATTTCTCTGCAAACCTCTTCATTCTTTTGACTGGGGTCAAAGTCTTTATCTGCGCCTGTAGCGTGTCTGCATGCTGCTTTTCTTCTTGGAGTTGTGCCTCCAATGTATGCAATTCTAGATTCTTTGCGAGGGTTTCATAAGTCTGGGCGCTTCTAGAGCTCAGCTTCTTGCATTCCAAGGCAAATTTTTTTAATCGACCAACTACACTTCGAGCAGTGGCCTCTCTTAGATCTCTTWTTTCTTGGGGGGTCTCGGGCACGGTGCAAAGCTCCAAATCGTGATGCACTGTTGGAGTTGCTAGATTACTTCTTCCAGTTGGGTCACTTTCTGTGGGAGATGGTCTTCCATCTCCACTTCTATGACCATCACAGAGTGTAGTGCTTTGTGAACCCTTTCCTATACTTCAATGTGATCTGCTAGCAACTGTGCATTTTCCTTGTCCCACTTCACTTTCAAGTAAATATTTTCCCATTCTGCCTCATTCTGTTGTTCTAGAAGTGATTTTTGTGCTTGCATCAAAGCCTGGGTGGCTTGTGTTATGTCTTCTTGAGCTCGTCGAAGGTGAGCTTCGACTTGATCAATGATCTGGTGTAATTGAGTGGGATCATCACTTGTTCCTGATGTTTCTCTTATCAAGGGCACTGTAGAAACTATTTGGCTGGACTGGAGTGCCTGTTGCACTTCTTTGAGCTCACACTTGATTCGGTTAAATAGCTCCTCCTTCTTTGCTTCTTTCTTTTCTACAAGCTCTAGTGAAGCATCATTCAACCTGGCAATTAAGAAGTCAAAGTCATCCAGGGTAAGGGTAGTTTTAAGCGTGGTCCGGGTATCCTTAGCTTTCTTTTGGGAGGAGGGTTTTGGTGGTGTCATCTTTCTTTTCATGGAGGGATCCTCCTCCTCTCTAGGTGGAGTAACCTCGCCTCTGTTTTTCTCAACTTCTGTACCGCCTAGCTCATCACCATCACCTCCTTGTGCATGTGAGATTGAAGTGTATGTGCTAGGGACATCTTCAACTTCATCATTCTTCTTAGTCCTGCTTGGCCTAGGTGTATCCGACATAGCTTCAGGGCTTTCCTTGTTGGACATGTCTGCAAGGTCTGCTACAACAAGGAGCTCCGCCGACAATTCCTTGGTAATCTCCTCCAAGTCATCTTCTGTCAGCTTGTAATAGGATTGGAGTTGTTGTTTATGCTCATCACCGCACACTATAATATAGGTGAAGTGGTGGTCCATGCTAAATTTCATCAAACGTCTAAACCTATGAAGTACGTTTGGGGTGATTTGTGGTGTAGACTGAATTTCATTCTTCAGTTGGTTGAAGTAGGTGTGGAAGACAACATTGGACTGCCACTGCTTGTTCATGTCGCTAGAGTACCATAACGTACAAAAATTCACGGCTAGTGGTTTGAAAGGTTCGATCTCCAGAAAAGTCTCTCCCTTTGGCAGTTCCCAAGCGATGAAAGCAATGAGTATGGGCAACCAACTAAAGTGGAACTCATACCCTTGGTCTTGCACTCCTATGCAATCTAGATCTAATTGGTTTACAAGATACTGTGCCCAATTCATTTGTAGTCCCTCGGCGCACTTCCCTGCGAGGTCAACTACGAAGCCAATCAGCTGTGTTGGTCTGTTCTTATGAACTAACTTTCCCGCGATCAACTGACATGCAAGGCGCACTGCGCCACTCTGGATAGAGGCTACCTTGTAGCCTCATGTACCCTTCTCTACATCGCCATAAGTTTCCTTTATCCGTTGTGCTAGTGCTCAGTCTGAGGTCTTGCCTGGGTAAAAGTCCTATGGGTCAAGGCCTTGCATGGTAAGTCCTGTGATCTGATTGATCATAGTTGGGTCCACAGTGATGCGGTGGTCCAACCATAATTATCCATCATGGTAGCAAGACAACAACAAACTGACGCATGCGTTGACTTCCTGGTGTTTGCCAAAGTGAGGGATATTCATTACGTTGAGCAGTGTGGACTGCACGAGGTTATGGGTCCATGACTGTGGGACAATATTAGGATTTCTTCCTTTAGTCTTGGTTAAGTATTTATGCAGAGCTAACATGTTGTAGGTTTTGCGATCTCCAAGGTTAAAATCATTAAATTTCAGTTCTTGGTCAACACGTACTGCGCACACCCCTTTCGGAAGATACATAGTGATCAAGGTGTACTCAAAGTCTCTAGGTACACCATCATGATTAATCTTGCCGCTCAAAGGTGGTATGTAAACCGACAGAATGCGCAGGATCATCTTGGCATTTGCAATATCGTCTCTGTGCTTTGTTCTTGTCTCGGTCATGGTTCTAGAAGGTTCTGCTCCATGAGCAGTGGAGGGAGAAGCTTGGATTCCTCCTGCCGATGATGCTTGCACACCTGAAGACATCCTTCTCTCTGACATGACTCTCTCATCCATTAGGTCAATCAAAACTTCTTCAACTACTTTCTCAATAGCGTTGAGCTCATCCGACATACAAGCTTGGGTGCACTAGATTAGGTGTGAAAATGAATTCAGAGACTACGAATTCATAGGGTAAATTATCATAGGGGAACAAGGCAATGATCATAGGGTAAATTACTCTCAAGTTTAGGGCTCAAATTCTCACTTAGCAAAAAATATTCTCAGTGCATGGCACAATGGACTAAATAGGGAAACTTAGTAATGATCTGCTTGCAACAGATATAGGGCCTTCATTAACTTTGTTCTATCCGTTCTGGTGCTGTCCAATGGTCTAGTGGGAACCCATAATTTATTTTCGACCCGTTCGGGGCAGAATTCTAATGGCTATATCGGTCCAACAACTATATTGCAGCGCCATGGGGAAGTGCCAGATGTCGTTGTTCTGATATCTTGACGAAGCTCAATTCTTGTGATTTTTCCTTCTGTGAAGTTTCCTCTGGAGTCTTCTGTAACTTTTCGATTTTGGCCCTCTTCTTACTTAGCTTCCTAGACTTTTTCCCAGTGAGCTTAGTCTCGGTCATCCTTTTTCCATTCTGAGTCTTATCTTCTCTCGACATAGTCACTTCACGCTGCTTAGGTTCTTTCTTCAGATCCAAGGGTAATACTCCTTCATCATATTGATTAGGTATTTCGGTCTTCTGTGGTTCCTTTAATTCTCTTATAGCTTCGACATCTAGGTCCCTGGTGTTTAACAACTGAGATCTATTCTCTTGTTCCTCCATCAAGTAGGCGATCCTTCTAGTCATAAATTCCATGAGTTCTTTCTTCTTCTTTTCTAGGGCTTCCTTTTCTTCTTTCCTCTAGATCTGGTCTTTTTCAATCCAGATCTTTCCTAACAAAGATGGAAATGGGGCACGGTCCTCAATAAATCTAATGAATTCGAACTCTTCCTCTGTTGAATTTCCATGGGTACTCATAGCTATTTGGGTAATTCTGCCACATAGGGTTACCATTTTTCCTTTAAGTAATTCGATGGTTCCTAGTGAAGGGACCAGAGCAGGCCTTCCTAGGGTTTCCCAAGTGCTTTATGTCATAATGTTCATCGGTGTTCCCTCATCCATAGCACAGTCAATGTCGAAGTCTCCTATTCTTACTTTTATTTTCTCCTTTTCTTTGAATATCTCTGATAAACTGACATCCTTATGATCATCTAGGGTTTCTTTTATTTTCAGTAACATGATATCTGATTCTTTCTGGGGTTCTTCCATAATTTTAGTCTCTTCCATTTTAGTATTTTCAGAGTTTGCTTGTTCCATATTCCGTTTTCAAGTCTAGCAATTATTCTAGGGCAATCAAATACTTCATGGTCCATAGCTTTACAACAGAGGTGACTAGGGTTTCTCCCAGGGCATTCCTTAGCAAGATGTCCTGGTCTTCTGCAATTATAACAAAGAGTTAATCCTCTCTTTCTCGTCCATGATCCCCAACTCTTCTTGTACTACGTGCTAGGATCATGATGGTTAGCCTGCAAAAATTTCTTTCTAGGATCCTACATCCATTGGTTAGTCCAAAAATTATTTCTATGCATAGGTATAACATATCTTTCACTATTCCTATCAGACCTATTCATATCAAACTTTCTTTTATCTAACAACGCTC
Source organism: Picea mariana (assembly GCA_032191745.1). Classification (NCBI taxonomy): domain Eukaryota; kingdom Viridiplantae; phylum Streptophyta; class Pinopsida; order Pinales; family Pinaceae; genus Picea; species Picea mariana. Next base: position 73,231 of record JASDQU010101754.1, on the reverse strand, counting down.
TAGTTTTCAGGCTAGGAAAAAATCTATCAAGCGTACCTAAATTCATGCTTCAGAAACAAAAAATTTCCACTTATCTTACCTATATAGAGCACAAAGCTTTTAGATCTAAAAATTGAACTATTCTTACCTTTACTAGAGGCTAGAGCTTACAGATCTTACCTCTTTTCTGTGGAAATTTCTACTTTTAGCTTTCTTAGAGCATAAAGTGTTTATATCTCACTTCTTTTCTTTAGTATCAACCTCTTTCTTGCAGATCTGACCTCTTTCCTTCATATCTGACATTTCTTTTCTGACACAAAGCTTTGTAGGTCAAGTATAATACTGCGCACTAGGGAAACATATCTACACACAGAGATTGTTTCACACAAAGCTTTTTCTTCTTTAGTTCCTAGCAATCATAGTTATAGGTCCCGACAATGGAACCATTTGTTGGCACAGAGGCAGAACCAGGGTTCAATGCTCAAGAGCGCACCAACAAAACCCTAACTACTAACCCTTTCGGCAACACCTGTGAAGCAGATGAAGTCTCACCCGAGGTAGAGGCAAGGGTGGTTGCAAGACTCAGATGTCTGCAACCTTAGATGGGACACCGATATGTGATTATATATTTTACAGGGAACTTAGCATAGATCATTCATCAATATTTAGCCCTTATGGTACTTCATAGATAGCACAGAGCATCGCAGTGAATACTTAGACTAAAGATGATTTAGTACTTATCCACATAAATATAGATTAGATTCAACAGATCAAGCACTAAGCATCTTATATATCAGATCTAACATTCATTCATATATCATAAGCACAGAGAATAAATAGATCTATTTAATCACATCAAGCACTTAGCCAAGAAGGAGATAAACACATTAGGTCGAAGCACAGAGCACAATACACAAATTTACCATGGTTCACCCCCACCCTGGGGATACATCCACAAAGTCTTCTTCTTTATATTATCTCGGTCAAGCGGTTACAACACAGAGCTTCAGTGACCCTTACTTCGTAGCTGGCTAGATCCTTCTTCCTTGCACTTCAGCCCAAAACTACAACAACTTGCACTTAGCTTTTCAATCTCCTTACAATCATGCACAAAGCACTTGAAATATACATCTACTCACACAGATCCAGCTACTAGCACTAAGCCTTTTTCTATACATCACATAGATGTACTACTACTCACTACTTACATTGCCTAAGTATCTATTTATAGATTACAAAATGGGCCTACGCATGGGTAAACCCACGGGCCGACATCCCTTTCCCTTTACATCAACCCAAAACCCTAAAAGGGACCCAAAAATAGGTCTTTCTTCTCTAATTTCCGCTTCGCGTTGCACTCCATCTTTGGCAAGCTGTCGCAGTCCCAAAAACGGTCAAATATGACAAGGTATTCTTCAAAACTTGGTCAAGGGCCAACAAGGAGTGTAGATATTAACGCATGCATGAAGATGTTGTTGAGTTGTGTACATGGAGGGTACTTATGGATCAACATGCCAGACTCAATTGATACATAACTTATTGTGCGCATTACTGGACTACCATCGCAAGGGGATGACCCTTCACTGATCTTTTCAGACAAGAAGAATKAGAAGGCTCTATTAGAAAGAATGAAAGAAAAATTTCATACATTTCAAGGACAACGTGATTTAGATGTAGCAAGCATATGTGACCCCACAATGAGGTTTGTGACACAAGCATTAGCTTTTAAATTGTTAAGGAAGTGTATAAAGGACCAAGTACCAGCGATAGTCATAGCAACAACTGAGAAGTGCATCGAGGGCATGTTGATGAACTGGGTGACATTTTTTCTCAACCAATTCTTGATCGACTTTGAAAAGGTGCAAGATAAAGGGACTGAATTTCACTATGCATGGATATTAATTCTAATTGCACTATTAACATGGAGGGAGTTGGATAATACACAGTTTTAGGGAGTAGAAAATAAGACATGCCTAGCTGCAAGATATCAGAACTTATGGCACACTACACATAAGGTGCGATGGTTAGATAGTAATGTTGCTTTCCATATATACAAGGAAACGTTTTAGACAAGCATTCATAGTACACTACACATACCACCATAGGTGTTCAAAGCATACATTTCAGTTGTGCACTTTAAGGCAGGGTTCCATCACATGCATGTGCAAGCCAAGAAGAATCCAAATTAGAAATGGCTTCCCATAGAGTACATGTTAAATGAGGAAGAGATGGGACACATTATGGAAGATTGGGTCGACGAGTGGAAAATACCATCAACAAAGAATAAGAAACCAGAGACACAACAACTAGAGACCGAATATATCTCAAGTGGAGAAGAGGAATAAGAGAAAAGAAACGACAAAGGGAAGACTGTACTTCACATGGGAGAGAAGAGAAAACACATAGACACAAGGAAAGAATCCACACAACGCAAGAAAATGAAATTTGTAAGGTAACTGACCGTTCAAGCTCTCACAAAAGATGACTTGGATAAGAATTTAGACCAAGTTAAGAAAGAAACAGATGAAGCTTTTGAGCGTGCAGAAAAACAACAAAAAGAAAGGCATTCGAACATGTAAGAACAGATTGTTGTGTTGTGACAATTTTTGGAGACCACACAACTTGCCACAGTACAAAAAAGAAAACAAGTGAAAACATATCATACAACATAGATAGTTGAGGTGCAATAGATGACCTCTATCATATAAAAATAAATGCGTGTAATGAAGATAGCGATGAGAGCCTTAGAGTTCCCCACAATAGAATTGACAGAGAAAGTCAAGGCACTAAGTCATATTGACTTAGTGGTATCTCAGTTGCCTATAGAAATTTTGTATGGCTTACAATCAAGCGGATAGAGGAACTTCAAGTGCATGCAGTTTCAACCTTGTTGGAGCTGACAAAGATAATCATAGATAAGGACATGTTGCAACCATAATACGACCAACTCAGGAAGGAATGGGACTAGGAAGCACACAAGGCCGAGAGAGTCAAACCGGTAGTCGAAGGGGTATATAACATTATTCCAAAAGTGATTAGAGAGGAATATGCCCCATTGGAGGAACATGTGACAAAGCTGAGTGAAGCCATTCAGGGTTTCTGAATAAAGATCATCAACCTAGAGGCATGATAGATACTAAGCACTCCCATGGAGGAAAGGGAGAAATGAAAAAATATGGCCACGATAAGCATAAAGAACATCAAGATTATGGAAGGAGAATGTGTTAAGATGTATTCAGAAAGCATGGGCATTTGGACGTAGTTGACTGAAGATGTGGAGTTGTAGGAGATTGGCCAGAAGATACATGATGTGTAGGATAAGGCACAAAAGTTCAAAGAAGTCATGAGTAAATTACCTCTAGTAGAGGTGGTAACAATAATGGAAGAAAATAGGATCTATATTAAGAAATAAATCAGCTAAGGGCAGAGTGACAAGCTTGTGTGAAAAATATTTAGTTATTCCAAGAACAAGCCTATATGGTCACTGCGGAGTTAGTAGCCACTCAAGGAAAGGTCAAGATAGTAGCACAAGAAACCACTGAAAAATTGAAGACTCACTTAACTTCAGAAATGGCTAAGGAAATTGTACAACAAGAAGCACAAGTCACATAAAAAGTTGCAACGGCCAATGATTTACTACAAATGTTTTTGGTGACATGGAAACATACCTGAAGTGGCTTGGGTCGAGCTACATGTTAGCATTGGGGGCATGTTGGAGATTTTTTTTTTGGATAAGTCTTGGGAATCACATAGGAATGGATCACATGAAATTTCAGATAAGGAGAAACATGGGCACAAAGTAGTTGGAGCATGTTGGGGAGTCGACGCACAAAAGGCGGAAAGTAGTTAGGATTTTGGGAATTTTTTTCTACATTATAACAAGCTTAGCCCTATTGTAAAACTATAAATTTTGATGGGTTTTTGGGTATAAGTGTGAGTTTTATAAGTGAATAATAAGTCATAAGTGAGGATTCAAGTATGCAAGAGTGAATAATTGGCTAAGTGTTTGTGTGTTTTGAGTGATGACTGAGGTTTTTGAGAATCAGGCTCGCACTGCAGCAGAATGACTGAGGCAAGTTTGGGTAATGTCAAATGATATATATAATTGTAAGCATAGTGTGTAGCTATAAGGAGATTGATAATGAATAAAATAATAAGCCACTCATTGTGGATGTAGCCCAGTTTGGGGTGAACCACGTTAAAACCTTTTGTCTTGATGTGTTGTTTTTGTGTGTTATGATGCATATGATGTTTACTTTTACTGTGCAATGAAGATAAAGGTCTAGTATTATGAATATGTCACGTTTATATGTTATTAATGATGAATGAATGAATTTTAAGCGAAGTAATGTCACACATAGGGTATATTGAATGTTAATTAAAAGTAAACTAACATAAAATGCGCACACAATAGATGAATGGATAATGCATAGTATGGTTATGTTGAATGCCTCACTTCCCCTCATCACTACACAAACTTGGTTCCTGCAACCCCTCTAGATGCCTTGGGTGAGACTTCACTTGCTTGCAAGTGATGCCGAAAGGGTCGGTGTCTAAGGGTTTTGTTGGTTTATTAATGATTAACCTTAGGTCTGCCCACTGCGCACCAACAATCCTTATGGAAAAATTCCTTGTGGTTAAAGGAATTTAGTATGGATTGATAGAATCCTCAGTAGTATTAATCACTACTTAAATAAAGCACTAAAACATGTATGTAAAATTCCTCATGATCAAAGGATTGATGGAGAAATTGTAAGGTCAATTACTTGACTTATAATGGTTGGAACCTGTAGATGGAATAACCTAGTTAAG
>JASDQU010101754.1:9740-40059 GCA_032191745.1 Picea mariana | reverse complement strand
ACTAATTGAAATCATTTCTAAGTATGATGATTTGTTTCATGATCCAAAGGGGTTACCACCAAAGAGAGAGATTCAACATGAGATACAGTTGCAGCAGGATGTGCCACTTCCGAACATAGCCATGTACTAGATGTTTGTTATGCAGAATGAGGAAATCAAGAAGCAAGTTCAGGAGCTGATTGAGAAGGTGGTCATCTGGCCAAGCACTTCTCCTTGTGGCTCTCTTATAGTCTTGGTTCCAAAGAAGGATGGGTCTTGGAGAATGTGCATCGACAATAGGGCCCTTAACAAAATCACCATTAAAAACATGTATCCTCTTCCTCGCATTTATGATTTGCTTGATCAGTTAAAACATGCAATTTATTTTACTAAATTAGATTTTCGTAGTGGGTATCATCAAATCCGGGTTGCTGAAAATGATGCTTGGAAAACAACTTTTAAAACGAAACAGGGTTTGTATGAATGGCTTGTAATGCCTTTCAGGCTATGTAACGCACCTGCTACTTTTATGCGGGTCATGAATGATGTTTTTCGCCCTTTTATTGATTATTTTGTAATCGTTTACCTGGATGATATCCTTGTTTTTAGAAAGACTTGGAAGGAACACATTGTACATTTGAAGAAAGTTTTAGATGTACTGAGGAAGGAGAAGCTTTTTGTAAAAATGTCTAAATGCGAGTTTGCTAAAACTTCTTTAGTATATTTGGGCCATATTATTGGTGGAGGCCACCTGCGAGTGGACCCAGCCAAGGTTGCTGTCATAGTAAACTGGCCACGGCCTAATACCATTACTGAAATCAGAATTTTTCTGGGTGCGGTTCAGTATTGGAGGAAATTCATTTCTGGGTTTTCTTCTATTGCTGCCCCATTACATGCGTTGACAAGCATTAAAGAAATTTTCCAGTGGGGAGGCAAGCATTAGAAAGCCTTCGACACTTTGAAGGAAAAGATCAGCACAACGTCGGTTCTGACATTGCTAGATTTGCAGCAGCCATTCGAGATCGAAACAGATGCCAACAGGTTTGCCATGGGAGCCGTTTTGATGCAAGGGAGGAAGCCAGTCTGTTACCATTCAGAAACGTTCTCTACTACGGTAAGTAACTATCCGACTTATGACAAAGAGTTGTATGCTTTAGTACAGAGTGTGAAGAAGTGGAAACATTAGATCATGGGTAAAGAAACAATTATACATACTGATCATCAACCACTTCAGTATTTACAATCTCAAACTAAAGTACAACAAAGTAGACATTTAAGATGGATGGGATTTTTAAAACAGTTTCATATTGTAATTAAATACAAAAAAGGGATTCATAATAAGGTAGTAGACATGTTATTGAGGCCACCTACAAATGCTTCAATCATTCTTCAGAACAGTTCATTAACACATGAAAGTTATATTGAATAATATGCGAAAGATAAAGACTTTAAGAAAGTATATGCATCACTAATACATGGTAGACAAGAAGAGAACTATTATGTGCATAATCAACTCTTGTATCATCTTGGTAAACTTTGTATTCCAGAAAAAGAGAGAGTACATGTGATCCGAGAAGCACATAGTTCATTGATTGCAGGGCATTTTGGAGTAAGTAAAACGTTGTCAGTATTGCAGAATCATTGTTATTGGCCTCAAATGCAAGAAACTGTAGCTAAATACATACGAGGATGTGTTATGTGTGCAACAAGTAATCCTAGCAATAGGAAATTGGGTTTGTACACACCTCTTCTATTTTCTTCTCGTCCTTGGGAAAGCATTTCTATGGAATTTGTAGGAGGACTACCTATGTCGAGGAAAGGGCATGATTACCTATATGTTGTTGTGGATAGATTCAGCAAAATGTGTATCTTGATGCCATGTACCAAGTAGATAACTACTGAACAAACAACTCATATTTTCTTTCAGAATGTTTGGGTACATTTTGGGCTACCCATGTCTATTGTATCGGATCGAGATTCCTAGTTCTTGGGGGAATTTTGGTCAACATTATGTGAGCTTATGGATACTAAACTGAAGAAAAGTACAGCTTCTCATCCACAGACTGACGGACAAACAGAGGTAGTGAATAGGACAGTGGTTCAGCTGCTCAGAGGATATTGTAATAAACATCCTAAACTTTGGGATGAGCAGTTGCAGTACATACAACATGCTTACAACCATGCAGTTCATTCTTCCACGAATAAATCTCCTTTTGAAACTTGTTTTGGTTATCTGCCAAAAACACCCATGGAATTTTCTTTTGGCAAAGATGCAATGGATGGACATCATGATGCAGATAAATCTTTAAAGTTCATTCAGAGAATCCAAGCAGTGCAGCAGGCAGTTCAAGAACAGTTGGAAAAGAGCCAGGCAAAGTACAAGGCCAGGCATGATAAGCATAGAGTTGATCATCAATTCCAGGTTGGAGACCGAGTCTGGTTACATATCACCAAAGAATGAATGAAAGGTGAAGGTAAAAAGCTTAAGCCTATCAGGTATGGTCCTTTTGAGATCTTGGAAAAGATTGGTACTAATGCTTTTCGCTTGAATTTACCTCCATACATGCAAATCTATTCAGTTGTCAATGTTGAGAATCTTAAATTGTATGAGCCTCCTATGATCATGGATGAGGAAACTAACATGCAGATTCCTTTAGTTGATGATATGGCACCTGAATATATGAATGAGTTGCAGGATGATGTCATTCTTGACATAAATGTAAGGACTTCACGAAGGGGGAATGTTGAGTAGCTTCGAGTGGGGCTTAAAGGCATGCACCCTAGCAAAGCAAGATGGACGGAGATTGGAAAAGTGAGGGAGCTGTACCCTCACTTATTGGCAGAATGATTCAGGCTTTTGGAGGTCCAAAAGCTCTCCAATGGGGAGGAATGATCCAGGGGGTCATTCATCATCAAAATAACATCGATCCAAAATCAAGAGAAAATGGTACAATGGCAGTGAAAATGGCAATGCAATGCCCAGGTTTGGTAAACATCAAGACTTTACCACATTTAAAAAGAGGGTTAATGCATTTTTAGAAAAGGGGAATGGTTATTACATATGGTTATACAGAGAGAATGCTATGCGCCTGAGCCACATGTCATGAAAACTAAACATAACGTATGTTTTCAACTCCTATGCTAAATGGTTCAATGCATGCAACAAACATATTATAACCATATAATATGCTATGGACGGTGCACAGTCAAGTTATGTAACATTTGGCGGTTTGATGCACGGTCAAGCTGGTGGTTAACGTTTTGTGCACAGTTTAATGCGATTTGTTGGAACAGCCCGGGGATGATATCCATTCTGTGGCATAGATCTGTGGTAAAATAGAGCAGATGAGTCGAGCTGTTACTTATCCCCCCACTGCACGCTTTAATAAACGGGATTCTGGCCACATTTCGAGGAGTTTCAGCCAGGTTCAAGTATCTTTTTGTTGCTTGACGGGCATTTCGCAGTTGGAACTAATGCACGAGGAACATAATCGAGATGGAGCTGTAAGCTATATAGCCATTGTTCAGCCAGTAAGCAGGAGAGATTTTTTTTCTCTAGCTGTAAATTTGACCAGATGTTGATGCTATTCTAGTCGACTAGTCTCTGTTCTAGTATGGTTTTCTTGCTCTTGAAAACCAATTGTAATTTGCAAAGTAGTCTTGAAGGCTTTGCACAACTTTATGTTTTACAGTTGTTGCTGAAGTTGATTCTAGCCATTTTTGTACCATTTTTGAAGATTTAATTGGATCGGTACCCATTGGAGAGGGACCCAGAGACGTAGCCCAGTGAAGGGGGTGAACTCCGTTAACAAATTCAGCATTTGTGACTCTCTTTTCTGCTGTGTTTTTCACTCTCTGTTCGTGTTTTCATTTTGTTGTTATCTTCATTCTGTTTCAGTATCACATTTTCATATTACAGTATACATTTACATGTTAAATGTTTCGTACACATGCTGAGCATTCGTATGTCTTTTAAATGCACTAAAAGTTAGATCTTATGGATCAGGCGAGCATCCACAGTCAGTTGGATGTAAATAACGTGTAAAAGATAAGTATCTCTACACTTCATGTATTGAATTGAAATATATGGTTGTAATGTATATAATCATATTAGTGGACATGTGAGCTTGATTTATGGGCTTGGTTTTGTTCCATCAGGAGGCCTTTGTACTTGTATAAAATGTACCTGTATGGAATTTCATGTGTATTTCATATATGAGCTGGAGGACGCTGCATTTTATCTTAAATTACTAAAGGAACTATAGCAACAGTTCCCTCCTATGAATGTAATCATGGATGTATCGATATGTTTGTGCCTCCTATGTGTGCAATATGATATTTCTAATACAGCTCTACTCGACTAGAGGTTGCTCCCTCGAAGAGGCAAGTGAACATTGCTCTCAGTAATCGAATTTCTCTTTATGGTGTTATTATGTTATCATTTCAATATTATTGTGGTGTTGTTTTGGTTATATTGTTGTTCATATTCCATTTCTAGCATTTTATTTCTATTCTGCATACTTTTTATATTTGGAATATTACAAGTGGTATCAGAGCACTTTCCTCGATAGAAAATTGTGGGTTAATTTTTTTTTCAGTGTAGATATGTATTCCGACAAATTTAAGCTACAGAGATTTGTCATTATGCGCATAAACCCACGGTCGGGGATTCATACATGTAGGAAATACAAGTGGTACTTAAGCACACATCTGTTGGCCACCCTTGTAACCCTGTTGGTACCCCTTCGAGTGGTAGCGCATCAGAAAACACCTGTATACAGATTGACCTAGATTTCTTGAAGCCCTCTTTAGATAAACCAATTGACCACCTGACTGCTATAGTTCCACCGAGAACAACACTCGGGAAGATATTTCTAGTGCCTCGGTAGTTAGGTAGTACGTCTACGGGCATGATCTATCCTTCTTTGTTGGTGCCCTAATATATTGGGATGAGTACTAATGTTGGACCCCGAATGTATACCAAAGAGCTATAGCATAGGGAGAATCCTTGTTTGTAGAACCCTTGAATACCTAAACCTTGGGGACAGAAACAAAAAAATGAAACAGACAAGATCTATTGCCGCGCAACTGTGTTAGATTTTCCAAATCACTACACATTTCTTCCTGCTTAAGCATTTGGGAGTTTCATCACTGCATTATTCTTTAGACTGAAGTATAACTCTGTAGGTGTAAAAAAAAAAGTTTGGAATTTTTTGGACCATTATTTGAGACCTATTCCATTGGATTGATCTCTTCACCCTTATCACATTCATACCTATCATTTTTTAGCAAAATTTTTGACCCCACCCACCCCTTTTCGGTTCCCTCGTCATCATGGCCCATACCTGTAGCCAAGACTTGGAAGCTCGCTTCAATACCTTGCAATCTAATTTCACAAAGACCCAACAAGAAGTGAGACAACTCAGTGCCAATATTTCCACCATCAATAAAAACATGCATTCCTCTATCGCCACCTCAATCGCGGAACTCAAAGAAGACCTCAAACACGAAATGACTACCCAGCTTGAATCTGTCGCTTCGATGATCTGCACCAAGTTGCATATCCCTGTAGATCCCCCTTTATCTGACCCACCTTTGCATACCGAAGCTGAAACTTCCTCTCATTCCCATAATTTTCAGCATGAGCTACGCCTTCCACGGGTGGATGTGACCAAATTTGATGGCTCAGATCCCATTGGTTGGGTAACTCAAATGGAACATTATTTCTCTTTGTACGACATTACAGATGACTTGGCCAAACTATGGTATGGTTTTTTCCATCTAGATCAAGAATGTTGGCAATGGTGGAAATGGAGAAAAACTTCCTGTAAAGGGTATGTTGCTTGGACACAGTTTGTGGCAAAGATTTATGAACGCTTTGACACTGACACCAACCATTTAGGTCGTTTGACAAAGTTGAAAAAATATGGCATAGTGGAAGAATTTATAGCTACTTTTGAGCGACTGGATTTTCATATAGAGGGCATGTCTGATGCTTTTTTCCGAGAATGTTTTATCATTGGCCTCAAGGATGAGATTTGTGCCCATGTCCTCATGGCTTGGCCTCAAAGTTGGGTGGAGGCTACTAAACGAGCTAAGGAAGCACAACAGGTTGTCTCTTCTCAAAACCAGAAACCCTCCTTTATTCCTCACACTAAACCAATAAATCCCACTCCTCCTTCTACTCCACTAAAGATCCAAAAATTGACCAGGGCCGAAAATGGATGAACACCAACTCAAAGGCCTTTGTTATAATTGTCATGACAAATAATTTCCATGACACAAGTGTAAGGAAAAACAGTTTTTTATGGCCATCTCAGAGGATGTTTTAGAAGAGGATGTTGAAGCTCCCTTTGTGTTTGAGTCACCTGAACCCACCAACATTTCACCTCTCTCAGAACCTCCTGAAGTAGAACCGGTCATTTCCCTAAATTCTCTCACTGGCTTCTATGCTCCCCAAACCCTCAAAATAATTTGCTACATCAAGCATAGGAAGGTCACCATTCTTGTTTATAATGGAAGCACCCATAATTTAATTCATTGCCGCATTGACCAAGAAACTAATTGTTATATCCGTGCAGTCAATAATTTCCAAATCATGATATCCAATGGTGGGTCCATGAAATGTGGAGGGTGTTGTGAAAATGTGCGTCTCTAAATTGGTGACTACCACCTTAAATATCATATATTTTCTATCAACATGGGTGATTGTGACATTGTGTTGGGTGCAGACTGACTAAGAAATTTGGGTCCCATTCTCATGGATTTTAAGGAATTAACCATGCAATTTGACCTGGAGGGCCAACAATATAAGTTCCAAGGCATCACTGTTGGTTCCCCTGAGATCATTAGTTCCCATTGCATGGAAAAGCTTCTCAAAAAGGGTCATTCAGGTGTTATTTCCCAACTCCATACCATACAAGCAACTGAGACACCCTCTGTGTTGCATGACCTCCAATCCATCCTCTCTAAACATCAAGTGCTTTTTTCCACTCCCTAGGGACTCCCTCCTTCCCATGGTGTTCATGATCATTCCATTCCCCTTGTCCCAGTAATCCTTCCTCCCAATATCTGTCCCTATCGTCACCCCTTTTACCAAAAAAATGAAATTGAGAAAATGGTTCAAGAACTGCTTAACGAAGGTGTTATCCACCCTAGTGCGAGCCCCTACTCTTCTCCTATGGTCATGGTCATAAAAAATGAAGGTTCTTGGCACATGTGTCCTGATTTCCATGCCCTCAACAAACTCGCCATCAAAGACAAATTTCCCATTCCTGTTATTGATGACCTCTTGGATGAATTGAGTGGCGCCCAGTTATTTACTAAACTTGATCTTTGTTATGGCTACCAGCATATCTGTAAGAAAGAGGAAGGCATTCCTAAGTCTTCCTTTAGAACTCATGAGGGCCACTATGAGTTTCTGGTCATGCCCTTTGGTTTGTGTAGTACTCCCTCCACTTTCCAAAGCCTAATGAATCATGTATTCCATCATTTTCTCCGTCATTTTGTCTTAGTTTACTTTGATGATATCCTCATCTATAGTAAAACCTGGACAAACCATATTGCTCATGTGGATTGATTTCTCCATCTACTCTCTCAACACCAACTTTTTCTGAAACAATCTAAATGTGCTTTTGGCACCTCAAAAGTCGAATACTTGGGTCATCGTGTTGGCAAGCATGACGTCAAGGTGGATCCTAAAAATATTGAAGCTATGCAAGACTGGCCTCACCCAAAGAATCTCAAAATCTTGCGTGGATTTCTGGGCCTAACAGGTTATTATCACAAGTTTGATAAGAACTATGGAAAGATTGCGGCCCCTCTCACTACACTCCTTAAAAAGAATTCTTTCACCTGGATTCCAACAGTTGCTCAAGATTTTCAAACCTTTAAGATGGCCATGTGCACCAATCCAGTCCCAGAACTTCCTGATTTCACAAAGACCTTTGTCCTGGAATGTGATGCTTTAGGAAAAGGAATTGGTGTTGTCCTTATGCAAGAGGGTCGGCCTTTGGCCTTTACCAACAAACAACTATCTGAACAAAATTTGGGCAAATCAATATCTGAAAAGGAAATGTTAGCTATTTTGCATGTCGTTGATATTTGGGGCCTTTATCTATTGGGGAAAAGCTTCCAAATTAAGACAGATCATCAAAGCCTCAAGTATTTTATGAAACAATGCATTTCCTCCCTAGAAAAACACACATGGGGGACTAAGATCTTTGGATATGATTATGAGATCATTTATAAGAAATGCAAAGACAATGTGGTTGTGGATGCACTTTCTCGAAAATATGAAGATGAAGGGTCCCTTTTTTCTCTCTCCTCCATTGTACCAGATTGGCTCCAAGCCCTTCGCCAGGAATTGCTACATGATCCCAAAATTTTACATCTGATACAAAAATTGCAATCCAATTCTCCATTTTCCCCAAGGTACTCTTGGCTCCATGATGAGCTTCGATACAAAGGCCATTTGTATTTAAGTAAACGGTAAACAATTAAATCCATGGAACTTTCCGAGCTTCATGCTACACCCACAGTTGGGCACTCAGGGTTTACCAAAACCTATGACAGGGTCAAACGTTCTTTTTTCTGGGAGGGTATGAAACAAGGAGTTCGTAATTTTGTGGCTGAATGTGTTGTGTGTCAACGCAACAAGAGTGAAATAGTCAAATCTCCTAGCACACTACAACCGCTTCCGATTCCACCTACTATTTGGTGCGATATCTCTATGGATTTTATTGTAGGATTACCTAAATCAGGCAATAAATTAGTGATCATGGTGGTCATTGATCGCCTTTCCAAGTATTCTCATTTTTGTGCTCTTCAACATCCATTAACAACATCCACTGTGGCTCAAATTTTCATGGATCAGGTCTTCAAGCTTCATGGCATTCCACATTCTATTGTTTCTGATCGTGACCCAACTTTCACCAACAATTTTTGGCAAGAACTGTTCAAGCTACAAGGCACCCAATTGCATCTCAGCACAACTTATCATCCCCAGACTGATGGTCAGACTGAAGTTGTCAACAAGTGTTTGGAAACATATTTGAGGTGTTTTGCATTGGAAAAGAAAAATCAATGGGCTCAATGGTTTCCACTAGATGAATGATGGTACAACACTTCATACCATACAACTACCCGCATGACTCCTTTTGAAGCAGTATATGGAAAAAATCCACCTTTAGTTCTCTCATATTTACCAGGTGTCTCAAAGGTTCAGGCAGTGGATCAAATGCTTACACTTCGAGAGGATATTCTCCGTACCCTCAAAGAGAATTTGGTCATGGCCCAGAATCACATGAAGCAACAAGCAGATAAAGGTTGCTATGAACGCCAATTTGCAGAAGGGGATCAAGTGTTTCTTTGGCTGCAACCTTACAAGAAAAATTCCCTTAAGGCTGACCATTGTTAGAAACTGACACCCAAATTTTATGGTCCTTATACCATTCTCAAGTGTGTGGGACAAGTGGCCTATTAGTTAGCTTTGCCTAGTCATTCTAAGGTACATCTTGTTTTTCATTTTTCCTACTTAAAGAAGGTGATTGGAACTAAGTGCCAAACTCAAACCAACATTCCTGAGTTGGACAAAGAAGGCTCCATTTGGTTATAACCAGAAGCAGTTTTGGACCAGCATGAGTGTCTCTTGCGTCAGAGAACCATCAAGGAAGTGTTAGTCCAGTGGAAAGATACAACCCTAGCATATGCCACTTGGGAACCAACTACCATTCTGCAACAATTTCTACATCTCAAGCCTTGAGGACAAGGTTGTTTTTAAGGGGGAGGACATGTTAGGGACCTAACCCCTCACATAGGTAGAATAATATATTTCGATGTAATAAAGGTCAATATTAATAAGGCCTATAAATAAGGAAGAATAAGTCGAATGTAAGAAGACCTAATAGAAGCTTCCGCTTCTAGAAGGATCTTCCTCTAGATGGTTCTTTTGATAGACATATTTAGGATAAATAGGAGTCGAGGGTATGAGAACTATTGTCTTGAATATTATTGTAATAGAGTTTTGCTCAACTGGAGGTTGCCCCCTCGAAGAGGCAAGTGAACATTTCTCTTAGTAATCGAAGTGCTCTTTCTGGTGTTATTATGTTATCATTTCAGTATTATTGTGGTGTTGTTCTGGTTATATTGTTGTTCATCTACCATTTCTAGCATTTTATTTCTATTCTTCATAGTTTTTATATATGGAATATTACAAAGAGTCTTAATTCTACCGAGGAATTTACCTATCCTAGTATGGAAAGTTCACGGGATGAAAATATCCACCTCAGTGGCAAAGAAAGAATTGCCTTATTGGTTTCAAGGTAAGGTGAAAGTCCTTAAACGAATGGTAATACTTTTTGGAAAAGACTTGGAATATTTCCTTGAAATCGGTTAAGTCCAAGATCATACAGTTGTCCTAAAGAAGATTTTGTGTTAGATTTAGGAGGATCTACAACCATTGGATTGGCATGGTGTGTAGATTATGAGATTTTTTCAGGAAAGACATCGTTTTCAGAAACAACCAAGTGTCGGGGCTTATGAGAATACTGAAAACGATGATGGAGGAGACCTCTAGACAAAACGACGGTTGTTGATCTGTTGGGAGAAACCCTGATGAGATATGGATCATTGAAGCCAGTGGCATCGTTGTCGAGAGCATGAGGTCGGTGAGGTTGAGTGATGTCCATAAAGTGACTATGACGATATAGGCTTGAGAACTATTGGGGGTCGTCGATTGACATGAGGGTTGGTACGTCTGAGTCATATATTACGGTTGGTCCCAACCAAGAGTGAGGAAAGTGGATGTGACATCATGTTGACATGGTGTGCCAACTTGGCAACCAACATGTCTCTAAGTGGTGACATGTGTCACTTGGGATTGGATGACAAGACACAAGTGGGACCCATTTGGTGAGGAGGTCCTTTGGACCTTTCTTTAAATCATGGTCATTAGATTACAGGCCAGAAAATATGGACCATTGATCCCGGGCACATTGTCGTCGGGAGTGGATAGTTGGCGAAGTTGGGGTGTAGAATCCAAAGTGTCGATGAATCTAAAGGTGATGACGTGGTGAAACGAGAGTTGTTGATGGGTACCAAGGTGAGAGTTGATATCCTCCATAGATTTCCTTAGGTCCTAGTTAAATGGAAAAAGGGGGCATTGACATCATGCTGACGAGGAATATCGGTGTGGTAGTTGGCATGTCCTTGGGATGACGTGTGTCGACAAGTGATTGGTCAATGGATGAGAGAAATCCCAATTGATTAAAATAGCCCTTCATCCTTCACCTTAAATCATGGTCTTTAGATCTATAGGTCGGGAGATCCCAAGCCCTCATTGAGGAAAGCATCATCATCAGGAGTAGTTGGTTGGTAAAGTTGAGTGACGGCCCAAGGAGCCGACGATGATGAAGACTCAATATTTAATGAGCACCATTGATTAGCATAGAGTCGATATTTGATCTTAGCCGTGAATTTCCTTAAGTCCTAGTTAAGATATCAAAGAGGTGATGATGTCATGATGTTGACATGGCACACTAGCATCATGACCAACATGTTCCCTAGGGTGACATGTGTCACTTGTTGAGTGGTTAGGGGGACTGGAGTGGTTCTAGAAGGACAAGAGGTCCTTATGTATTTGATTACGATCTAGATCGACATATCTAGATGTTGTTATATCCTAGTTGTTCATTAGAGGAGAGCGATCAAAGGTATAGAGATAAGACAGGAGAAATTTCCCCAACGATGAAATCGTCGTTGAAGTGTTGAGGATAGGAATTTCCTTGGAGTGTTGACGGAAAGGGAGTGTCGATCATGACAGGGTATCCTCAGAAGAAATGACAGTAGTCAATCCATGGAAGGTGATGACGATGAGATATGGACTGTTGGATCCATATGTGTCGTCATCGAAGCATGGAGGTTAGTAAGATCGTGTGTTAGACAAGAGTACTGATGATGACAATGGCATACAAAATATATGAACCATTGATTGATGCACTGAAGAGAAGTAACCTCAGCCATAGATCGTTGTGGGACTTTCTTAAGTAAGGAAAAAGGGAGAATGATGTCATCATGATGCAATTTTCCAACTCAACAACCAATGAGTCCTAATGGTGACAAGTGTCCCCAGAGAAATGGGAAATGGTCATGAGTGTCCAAGTGGAGGCTTGAAGCCTTATGAGCTTAATTTTAACCTAGACCATAGGATATGGACATTGTTATATCTTGACAGTTCATTAGAGGATGATGAGTGGAGATTTGGGAGAGGCTAGGGCAAGGTTTCCGACGATGATAGGGTAATCCAAAGAAGGAATGATAACCGTTGATTCTATCAGAGGTGATCTATGTGGAGTCTGGGTTGTTACATGATTTCAGTATCTTCGACGCAAGGGAAGTCGACGACCTAAAGGAAGGAAGTTGGGCATTGAGTTACGACGATGATGGAATATCGGGATTAACGAAAACATTTGATCGATGAGTAGCTGAGATTAAATCTCAGTCGTCGATCTTTCGTGGGTCCCACATTGTCGCGTAAGAAGAATATTAAGGGATGGGTGTTAACCACCGTGCAAGATAGGGGTGCTGACATGATGAGAGACATTATAGATGAGTTCCCGGGAGCTTTAAGTTCTGGATCAGAGTGGTTGTCGTCAGAGCTGGTATTTGGGGTGACTAGTAACTACGTGGGAGGAGAACCCTGATGACAATGAAGACAAACCCAAGTGATCAGGGTTGTTGATTAAGATGGCCCGATGTATCTAGGTGGAATATTCAATGTAAGTGCCACATGGGAGGGCATGAGTGACTGGGAGCCATGTGTAAATGCGGTGGAATTGATGAATGAAATCCTAGAAATCTTTGGGAGGTTGTAACTTTTGATTCAGAGCTCAGAATTGAGCATGGTTACAATCGTTAGAAAGATCTCAATGAGTAGAATCCATCAAGGGGGGTCATTGAGATAAATGTACTGAGTTGGAAAAGAAGAAATTTTGACACTCCATCAGCCTAAGTAAGGATTAGGGGGTCAGGTAACTTACAATGAGCCAATTTGGTGGACCTTTTCGGTATGGTCCAGGTTGATCAGATGATTGAGGTTGTGTTGAATTCCCATCAAGGTTTATCCTTTCAAATCTGTCAATCAAACCATTCAAATGAACTTCAGTTTTCGATGAAGGGGTTGGAACTTCTTCATGAGGAGAATATGGTTCTTCAAAAGGAGATTCTAGATATTAATCCAAGATAGGATTCCCCTCTTCAATATGTGTAATCTCATCATCAAAGTCATGATATGTCTTTGCATGGGTGAATTGATCTAGATGATCAAGCTGCTTCTCAAAAATCTTGTAATTCTTGGAGGATTCAAGAAAAATTACATGTCTGGAAAGAATGAATTTCTTTTTTTCCTCATTGGAAAGACAATATGCTTGGTGGTATTTGAGTACCCCAAGAAGATGCATTTCTGACTCCTTTCATCAAGATTGTTTCTTTTCTCCTTAGGAGTTAAGGCATGACAGGTGGAACAAAATATCCTAATATGCCCCACTGAAGGAATGAGGCCATACCACATTTCATAAGGTGTCTTATTTCCAAGAGCATGAGATGGACACTTGTTTTTAACATAAACTACATATAGAACTACATCGGCCCAAAACATCAATTTCACATTTTTGAAAAACATCATGGAACAAACTATATTAAGAAAGTCTCGTTTATTCTTTCAACTACACCATTCTATTGAGAATTGTATGGAACAATGGTTGATGCTTGATCCCAGGTTGACGAAGATAGTTTTCAAATTCATTAGATGTGTATTCTCTTCCATTATCAATACAAAGAGAGCCAATACGAGATTGAGCTTCATTTTGGATTCATACATGAAACATTTTTAAAGTTTCAAAAACACGTGCTTTATATTTCAACAAGTACACCCAACAAATCCTGGTGTAATCATCAATAAAAGTCATATATTTATGTTTCCAATAGTAGGTGGAACATGCATGGTGCCATACAAATCAGAATGTATCAACATTCCAAATTTTCTACATGCTCTAGAAGTGGAATCATGAAACAATTGTTTGCTATGTTTTTGTTGGCACAAGGGCTGACCCAAGGTTCAATTCTATAAATGTACCAACAAGCCCTAACTACTGGCCTTTTCAGCAACACTTGCGAAGCAGATGCAGTCTCACCCGAAGTAGCGATAGGGGGTTGCAGGACACATGTGTCTACAACCAAAGGAAAAGAAAAGTGGATCCAAACCAACAACACACAACAACTAGATATTATTTACCGACTTAAACCTACTTCACACAATTATATCTCAGATCTAACTCTATAATGCAATAAAATACTAACATGAGGAAAATAACACAACATCAATCCACATAGACAACAATATTTACATGGTTCACCCTCTTCCTAGGGCTACGTCCACATAACTGTGTTTCTTGATTTATTATGTGAAAACATATAGTTCTATCTGTGCATTTAGCTTGCAGATCTCTATCTCTTCCTCTCTTATCTATCCCCCCTTCTTGTGCATCTAGCTGTAGGATTGATCTTCGCACCCAGCTGAAGATCTTACAATACAAGAATTCTCTCACACACAACTCTTCTTCCTCACACAACAATAATCTCCCAATCACACAATAACAATGAACAACCAACTATTGACCAATAAGGAACCCCTCTTCTCTCATCTAGGTCCTTATTTATACATTAAATGATTCTCAGACAAACTTAGGCCAAAACCTAGGTGTCAAAACCCTAAATACCAAAACTCTAGGTGTCTAAAACCCTAGGTCAACTTGACCCGTAATTTCAGGGCTTCGCCAACCTGTCTTCCTGCCTTCTCCGCGAGGTGCTTCAAAGCATCCGTTGGTGGATTTTTCCACTAACTGAGTTGTCCACACTCCATCTTCCTTTCTTATATTTCTTCCTCGATCTTCTCGTTCAATGACTTGTTTTCTCTTACTTCTTTCCTTCTTTTCCACTCCTTTGGCCACTTCGACGCATTCTCAGTCAATATGCCTTCCGCACAGTTCGTACTTTGCCTTTCCTCCATAATATTTGCTTCCTTTCATAACCAAGGGACAACATGACCCCAACACTCACCTGTGACTCGTCCCGAGGCACTGCAAGACCGAACCTTATGTTTCACTTGGACTTCAAACTGTGCAGAGCAGTCCGTGCTTCCTGCTCAATTCTCCCTACTGTGTGCAGACTGTATTTTCTGTGTCTGGTACATAGTTTCAACTGCACCTGGTACCTAGACCCTTCTTCTTCTGCTTTTACTGAGAGCTACAGGGAAACTGGTTGTCATATTATAACTTCAACTGGCTCCCATTTACCAAACCTTCCTTCCATTCTCCATTTAGAGTATTCAACTGCGCAGCTCCACCTTCTGTAACATAGGAAAATTCATATGGTCCGAGCCAATGTGTCATGAAATTCCTTGGGTGCTTCATGAACTTACTGTCCTATACCAATACCAGATCCCCTTGTTTGAATGCTTTCTTTTTGGTATGTCTGTCGTGATAGGAATTTTCTCTTTCCTTCTGTACCTATTGATGAAATCCTGCAGTAAACCTGTATTCCTCCAGTTCGACCAACTGCGTGAGCCTATTTTGAAAAATGTCAGTGTCATCCATATCTGTGAATGCTGCAATTCTTAGACTAGTAACCAAATATTCCATAGGTACTACTTCTTCTAGACCATAAACCAACTTAAAGGGAGTCTGCATTTTCAGCTTCTTGCAAATGGTTCTATAAGCCCATAACACTACTGGTACTCTCAAATCCTAGTCATCCATGTTCACACTACAAATCTTTGTCAGTGTGGTCTCCAAGATCTTATTGAAATCTTCGACTGTACCATTCACTTGTGGATGGTATGGAGTTCTCTTTTGGTGGTGAACTTCAAATTCCTAAGTCAAGGCTTCAATACTCTTATTAATAAAATGTGTGCCTTGATCACTCATAAGGGTATTCAGGTATCCAAACCTAGTTATGATATCATCAAATATGAACCACGCAGCTGTAGCTTCACTACAGTCCTTAATTTCTCTAGATTCTTCTCATCTGGTCAAATATTTTGTCACAGTGATAATGTATCTCGCTCCTATGTGCTTTCTTGGTGGGTTGATATGTCCCACAAAATCAATGGCCCATTTCTCAAATGCATGTAAAGTTAGATGAGGTGCTAATGGCATCTCATCCCTTCTAGATGGTTTCCCAACTCTTTGGCATACATCGTTGGATCTGTAGTATTCCTTAGAATCTTTGTGTACAGTGGGCCAACAGRGGCCAGCTTTAAGAACCTTCTGCACTGTTGCTTTTCCTGCATAATGTCCTCCTGCGATGCCTTCACGTGCCTTTTCCAGAATCAGTGGTATTTCTRTCTCCATAACACATTTCCTCAAGATCTCATCAGGTCCCATCTTATATAGTTGTCCAATTATAAGTGAAAAATCTGCAACATGAACTACTAGTTGTTTCTCTGAATGATTGTATAGTTGTGAGGTGCCATTCCTGTTGATAGGAACTGAACTATCTTGGTGAAGTGATCATMAAATTTTCTGATGGCCAGCAACTATGCATCTGGTAGTGTATCCTCCATACTAGTAGGTTCCTTTCCATGTTCTAACCTAGACAAGTGGTCAGGTCCCTTGTTCATTCTCCCTGGCTTGACCACAATCTCAAAATCATATTCCTGGAATAGCAGTAGCCACCTGCATATTCGTCGCCCCAACACTGGTTTGTTGAATAGGTATTTCAACGCAGAGTGATCAATGAACATCTTAAAATGTCCTCCCAACAAGTAGTGTCAAAAATTCTGCAGCGCGTACACCATGGCTAACCCTTCTCTTTCAATAGTAGTGTAATTTATCTCATTTGTAGAGAGATTCCTGCTAGCAAAGGATAGAGGATGGTCGATATCTCCTACTCCTGGTTGAGATAACACCGCTCCTAATGAAATAGATGAAGCATCGACATGCACATGGAATTCCTTACTCCAATCTAAAAAAACCAAGATAGGCGTAGTGACCATCTTCTATTTCAGTGTGTCGAAGCTCTGCTGACATTATTCTGACCATAGAAATTGACAATCTTTCTTTAAAATCTTTTCCATGGGTGTTGTTATTTGTGCATAGCCCTTGATGAAATTTCTCTAGTATCCAGTATGTTCCAGTGCAGTGCGCAACAGTCGAACCGAAGTAGGAGGGGGTAGATCAACAATGATGGCAATATTGGAAGGATCGACCAACAACCCCTGCTTACACACAATATGGCCTAGAAACACTCCTAACTATGAAAAGAAAATACATTTCTTCAGGTTCAGGGAAATCTGGCATTGCCTGTATTTATATAACATCAATCTTAAACATTCAATATGGTCTTTTAGTAAGCTAAAAACAATCCAATCATAAAAATATGCTTCCAAAAATTTATGTAAAAACTCTTTGAATGCTTCGACCACCACCCTAGAAAAGATGGTTGGTGCATTCTTCAATCCGAAGGGCATCACTATGTACTAGAAGGAACCCCATTCAGTTTCAAATGTGGTCTTATGGCGATCTTCCTTAGCGATCCTGATCTGGTGATAACCTGAGAATCCATTTGTGAAAGAGTAAACTTATTGTCCTCCTACATTATCTAACAATTCATCAGTAAACGATGTAGGGAATGAATAATGTAATCATGCATCATTCAATTTCCTCAAGTCTACACAGATTATGATCTCTCCTATCTTCTTATCTTGGACCACCATAGGGCTAATCCATTCTGATTCTTCAACAGGTTCTATGATTCTTTCTTCCAACATTCTGTCTAATTCAATCTTGAATTTCTGCTTATACTTGGGATTCAATATGTAGGGTCTTTGCTTGACTGACCTTGCATCTGGTTTCAAGGGGATCTTCATTTCTCTCATGGGCCCTTTAATTCCCTTCATGTCTGTGAACTTGGTTGGAAACAAGTCCTGATATTCATGCAGTAATTCTGTGATCTTATCAATAGTGACATCATCCCAATAATCTCCAACGTTGGCGAGATTAGTTGCTTTCTCTATTCCAATATTAACTTTCTTGATTTTGATTGGTTGTCCAATGAAAGGTAGTTTGACTCCTGGTCCTTCGATGTCTCGCTTTCCTTCATTTTCTGCGATGTTCACCTTCCTAGGATCATCGTCTTCATCAGCATTGATATTGTAACAACCTTGTAATTTCTGAAGAGGTGCAGTCCATTCATCTTCCTCTTGCTCCAAAGGGAGGTTAGGTGCCTCCTCAAAGACTTTCTATCTTACGACTTGTAAGGCTTGATCTAATGTGGGGTACTGACTTTCAAATAAAAATGTAGCTACAAAGTTCCAAGTCATACCATACCAATTTGCAGTGGTGAGGCACAATTCTTCCTGAAGATACCAATTAATAGGCGTTGTGTCCAAAGTGTTGATGAATTTATGCACCCACTGATATTGAGGAATGATGCTCTAGGCTTCCTCACAACTTCTCACATGGTCCTTTGGACAACTTTGACCTATATAACAAACTTCACACCCTTCAACTTGGTCTGGAAAGCGTACTGTCATCAGAGTGTGACATTGCACCTAGTCTGTGATGTGCTTCTTATGAGTTCCCCACCATTGCACCTAGTCCGTGATGTGCTTCTTATGAGTTCCCCACCATCTTGTTGGCATTGCCTTCAAGGCTTCATCTAGTGCCAACAATCTCCATTATACTGGTACAATTTCTTCAAATTCCAACAAGAAAGTTTTTAAATGATTTAAATCATCGAATGTGGGTAGATTACTTACTTCTATGCCAATCTAGTGAACTTCCCTGGTCAATCTAGCACATCTCCGCACAGAAACTTCATACATCTTATTCTACCAATTCTCCAGTGCTTCTTCCGAATTTGATGAGCATGCGCTATCACTTCGTCAACTTAAATTTCCATCTGTTGTAGGATTAATGTAATCATGTTGTCTTGCTGTCAATTTATATATATTTTCTAGTTCGTATGAATGATCTTCTTCTCAGATGGGTTCTGTGTATCTGCAATCTTCATCAGGATCTAGAGGTGCAATGACCCTAAGCTATCACCTTCAAATGTCATTCTTATTTTCTTTATGTCAACAACAGTGGAATTATTGAAAGCCCAATCAATTCCTAACAACGCAGGATAAGGACAGCTATCGTAAACTATATCAATTACTTCGAAGTCTACAAAAGTTCTTACCCCGTCGATGTCCACAAGGACAAGCTCTAGTATTACAAAGGGGCTTACTGCCTGCTGATTAGCCATATTGAGGATGATAGGGGAGTAAATTAGCTTAGGTTTTCCCATAAGTGCCCAAGCCTACTTCATCATGACATTGAATTCTCACCCTATGTCGAGGACCACATAATCTATGTCATAATCCCCAATCTGAGCATTCAGGTGTAGTTCCTTATTTTTCCTTCTCTTTCTAGATACTTGATGTACTACTTTATTCAGYAGAGGATCTACCCTCCCTATCTCATATTTTCTGATCAAATTTTGTATTTCTTGTACAACTCTTTTAACCTTAATCAAATTAATGCGATTACATAAGAATTCCATAAGCTTGATTACCTCTTTTTCTCCTCCAGGCGGAAMTGACTGATAGAATTATAGAGGCATTCCACATTCTCTTACTTTTGGCTATAKCTTTGATGAAGAAGACTAATCTCTTTTGAATTATCTTCTTGCCTCTTCAAACATTTTCTTTTCTCTCCTTAGATCAAACTCTTGTGTCTTATCTGCAACTCTTTTGACCCTTGATTCTTCCGTGGTCTTCCCTGGAGTCACCTTGTCTTCTTATGTAACAACGCCTCCTCTAGTGATAACAATGACTCTGGGATCGTCCCCATGACGTTCTGCCGATATTAGTTGTACTTGCTAGTTTCCCCCTCGTCTTTCCTGAAGTTTGGCTAACAACATAAGACAATCTTCAATTGACATGTTCAAATGAGTTGCAGTAGTTGCAAGTGGTACAAGGGTTCTGACAGTCCCTTGCCAAGTGTCCTGGCTATTCAAAGCTATAACAAATGATCTGACCTTGACCTCGACCCATGCCTCCTCCTCGTCCACTTCCTCTGAATCCATCATGAGGGTTAAAGTTTCCTCTTCCTGGGGAGTTAAAGTGCATAGTATTTCCCTCCTACTGCATATCTCCTTGAATTCTATATGTATCTCTTGACCTTTCATGCAAAATATCATAAGCCCTACAATCCTTCTCATCATGCCCCATGGATTTACAGAATGTGCAGTAAAGATTGGTAGGTTTCTGGACATATTTTTTCATGTAATAACATTCACCAGGGCGATGTCTATTTCTACATACCTCGCACCAGGGTAGAGTAACCTGCTTCAAAAGGATTGGAGCTCTAGAGGCTAAGTACTCATTAAACAGGGGACAATGCTCCTTGTCATGGCCTTTTGATTTGCATCACATACACTAGATGTCTTCTCTTTTATATTTTCCCTTGTCTTTCTTCATATCTTCAACCTGCAGAGATAAGATAGTTAGTTGACTCAAAATTTGAATCATACTTGAGCTGGATTCTCCCATAGGGGTTGATTCTAGTTTCATGGCGATCTCCAACACCTCAACCTGCGAAGCGACCTTCTGCTGCATCAGAGTAACTCTGATGTGTGGTAGGAGGGCAGAAATGAACCATTCCTTATTTTTCTCATCTTGGATCTGAAAACTCAAACGACCTGTCAAGGTCTTAAACCTCTGATTAAACTACGAAACAGGTTTAGCTACTCTCTGTTTGATTTATTTCAGTTATGTAATGCACTGTGACTCCGAATTAGGTTTCTTGAACTATGCATTCAGCGTAGTCTTGATATCATTCAACGGTTTAGGTTGCGCAGCTCCTTTAACAAAATTCATGTACCAACTTCGTGCATAGTCTCTCAAGGTGGTACTGAAATGAGCTCTCTTAATAGCTTCGTCATTGAATTGCTTAATACTCCATACAACTTCGCATAAGAACCAGTGCTGATCAGGATCTTCAGATCCATCTCCTCTAAATATAGGTAGCCTCATTTCATCTGCCATAGATCTTCCTAAGGTGCTTGACTAAGTATGTGCTGAACTGTTGGTAACAGTGCTCTGACTACTTTGATAACTCTGACTACTCTGGTTACTTAATGTTGCTAAAACAACAGGAGGAGTAATAGTACTTACTTTGACAATCAGCGCAGTTCTTGAAGTTTCTGATTCTTCTCGACGAGGTTCTTCAACCTTCTCTTCCTTTGCCCCAATGGACTTTGAGTGTTCCTCGTTCAATAACTCCTCTTCTTCTCCACTATAGAACCCTTTGTCTTGTGCTAGTGGTTCGTGGCTATGCTCAAACATGTTTACTAGAGGAACCTCTCTAAAGGTTCTCCCACTACGCGTATGTCCAACCTCTGCGTCACTGTCGCTGTCTGAGTTCTTAAACATTATCTTTTCAATCTAACCAATTAATGTATCTTAAATATGTTCTTCTCATGCAATAGCATCTTGATCTTCAACTTCAAAAAGTGTAAAATTTTTCCTCTAGGTCCCTTAAATAAATATCTCTCTACTTGGCTATATGACTCAACCCTGTCAATAACAAACTCACTGATGTACCCTCCAATAGTGCTATCAAACCAATGATTTACTGCTCTTGACAAAACACTGTCAACTCTCTTGACCTTCTTGATCAACGTCGACGTCCAAACCACAGGTGGTCTTGATCTGATCTCAAACTAGGTATCTGCTAATATGGATAACCACTCATATAGCTCCTTATGAACTCCCCCAAAGAAAATCTCGTGTATATCAGTAAAGATATACCTTCCCAACCAATGCTCTATACTAAGGCTAGGGTTCTTGTTCTGAGCTTCAGCGAAGTCCTTTTCTTGTTATTCTATCCACTTCTAAATCTTTGTCTTCGATGGAAACCACCTTGACATTCCCTCAAGAAGATCATGGTCCTGACTCTGTAACCATTTGTTGGAACAGGGGTAGACCCAAGGTTCAAATCTCACAATGCACAAACAAGCCCTAACTACTGGCCCTTTCGGCAACACTTGCGAAGCAGATGCAGTCTCACCCGAAGTAGTGATAAAGAGTTGTAGGACACAGGTGTCTACAACCAGAGGAAAATCAAAGTGGATCCAAAACAATAACACACAACATCTAGATATTAATTATCGACTTAAACCTACTTCGCATAGTTATATCTCAGATCTAACTCTATAATGCAATAACAGACTAACAAGAAGAAAATAACACAACATCAATCCACAGAGACAACGATATTTACGTGGTTCACCCTCCCCTAGGGCTACATCCATAGAACTGTGTTTCTTGATGTATTATGTGAAAACATACAATTCTATCTGCGAACTTAGCTTGCAGATCTCTCTCTCTTCCTCTCTTCTCTACCCCCCTTCCTGCGCACCCAGCTGTAGGATTGATCTTAGCACCTAGCTGAAGATCTTACAATACAAGAATGCTCTCACACACATCTCTTATTCCTCGCACAACAATAATCTCCCAATCACACAATAATGACGAACAACCAACTATTGACCAATAACAAACCCCTCTTCTCTCATCTAGGTCCTTAGTTATACATTACAATGATTTTTATACAACCTTAGGCCGAAACCTAGGTGTCAAAACCTTAAATACCAAAACCCTAGGTGTCTAAAACCCTAGGTCAACTTGACCCATAATTTCATGGCTTCGCCAACCTGTCTTCCCACCTTCTCCGCGAGGTGATTCAAAGCATCCATTGGTGGCTTTTTCCGCTTGCTGAGTTATCCATGCTCCATCTTCCTTTCTTATTTGTCTTCCTTGATCTTCTCGTTCAACGACTCATTTTCTCTTACTTCGCTCCTTCTTTTATGCTCCTTTGGCCACTTCGACCCATTCTTAGTCAATATGCCTTCCGCGCAGTTCATACTTCGCCTTTCCTCCATAATATTTGCTTTCTTTCATAACCAAGGGCCAAAAGTTTTCCAAGGATACAAGCATCACATTGCTTCAAATTCCTAGGAATAGTAGGTAAATAAAAAATACCATTCTTTTTCAACAAATGAAGGTTATCATAATTAATGTGTCCAAATCTAGCATGCCATAGGAGACTAGATGACAATGTACCTTCATCGTGGTGAGAGAGGTATGCAAATTTTTTTGCATGAGTAGATGTCCCTTTCAACTTCATCAATCTTCCATCCACCACTCCAGTCATAACAACCATGTTGTCAGAAGCTTTCCTTATGTTGTCGAATGTGCACAAGAGGAAGCAAGTTCCTTTGCAACTCAGGAAGATAGAGCACACCATGTTGATGAAAATATGGGATTCCAAACAATTTTATCCCAACGGTACCAATTCCCAAAGGTTTGAGACTTGATTTATTTGCAAAATAGACTATACCATCCACATTGTCATTTAAATATTCAAAAAAGTCTCTTCATAAGGTCATGTGGCTTGTTGCACCTGTTTCAAGTAGCCAAACATCTCTCCAAGAAGAAAATGAAGTGTTAAACAAATCTTCAGTTACTCCAATATTGCAATGGGAAAAAATATAATGAGAAGATTTAGGTGTTTAACCTTTCACTAGAACCGATGTTTTACCTTTGTCTTTTTTTTTTATCTTTCTTGTCTTTGATCTTATCCCATGGGATTCTACATGTATTTTCTTCATGTGACCCATTCTTTCTGCAACGATCACAATGAATATTGGATTTCTCATGGGGATTATGCATACCCACCCTACCTTTGAAGTTATTCTTTTCATGTCCTCTCTTGCTACCTATAAGTTGTCTATGACAAGAAGTTTGTCCAAATCCCAGGTAACCAAATGTTGGAGTTAAAGAGGTGCCAAATGTTGAGGTGGAAGAAGCCAATGTCAAGGGAGTCTCAATAATGACAACATGAGTAGCAATGTTGTGTTCCTTTTGTATAGGGGCCAAAGAAGCCCTCTCCTTAACTACAATGACTTCATCTCTCTTCTCAAGAATTTATCGAGTTTCCAAGGCCTTCCACTATTAGGTGCAATTTTGTATACCATTTCTATGTGGACCAAGATCCTCAATGACTTTTTGCAATTTCTCTTCCTTTAAAATAATGGATTCAACTGCTATAGCAATGGGTTCTATGTTTTCCATACCCAACAAACCTGATATTGAATGAAAAATGAACCAGACGAGTTCTCCAAGTGTGCTAAAGATGGCACATTCTATTGTTATTTCTTGGCGTAGAAGCAGTGGAAATGTCAATTTTCCAAGACAACCCTTGAGGTTGTTCCGATAGCCCTCTGATGGCCCGAATCTATAATTGATTTATTAGGGTTTTTATAAGTGAGTCATCAATTTTCCAAGACAACCCTTGAGGCCGTTTCGACCTTTAATGCAGTGCTTCCATGTCTTCCATGTTCCATGGCTTCTCTTCCTCCAGTTTTTGTAATCCTTTTCAATCATGGATATTGGAGAAAGGAAAAAAAATGACATTGTGAAGGTTGAGGGTTCGAATTTGTCTTACACTTGTTTGATCATCAAAATGGAAAATTTTGATAGTTCCACCTCTCAGAATTTAAATGAAAAGTTTGATAGTAAAATAGGCAAAACCAACGTTCTTATGACGCAGATTGAAATTGGTGGCCATGCTTAGCATTTTCTGTGTATTGTTGTTAGGGTTGACATGCATATGCTGGACCATGTCAATAGTAGTATTTTAAAGTTCCTCGTTACATTGAAGAAGGTGTATTTTTAGCTATTTGGGTTATATTTTAGAGGTAACTTTTGGTTTTTGTTTGTATTTACCATTAACTTCGAGATTTTCTTGAGGTGTTTATTTATTTTTTAATACACATAATTAGTGAAGCAAATAGAGTGTTGATTTATTTTTTAATACACATAATTAGTGAATCAAATGGAGTGTTGAGAGAATAAGGGATTAAACAAATTCTCATCCAAAACTTCAATAAAAATCAAATTTACATTGTATTAAAAGTTTTGAAAGTCATTGAGTACTTAGTTGGAGGCTTGTTTTGTTTTGATAATTTCCCTCAACTTGACGGTTAAGTGAAGGTTTTAACCTTTTTTAATTGTCATGGAAGACTTTTTATTAATTACATCATAAGACGTTTTTGACTATGGAGTCTATGACTTCGAATGGGATACTTTGTGAGTGTGGGTCGTTGATTTTCCAAAGATGACTCTTGGGGTCATTCTGACTATTTATGCAGATCTATGAACCTTTGCTTAGTGAGAAATGCCAAATGTCAATAAATTTGTTTCCCTCCTCTATGTTTCTTTTTAGAAATTGGGCTAGAGATTAAGCTTGTGTACTGCTGCAATAGATAGATAGATGTTGGGTCATTCCAGAGGTAGTTAGAGGTTCAATCTCTAGTTTGACACTATGGATTGTTGTGAGGTAGCTGTGGGTGGAAATTTTCAACATGTTTTGTCTTGTAATTTCATCGTATTAAAACTCCTGTTTTAGGTGTCCGTTTCATGTATATAACTCAATCTTGTGTAAAATATTTCTAGTAATTGGGTCAATAGTTTATTTGTTTAATTATTCGATAAAACATGCAGACTTGTTGCAAAACTTGTCTTTATTGTGTGTTTGAGATTACCAATTTTGTAACTTGTGTAGTATCTAGTGCAATAGATGTTTTGTCGGTCAAGAGGTGGTTAGAGGTTTAATTCCTAGGTGGTTTGACTGTATGCATCGTTATTAGGTAGATGTGGGTGAAAATTTTCAACATGTTTTGTTTTGTTATTTCATTGTGTTCGAATTGATGTTTTAGGTGTTTGTTTCATATATATAACTTGATCTTGTGTAGAAGCTTTATAGTGATTGGGGCGAGAGTGTATTTGTTTAATTATTCAATAAAATAAGTAAACTTGTTGCAAAATTTGTTTTTATTGTGTGTTTGACATCACCAATTCTATAAGTTAAGTTCAAATATTAAATATACTTTTCTTTTCTTTGTTTTTTAATAGGATGTCTCTTATTATTTTTTTGGCTTGAAGTAGGAAAAATATTACATTACTCGAGGTTATCGACCTAGTCTCTATTGATACAATATCAAGCCCCAATCATGCTGTGCATACAAACTGTGGTCACGTAAATAACCCATTGGTAGTTTGTAAGGGCTAAGAATAGAATGAGTAAGGATGTGTGGTCTTTAGAAGTCAGTTCTGCTTTATTTGCCATAGATTGTTCTGGTGTGTCATCGAATGGGGAAGATAGTGCCCCTCTTAACCAACACCGTCATGAACATGATAGCAAATGATATTGACATTGTTATATATTGACGACTTTGGGTAGCCTGCAAGTAGAGTAGAGGATGACGAAGCACTCAACGTGATGCTGCTAAACACTCAACACGATGCTGCTACTATTTGGTCTATGACTAAGAAGTCATGCGTGAAAACCTCTCCAACCTTAGAGTCCCTTGACGTCCCATGTTCAAACCCTCGATGTTTTTGCTCATGTATCCTGCAAATAACATCCCTTTTTTGTTGCACTGAAAACTATTCCATGCATAAATTTTATTCAAATCCACATCATACATTTGCATTTTAACACATTATATCCCATGTTTGAACCATGGATGTTTTTCCTCTATCCTACAAATGCCACGTGTCTTGTTGGTCTAAAAATTATTTGACATATAGATTTTATTCAATTCCACATCATACATATTACATTCTAACACATCACATTTTTTACTACATTCCTTTACATCGACAAAGAGACAATTGCTAGTATATATGTTTGTTGTGGCCATTGCCAATATATATGTTTATTGGATTGCATGGATTTCTTTGTAGTATAATGAGAGTCAAAATCATTTAGGACTTCACTTGATTTAAGATGTCAATGTTTGTTTTTTTTCCAATTGTGGAAATCCGTAAGTGGTAGGTTTGTTTTGGGCTAGGCTCGAGATGAAGTCTACTAGTTGCCACTAAGTCAAATATATCAATAACTTGTGACTTAGCGAGGGCCGAGGTGTCTCGAAGCCCACTATAGTGGACCTCTATCCTAAGGATGGTGTACCCTTCTAACCTTATTACAATCACAATGAAAAATTAAACTTGGCTTTGACAAACATGCTACCCAACCACACGATCTCAATGTTTCTTAACAAAAACATAAACATTGTTGAGAAAAACATTGGAAGGCGCATTAAGATAACGAAGAATCGCAATGGATGTATTGTTCAAAGCAGGAGAACTCCGTTTACTTCATTGCCCTCTGATTCCAGATTCTAGTCATTTGTTCGGGAAGGCCTTCACCAATTTACGTTTCAACACAAATCTCAACGCATGGGAGAGGTCGGAGGGAATCGATGATCCATGGAAGAAACGACCCGAATTGCTCTTAAAAAAATCATTACTGCACAGAAACCGGGAGGTTCGGAAATCATACCCAGAATGGAACGGTTTCGAAGTTTCCTGACACAAATTCATGCAAACAATCCAGTCCCCCTAAAATCATGGACCTCCCTGGAGAATTTTTGCTGTATTTGCAAATAATTTGTAGCTATCTATTTTTTCGATTCCAATATGATCGTTGTGCTGGAATAGCTCAGTTGGTTAGAGCGTGTGGCTGTTAACCACAAGGTCGGAGGTTCAAGCCCTCCTTCTAGCGGCAATATTTTACTTTATTAAGTATGCATTAGTGCATTTTTTAAAGCCTTCTGGCATATTAAATAAATTTAATTGTTAATCGGAATGTCGGAGTTTCAAACCCTAAGTATGCATTTTTAAATAAATATTTTACTTTATTAAGTATGCATTAGTGCATTTTTAAATAAATATTTTACTTTATTAAGTATGCATTAGTGCATTTTTAAATAAGTATTTTACTTTATTAAGTATGCATTAGTGCATTTTTAAATAAATATTATACTTTATTAAGTATGCATTAGTGCATTTTTACTTTATTAAGTATGCATTAGTGCATTTTTAAATAAATATTTTACTTTATTAAGTATGCATTAGTGCATTTTTTTTTAAGGCCTTCTGGCATATTAAATAAATTTAATTGTTAATCGGAATGTCGGAGTTTCAAACCCTAAGTATGCATTAGTGCATTTTAAAATAAATTTAATTGTTAACCGGAAGGTCGGAGGTTCAAACCCTCCTCTAGAGTCGTAAGTGTTTGAAAAAATCGAGTATCTTTTGTTGCAGTTTTTTGAGCTTTCTGGCAATTAAACTAATTAATTCAGCATCTATGTGATACTACATAAATTTAATTAAACGCCCTGAATTTAACATATTAAACCAAATTAATTGAGTATCAATATATTATTATACAGATTTGATTAAATTTACTTTAACATCTATATAAGGAGCATCTAATATTATTGGAGACATTTAATTAAACTTTCTAGCACTAACCCATTTTAATTAAATTTATTTTAATTAAATTTAAAGTTCAGAAAAAATTAATTTAACATCTATGTATTATAGCAATCTTTAAGCCTTGTGATCAAAGGGCAAGTAGCATGATAAATTCATGTTCCCTTTCATGATAAACTTAGTTCCCCTTATTGCAATCTTGAAGCCTTGTGATGAAAGGGCAAGTAGCATGATAAATTCATGTTCCCTTTCATGATAAACTTCGTTCCCCTTATTGCAATCTTGAAGCCTTGTGATCAAAGGGCAAGTAGCATGATAAATTCATGTCCCCTTTCATGATAAACTTTGTTTCCCTTGTTGTGTTGAAGGAGCAAGTATCGTGGTGCTACCTTGTTGTACCTTGTTGTGTTGAAGGAGCAAGTATCCTGGTGCTAATCCATTCTCAAGTCACATGGTAGATTTGGTTTTTTATGTAAACACCTGGTGCTAATCCATTTTCAAGTCACATGGTAGATTTGGTTTTTTATGTAAACACCAGGTATATATAGATTTTGTTTCCCTTTTGTGCAAATGGTTCTAGATAGATTTGGTTCTCCATGTAAACACTAGGTATATGGGAGTTTGAAAGTGTACCGAGGGCACAAACAACCATGAAAAACTTTTAGCCTTCAAACTTCTAC
This sequence comes from Picea mariana, assembly GCA_032191745.1. Classification (NCBI taxonomy): domain Eukaryota; kingdom Viridiplantae; phylum Streptophyta; class Pinopsida; order Pinales; family Pinaceae; genus Picea; species Picea mariana. Next base: position 11,013 of record JASDQU010101754.1, on the reverse strand, counting down.
TTGCTTTTGCAAAAGAAAATGACTTGTGGTACATTCAAATCTTTGGAGACTCACAAATTGTGGTGAATTGGGCAAGAAAAATTCAGAAATGTCACAGCATTTTTCTCCTCCGCATTTTGGAGGACACTTACTAACTATTAGAAAAATTTGACTCTGTGACTATCTCCCATGTCTACAGGAACAGGGACATGGTAGCGGATGTACTCTCCAAAGATGGACTTCATCTTGCACTTGGACAATGGGACATAACATAGCACAAAAATGGAGACTCACAAAATTTTTACCATCGACCTTTTATAGATCCTACTACTCTACAACAGGATTCACATAATGAACAACAAGAACCACAGAGGCCATAATTTTTACATTGAAAGCAAGCAACATAATCACCTTTTTTAAAGATTTTCAAAGACTACAGATTAGAAGACTCACATTATGAAGCAAATTCCATAGCATCATTGGGAGCACAACTATGTAAATAAACTTGACAATACTCTGAGAACTCTCTACATGATCAAGAAATCAGAGACATGCAACTTTTTTTTGTTTTTTCAGTAAATCTGAACATATATCACACCCAAGGGGTGTAGTGCTCTTAGAAGCACCTACAGATTGTAATTTTGTCTCTTCGGATGAATAAAATTACGCTTTTTTCCAAAGGAAAAAAAAACACCAGGTACATATAAATTTTGTTCCTCTTTTGTGAAAATGCCTTTAGAAGTTAGGAAAACTCCTCCATGCTATTTTGTAGTATGTATGAAGATTGTTAAGAACAATGTATATGCTTGGAGGTCATCTTCATGTAGAATTGTAACAACCAAGTAAATATATTAGAAGTAAAGAAGTTAAATTTTGAGTTATTGATATATAAGTGTTTACAATAGATTTTTTAATAGTTGAGTCAAAATTGTTTTTAAAATATATAGGTGCAGTTTTTTCCTACTCAATAGGATTCATTACAAAGTCTTTCCACCAAGTATCTTTTTCATATGTTGGTTAAATCATCAAATTGTAATAAAAATTTTGGTCAAATCTTTGATTTTAGTAAGTCTTAAATTGATGAGAGAATACATGCAATATGTGTTCGACAACATAGGTATTCCAACAGAGGACGAACACCTTCAGTAACCACTCACATAACCAGATCAAAGATCAGCACACCGATGTTTTCACATGGTAAAACCCCTATGGGGAAACATCCACGGCCCCAGCCAACGCAGCCACTTGGAGCAGTTTATTAATGCAAAGAAAAAGATTACAGAGAGATTTTACA
>JASDQU010101753.1:544870-565494 GCA_032191745.1 Picea mariana | reverse complement strand
GTTGTACAGGGAAACGAGGTTAGCATATACAGTAAGTGACCATCAAAATCTGAACAATTTCCCTATTTACATTGCAGATCAAGATTTAGGAAATTGTATCTTATCTTTTGACGATGGTTTAGATGGTTGCACAAAGGAAAATGATATAGATCATGAAGATTCAGGTTACATGACCGAGAATATGTGTAGCACCGGTATCTGGAAAATTATTTTTTGACGGTGCCTCGTCTTGTGAAGGGGCTGGTGCAAGAGTTCTTTTTGTAGCACCTGAAGCAAGGTTCGTTGTCCCTTTTTCTTACAGACTACAATGGGATATAGATTATACTAATAATGTATGTGAATAGGAAGCCTTGGTCTTAGGATTAGAGGCTGCCAGGAGGCTAAAAATAAAAAACCTAGAGGTATACGGAGATGCGGAGTTGATAGTCAAACAAATAAATTGACAATACCAAGCCAAGCATCCCAGATTAAGATCATATAGAAATTGTTCCTGGGATCTGATGGAAAACTTTTTCTCATCTGTAAATGTCCACTTCTTCCCACACACAGAAAACTTACAGGCTGATGCATTAGCTAAAGCAGCTTCAACTTTCACTCCTCCTACAACCTTTAAATTGAAGTATCATATAGAGATAAGACACAGACCATCTATACCGGATAATATCCAACACTGGTAGGTTTTTGAGGATGATGAGCAAATTAAGAAGTTTCTTGAAGCAGTAGGTGAATTTTCTGAAACTCACGCAGATCAAGAAAATCAGAATGACCATATATGGATCATGCAAGAATGAGAGGACCCTCAAGCTTTCCAAGACCAAATCGCAAATCATCGCATGCTGGTCCTAAAAAATAACCAGATTCTGAAAGGACTGATCCCTCTGGAAAGACTGTTTGATCAAAACGATATACTTGTAAAATCCACCTTACAACCCCAACCAGAAGAGGTTGAGGACTATGAAATAGGAACCAAAGAAGAGTCCAGGATGGTTAAAATATCTAAACTCCCCCGCCCCCTGAAATAAAAGGAAAGTATAAGGACCTACTCAGACAATTTAAAGACATTTTTGCTTGGTCTTACGACGAGTTAAGAACCTATGACACTACTGTGATCGATCATAAGATACCTCTAAAGCCTGGGGTCAAACCTTTTAGACAAAAGCTTAGGCAGATCAACCCCATTTTATTGCCTGTAGTCGAGAGAGAAGTGAAGAAGCTTTTAGAGGCAAAAATTATAGTACCTTTGAGATATTCCGACTGGGTGGAAAACCTGGTCCTGGTCAGAAAAAAGAGTGGGGAAATTAGACTGTGCGTGGATTTTAGAAATCTAAATAAATCCTCCCTTAAAGACAACTATTCACTTCCCAAAATGGATCATGTGCTAGAAAGGGTAGTTGGGGCGAACATAATGTCTATGATTAACGGTTTCTCTGGATATAATCAAATTGCCATGAATGAACAAGATAACGAAGAAATAGCTTTTACTACCCCTTGTGGTACGTTCATGTATGATAAAATGCCTTTCAGTTTGATGAATGCAGGAGCCATGTTCCAATGCGCTATGGACATCGCTTTCATCGGAGAGAGGGATAAGTTTGTAGTCATCTATCTCGATGATTTAACGGTTTTCTTCAAATCCAACAAAGAGCATTTGGTACATCTTAAACAAACATTCAAAAAATGTCGCAGGTTTGGTCTGTCCTTAAACCCCAAGAAATCACACTTCGCCATGCAAGAAGGTAAAATTTTGGGTCATATTGTATCTAAGGATGGAATTAAGATTGATCCTAAGAGGGTTGAAGCGATAGACACTATAAACATTCCTAGAAATGTAAAATAAATTCAATGTTTCTTAGTAAAAATAATTTTTTTACGAAGATTTATCCCAAATTTCGCTGAAATTGTAAATTTGATCACATATATGATGAAAAAGAACAGCGAAGTAAAGTGGACAATAGAGGCCAAAACGTCGTTTGCACACATTAAGAAAGTCATAGCCAAGGCACCTGTATTGGCAAGCCCTGATTATCTAAAAGATTTTCTTATTTTCTTGTTTGCCTCCGAACACACGATTGTTGCGGTGCTCCTCCAAAAAAATGAAGAGGGTTTCGAACAACTGATCGCCTTTTTTAGCAAGAGCTTCAGAGACACAGAACTTAAATACAATATAATAGAAAAACAAGCGTATGCCATGGTAAAATCATTGAAGGCATTTAGAACATATGTATTACACTCCAAGGTAATCACGTACGTACCTACAAGTTCTGTGAAAGATATTTTGGTACAACCAGACAACGATGGGAAGAGAGGATGATGGCTTTCTAAGATTCACGAATTTGACTGGAAATCAAACCTACTAAACTGATAAAGGGACAAGGCCTGGCCAAACTTTTGGCTGAATCAAATCTCAGAGATCTCGATATAAACTACCTGCAGGAAGGTGAGGAAGACATGAACATAAACGAGCTTGATAAACGAACAAGTGCAATTAAGATCGAGAAGTTTGTATCATCAGAAATGTACAGAAACATAGTATCCTACCTGCTGACTCTAAAATGCCCGAGTGAACTATCGCCATCAAAAGCCAGGACTTTAAAGCTTCATGCAGTTAAGTATTGTATTGCCGAAAATCAACTATATTGGAAAGACCCACTTGGTTTCTTGTTAATCTGCTTAGTTGAATCGGAAATAGAAAGGGTTATAAGTGAATTCACGAAGGAGTGTGTGGAGGACATCACGCTTGGAGGGTCACAACTTACAAAATTCTGAGGGCTGGGTATTACTGGCCAAAACTTTTCTCAGACGTTAATGCAAAAGTCCGAGCCTGTAACCCTTGTCAGCTATTTGCAGGAAAATAGAAACTCCCAACACTACCTTTAGTTCCAGTCAAAACTGAAGCCCCTTTCCAACAATGGGGGCTAGATTTTATAGGAGAGATTAATCCACATTCTATCACCCAACACAAGTGGATCTTAACTTCCACAGACTACTTTACTAAATGGGTGGAAGCTATTCCAACCAAAAGGGCAACTGACTCGGTGGTAATATATTTCTTAGAAGACAATATCTTGTTAAGATTTGGCTGCCTTCGAAAGATAGCCACAGATAATGCCCAAGATTTCAAATCTATAGCTATGATCAACTTCTGCCAAAAGTATAATATTGTTCTTGGCCATTCTACAGTKTACTACCCCCAAGGAAATGGATTAGCCGATTCGTTTAACAAGAGCCTGATCAATATAATTAAGATAGTGTTGGATGAAAACAAAAAATCTTGGCATGTGCATTTAAAGTATGCCTTGTGGGCGAATCGCATAGGCACTAAGAAGTCTATCGTCATTTSTCCTTTTCAGATGGTATACAGGACAGATGTGGTGTTACCTATAAATTTAGCGCTCCCAGTGATGAAATTATGGCAARATCAGAAAGAAGAACCTAATCATCTCACCAGGAGGATAAACCAGCTAATCGAGGTTCAACAACACAGGGTCAAAGTAGATGAAAGGTTACAGAAGTACCAAGACGACATGAAGGCATTATTCGGCCATAGAGAAAAGGACAAAGATTTTCTCCCAAGTGATTTAGTATTAAGGTGGGATGCAAGGAAGGAAGAAACGACGAAACATGGTAAATTTGATCACCTCTGGTATGGACCATTCAGAGTCTCGGCTCTCGAAGGAAAACATTCTTTCCTACTAGAAAATCTAGACAGTGAAATCCTCAACGCCCCTGTCAATGGGCGTTACCTGAAGCATTATATGACATAAGAAGTCGCCAAAAAAAAAKAAAAGAAGAAAGATTTGTATATTCATATATAGAATTTTTTACATATGTATATATATTTCATTATGCATTGCTATTTTGATTTCCTTTTCTTTTCGTAAATTATCGACACCTTTCAAAAAGGCTTGATAACCTTCATATTTTCCTTTTTATAGGTTTCCAACTGCAAACAAAATGAGCAGGAGAGGTACACAAAAAGTCATGTATCAGAAAATAAATTGGCTTAAACAGGTGATATAAAAGATTTTTGATAGTTTGGAAAGAAAATGAAACGGTAAGATAAAGGTGAGAATTCCTAAAAGATTTGTTTTGAAGGGATATCAAAGAAAACCAAGATAACCTCATAAGATACAACAACGTCGTCTGAACTAATAAATAAAAGAACATTTCCACGGTTAATCGTTTACGAAATAATCAGACGAAATAAACAAGTTACTCAAAGTAAAGCACCCCCGAAAAAGATTTTCAAGAGTCAGTTTTGATTTTTGGACCTCTGTTTTTCAGTTTATAAATCTCCATCTGTCACCCTTTTTTGTTTTCTGGTTTACCTTTGAAAAGCCAACATCTTTCCGGTTTAGCATACGTAGGGAGAAGAGATTACGTTTTAACCTCGAGAGATTCAAAGCAGATTGTGAAAAGTAAGCTAGTCTTCACAACTCCTCGGTCCCTTGCTAAACAAAGTGACGCTTAAGTAATCCTAACTTTTCTAGGTTTTTCAACAGTTTCGGAGGATGGAGGCTTGCTCAAATAGAACACCCCAAAAAGTTAATTTTTCCCTTTCTCCCTGCGAACGAAGGTGTTGTGAAAGTTAAGGAAAGGTTGGTATCGAGTAATCAAAGTAAGTTGACAGACCTATAATGAAAAATATTACACAGATATCAACCCTCATATAAACTGATTGCCCCCATCTTCATGCTCTAAAAAAGCAAATTATAAGATAGGTGGTGAAAGGAAATTCAGAAACGATTGCCCCCATCTAGTCCAAAAGACGATGAAAGGAAATTCAGAAATGATTGCCCTCGTCTCAACATTTAAATGCATAAATATATTCTGAAGTGGTGAAAGGAAATTCAGTAAAAAGGGCCAGATAACCTCACCGAGGTACTGAACAAGCTCACTGGAAGTGAAGCAATATCTGAGATATCTGTAAGGCTGTTGTACATGAATATCACTCTACTCTGGTAACCAATTCTTTTTAAAACTTGATCTACATCCCAAGTTCAGACAGGGCTTCCTGATTAAAAAACATATAATTTTCTTCTTTTGATGCAAGATGATAGCCATAAGATCTGTTAGGTCTCGTAGAACCGTTTTGATTGTCTTAATGCAGACCTAAATTCAGTAACGGGAAGGAGAAGGTCGTGAAAGGGACTACAACTGATTTTAAAAAGTATCTAAGTTTTGAAAATCTTTTCAAAGGTAAAAAACGAAGTCCCTTTCCCCTTCGGTATCCTATTCTAAGGAAATTTTTCGCTGGATTAAAGCCATTAACTCCATTTACCCGATATAGGCACGTGGTCTACTGTCCTTCCCGTCTTGCAGGAAAACATGATCCCTAGTTAGAGCCTATGTTGGAGTCGCCTTTGTTTTTTTTAGCTTCTTTAAAATTTCATATCTTGATGTTTGAAATCAAAAGCTGGTTTTCATATTTTCCTTTATTTTTCCCAAAATCTCAGAAGTCTCATCACGCAAACAACGACGGTTATCATACTCTTAAGGTAAGATTTATTTTTTAATCGTTTAAATGAGTCTCTACTTGTGAACCTCGGGATGTCGCATGTCGAAAGTTATAGATCACATAATTTAAAAGTCCCAAAGGGAAAAACAACGAACTAATTAAAAAAAAAAAAAGGTTTACCCAGATCATTATCGAGAGTAAAAATACTCTAAACTGCAGTTAAGCATCATCGACATTTCTTGTCTCGACATTTGCTAGCTCCAAAATTCTTACCGTCATAACCTCGCTAGCCGAAACCGCGAGATTCTTGTTTTAATAACCCAGGTTAATGTTAAAGGTAAAAGGTTTACCTGCGGTTAAGCTCCTTCGAGAATTCACAACTCAGCGTATTTTCCCTCAAAATTTATACCTTCGAAGTGCCGAGTCGCAAAGTCGCGATATAAATAAAAACGTAATTAATTAAAAACTTAATCCGGTTTTATCCTCTATTTTAATTAAATCATATCATCGCGATCTCGCGTTTTCACAACTCGACATACGAGCCTCTCCGAGGCTATACCTTTGAAGCTCCGAGTCGTGATCTCGCGATTTCGCAACTCGGCATATGAGCCTCCCGAAATTTATACCTTCGAAGCTCCGAGTCATGAAGTCATGATATAAATAACCACGTAATAAATTAAACACCAAATCACGGTTACGTTTTTTATTAACCAAAGCTAGTTATCGCAATCTCGGGTCTGAGAGGTTCAAAAGGTTAAATCGAAAGCTCCCGATTAATTAAAAAAGCCCTAATTAATTAAGCTAAGCCAACATTTTCAGTGTTTTAATACAAATTAATATGCATAGTCTCCGAGGTGATTTTAAACTTTCTTTGCGCCAACTTGCATTACGTACTGTCAAAATTTATGACATTAATTAGAAATGAGGCAAATTGACAGGTAAGGGTTTGGTTTTTATTGCTAAATTTATATTTAAGAACGATTTGACCGTTCTGTCCCTTAGGACGACCTAGTTTTAAATAGTCGAAGACATGGATTTTTTATTTGTTGTCTCGAATTTCATTTCTATTCTACGCGGAGCCAACTTTTCCTGAGCGAACTAATTTATGTATGTATATGTATTTTTATCGCAGGAGAGATAAAGTATAATCCCCCGCCATGGCCCCGCGAAAAGTGTCTAAAGCTAGTGTTGAGGTTTCGGGACAAGGTTCAGACAACGTTTATGATACTTCACCTCGAAGTGTCGACTTCGTCAGGACCTGGTCATATATATATGATGTCCTACAGTACGAATTGGTAGATGTTTCGGATGATTCCAGTGAAAATGAAAAAGACGACCTGATCACCAAGTGTAAGATCATCATCCAATCTCAAATGCATAAAGTAGCGGCTAGGCCACGTCTGCTCCCTTACTACGATATGATCTGGTGGGCATTAGACCATGTAGATATACCAACCAGAACCATCATCAATGAGAAGAGGGTCACCATTGGGACTTTCAAACACGAACAATTGTAGGCTATGTACAAGTTTCCAGCCGTGTTGGACTTTGTTTACAATGTTGAATTCCTGGAGAATTTTAAACAGAAGGAATGTGTGCAATACGACAAGACTATGTTTGGTTTAATCAAAGATTGGGTTTCACACCTTGCGAAGTTCAGGGAGGATAGTAATGGTATATATTCAATAGATTCTCTGGAATCATAGTTCAAATATATCGCTATGATGACCTGCAGATTATATGGGAGAGATGACTCCACAGATTTTTTCCTTCAGTGGGTGCCTCTAATTCACACAGTCGCCGAAGGTTGTTCCTTCGACTGGGCTAAACTACTATCTGATATTTTGACCAGTCGAGTTACAGAGTATCGAGCGCAGAGGGAGAGCAAAAATATTGCTTCATTCTTCATGTTTGCGTATATCATGGACGCCGTGTGTTTTCTCACACCTTTTCTCTTGATGAGTTGGAGTTGGACTCCATCGGAGGATGAGCCCATCCACGTCTACCATTCAAAGCTGTGGGAAGACAAAGCCTCAGATTTTGTGTATGAAATATTTAACTGGGTGATGGTACCGCTGCATGTCACTATCTTCGACCACCCGCCACCCAGGATCTCAGACAGTATCGCGGTAAATCTGAGTAGTATAGCCGACTGGTACGTGGAAGTAGAATTTTCATATCTCAGGGTTTTCGGTGCTTCTGTTCCTCTGAATTCCTTACCATTATTCATACCCGATAGGCTGTCTTTCCGTGAGGTTTCCAGACAAACTGTAATCGGTGGCGTAAGCAAGGAGCTTAAGGGATATTCTAAGAAGGTATGGCCACCTTTTCCTATTCATCTGCATTCCTATTCTTTGTTATATTTTGGGCATGCTAAAGCTGAAGCAGCAGCCCTGGAAGACCTGAAATTGGTTCATGTTGAATTCAAGAAGCACGATCCACATAGGGTCGTAAGTAACCACTTAGCCAATTACAGGCTTAAAAGGTTTGAACATGAAAATTTACCCTCGGATGACATTTTTCGAGGCACGAGATCTTATGCCGAGGTTTTGGCTTGGATACAAGACCTGGCTCCTGAGGAAAGGGATGATGTTTTGAAATTTCAAGAACATCGACAGAGTGCTCTTCCCCCAGTATTGTAGGGTGAAAATCTAATAACAGTAGCGGTGCAGCAAAAAGGAGCCGAAGGCTCAAAAGATTCAACACCCAGAAAAGAAGAACACCAGGACGGGGAGGAGCAAACTAAGAGTCTAAAACCGGAAATAAAAGCACACTCCAGTTACCACTCCAGGCCATCCAGCTAAACAAATTGGAGATCCCATCACCTCCATTACTCCCTTACAGTCAACTGAAGGGAACATAGACGCAGGGTGGATTTTCAACGAAGAATTGAGACCTACAAGGATGGAAGAGCTCCCTCCAAATGAGTTCTTTTTGATGAAAAGAGAAAAGCTGTGGTAAAAACAAAATTCTATCAAGAAGAGGGATCAATGGCCAAGAAGTTCAAGGTGTTTACCAATGGGAAAGAAAATAAGAAAGAAGAGTTTGCGACAGAAATAGCTGGGACATTAGGGGCGTATGCTATGACAAACCAATTTTCAGTCGGGGTTTTGAAAAATCAGCCGAAGCGAAAAAATCGCGTCATCAAAACCTTAGAAGCTAAACTAGCCACAACAGTGGAGGCTGCCAAGGACCAGACAAGTGCAGGAATAGAAAAAAGAAGAATGACTGACAAAAAGGAAATTGAGCTACTCAAAGCTAAGCTCGAACAAGCAGAGTTGGTAGCTCAGACCAGTCAGATACAGGTGGGCCAACAAAAAGACTTGATTGAGCAGCTACAGGTTAGATTAGAGTTTGCCGAATGCCAAGTTATAAATATCGGGATATTCAAGTCCCCGGCTATGGAGATTCGGAGCAGGGTTTCTGTAGCCCGGTGAAGTTTACTTGCCAAGATAGAGACGATTCAGGACAATTGCCTGCTTATTGATCAAGTATTAGAAAGCTTATCTATCAGAGAGAGAAGCTGAAGTAGCTCGGGTCGCATTTCAAGAGGCTGCAATAGCTACAACAAATAGGGAATTAGGAAAAAGTTCTAAGTTTTCCATTTTGGAACAGACCCGAGGTAATATTTTGTTGAAAGAATGGGAACACATCATATCAGAAGGCAAATTGCAAGCCAAGAAGGTAAGGAAATCCTATGAAGAGTCTTTCGGTTCCATAGATGGAAATCTATTAGGCATTGATAGTGAGAGTAATGCTAAGACACTGAGCCAAATGGATATGGTGAAACTCTCGCTTGATATAAATGAAAAAGAAGAAAGAGATTGGGCCAAAATATCACAAGTAACTATGGCAGACATAGTTCAAATAGATAAATGTATGATTAAACCAAGTGTGCAATTGTGCACTATTGACACCCTAGACCGATAGATGGAAGAAGGGTTGCCGCAATTAGTCAGAGATTGTTACATTTTTGAGGCCAATTTTCAATCGGAACCTTCAAGGTTGATATCTCGGCTGGTGGAAAAATGTGTCACTTGTACAGAGCGTGCGAGAGGGCAGGCTTTTGATACCAAATAAAGACAGATATAAAGAAATGGAACGATTGATCTCCTTCATGTTGTAACTGAAAATCCTGGAATGATGGAGATTCCATCATATGTAAATCTATATAAATATACAATAGAAGGAAGAAATATAGGTTGGACCTTTTTGGGTCGATTGTAATAGAGATTTTCCTCCCTCGAGAGTTAATATAAATCAAATCCGAAGATTCTTGATTCCATCACGACGGTGTTATGAGTTTGTTTCCTTGTATTTCATATCTAATTTCATTTCATATATGTATCTGATGAATGCTTTGCTATAATTTAGTACAACCTCTACTATAGTGAATAAATTTTAGTTTTCTATATTGTTTACCATTTTTCCTTTGTACCGGCTATTAGCAGGTATAAGACCAATGAACATTTTAGATTTCTATATATATTTTATGCTTCATCGGGTTATTTCTTTATCTTTTTCTTCTTCTGTTTATAAGTGAGATTCTCCCTTGATAGGAGCCTTACATGATAAACAACTTAATGTTTTCTTACACCTCACACACATTTATTAAAATATAACTCAGTTATGGGAAAGGGCCTTTGGTTTGCACCCTGTTTTCACTACCGGAGTTGTAAACTCTCCTTTATATGACCGAAATCAAGACAAATCTAAAAAATTTCTTTGAGATTTTCTTATTATTCTGTTCCTCTATGACTGTCCCTGTGACAAGACAGCTTAATATTGAACCCGAACTATCAGATCAAACACATATGGCCTTGGATTTTTTTGATACTATTCTTAAAACAACCACTACCTGGGTCAAACTGGAGCATTCGTGGGCAGCGATTGAAAGGGACATAAACATATAGGAATAGTTGGAAGCTAGACGACAACCTAGAAATCAACCCTAGCTTCCCTTGCCAAAAGTTGACATTTCTTCCTTCTCTACCCCTTACTCACTTTTAGATGCCTAGACATTGTACTTCTAAGCCTTAAGTACAGACTCTGGAACAACATATGCTCATCAACAATGTAGCCCAGGTATTGGACCCTGTTCATTCCAAAAGAGCATTTTTCTAAGTTGGCATAAATCTTGTGTTGTCGTAGAGTGCTCAAAACCCGCTAAATATGCTACATGTGCTCCTCCTGCGTTCTGCTGAAGATGAGGATGTTATCCAAATATGCTACCACAAAGGAGTTGGTGAAAGGTATCAATACATCATCCATCAACCTCATGAAAGTGGCTAGTGCATTTGTTAAGCCAAAGGGCATGATTGGCCATTCGTACAGACCTTCTTTAGACTTGAAGGTTGTTTTCCAGACATTAGTTGGTTCGATGAGAACCTAGTGGTAGGCAGACTTCAGGTCAATCTCACTGAAGAACTTTTCCCCCTTGAGTTGGTCAAGAAGGTCATCAATCCTGGGAATGGGGTAGTGGTTCATGAATTTGACTTTTGTTAGGGCTCTATAATCAATGCAGAGTCGCCAAGTCCCGTCCTTATTCTTCACTAGTATAATCAGGCTTCCGCAAGGGGAGGATCTAGGTCTGACTTGCACCTTCTGAAGAAGCTCTTGGATATGATTCCTAATTTTGTCATTCTCCATCAGCAAATGTCGATAGACTGGCCGATTAGGTAGAGGTGCATCAAGGGTCAGATTAATTGGATGCTTGACTTGGCAGTGTGTCGGTACCCCTGTAGGTGAGGCGAAGATGTCTTTGTATTCTTCCACGATCTCATCCACTTGTTGTTGATGCAAAGAGAGGTGTTGTGTAGAGGCCACAAATGTGGCAATGACCTTATTCTTATTGTGAGCATGGATCACAAAGAAGATGAACTTCCTTGTCTGTGAAATGAACTTACTGCATTTCTTAGCAGAGATTAAAGAAATAGCAGTAGACGATGTCACCTCTAGGATCCTGTAAAATTGTCTACCCAAGGTAATAATAACACTGCAGGGTCTAGCCTCATACACAACATGATGCTTCCACAAATATGGTTGTCCTAAAAGAGCATCACAAACTTCAAGGGGAGAAATATCACACAGTACATCATCTTTGAAAGGCTTGATGTCATAGGGCTGACGACATTGTTGGCTGACACATAGATCTCTCCCTTGACGAAGCCAACCGATGGTGTAGGGATGTGGGTGAGGAGTCATTGGCAGGTCCAGCCGCTTGACGACCTCTGCTAAAATCATGTTCTTTTGACTACCGATGTTGATAATCAAATGAACCGGAGTCCCCTTGACCCACATCTGTGAGTGAAAGAGGCGTTCCCCTTCCTCTGGTTATTCTGGTTCGCTTGGCCGAAATTTGGTGGTAGAGACCATTGCATTGGGTTCAACATCGATAATCCTCTTCCCTCCTTCAAGATTTGACTCAGAATCAGAATCAACCTCTAACTCAAAATCCTTCATCTCAGCCACAAGGAACTTCTTGGAGCGACATTCGTCGGTGTTGTGCCAGGGAATTTTATGGTACTCACACCATTTTCCCATGTCCTTCTTCATATTCTAATTTCCCTTCTTGTGTTGCGTCTTGGACGAACTGTATTGACAACGACCATCGCAACTTGGTCCCTTGCTGTGTGGGTTGGGGTTTCTTTTTCCCTACTTCGGCTATGAGGGGTTTTCACATCCAAACTCTCGTCGTTTCTGCTTAAATTTTTGCTCGATCTTGACAACGTATCTATAAGTCGTTCCCAATGAGGTGATGTCTAGGAACTCCATTTCTATTTGAATATATTCATGCAAACAACCATGGTATTTGAGCACCAGATGACACTAAAAATATTTGATACCTAATTTGGTGCATAGGTTATGGAAAATATTGGTGAAGTCTGGTACTGTCTGGTCTCTTTCTTGACGTAAGGCGGTCCATCTGGTGTAGTCGTCCTTGTAGCTTCCAACAAGGTAGTATTTTTATTTAATGGTGTCCTGAAAGGATTCCCATGTAGGGGCCATCACAAAAATTGCAAATTCCTCCACGACCCTTTGCTCAAAGTAAGTATCCCACCAGTATTTAACATGGGGAATGACCTTGAGGAGTGCAAAAGTGATCTTTTCCCTATCGGAAAAATTGTGGATCAAAAAATATCCTTCGAGAAGATACAACCATTTATCTACAACATACATATATATTAGTCCTTCAAATAACGGAATATCAAAATTTATATGTACCTTTAAGGGGGTTGCATGGCCGCTTGATGAAGATTCTTCTCCTGTGGGCAACCATCAAAGGATCTGCGTGAAGTTTTCCATCATTTCATTCCTTTTTCGCGCGAGGGATTCCTCGAGCAACATTTTAATAGGATCTCCTCCTCCATCATCTTTCTTTTAGTCTCCCATGGGTTGTTGTCGGTCTCTATGCGACCTATCTGGTAATGGCTCGATTGGTTCAAGTCCCAACTTCTTATACCCAGACCTTTTCGAGGACATGCACGAAGAAAAATAAATGAAGAGAAGATCGCTCTGATACCACTTATCCAAATTTAGGAGAGAAACGAACTGATTAATAGACTAAATCCAATAAACATAGATATAGGAAGAATAACACAAGTATCCAGTGAACAATATCTTCTATTAAATAATGAAATAGGATGAAACTGTGAAACTGCAGAACTNTAATGAAGAGAAGATCGCTCTGATACCACTTATCCAAATTTAGGAGAGAAACGAACTGATTAATAGACTAAATCCAATAAACATAGATATAGGAAGAATAACACAAGTATCCAGTGAACAATATCTTCTATTAAATAATGAAATAGGATGAAACTGTGAAACTGCAGAACTAAAACTTGCTTGAATTCTTGTAGCTATCTCTGAGAAGAGATGTGGTTTCTACGTGCATCTGTCTAAGAAGAATGGATTACAATGAGGCTCCATAGGCTCTTTTCATATTATTCATGAATGAAAAAACCCTAGACATCCAAAAACCTAACCCTAGAAGGTGAAACGCCAAAAGTCATGTGGGCCCTATGGGTAGGTTGGTGTAATTTGGTACCTTAATTTCCTAGGGTCATAACTTTTGCATACGACCTATGTTTTAGGCGCATGATAGCCCGTTGAAAAGGTCTTTCAGAGAAATACATAGTTCGATGTCAAAATATAACTCTTTTTACATTCCGACTGTGGCGAGCCAAAATAAAAGCATTTAGGGCCCCAAAATAGCCCTGGAAGTACAACAAGATCTGCTAACATGAAAACATACAAAATAAGCCAGTTGGATTATGCGAGAGGCTACCTGTATCCACCTGGAGAATGTGTGAGTCTTCAGACATCCCCAAAAGTGTATAACTCATTTTTATAAAGTAGTACAAAAAGACATGTTAAACAAAAATGAACATGGGGAGCTAGTTGGAATAGTTGGTTGGACACCAATATCCACCTGGATCATTGAAGTTCGATTAGATCTTGAAGGAGTGTGGTTTATTTCTTGGAGGCAACCTGATTTTTCCTATTTTAATTAATTGTTTCAAGACAAAGGGTTAATAGATGTCGAACCTATTAATATGTTATCAACCCGGAGAAATGGAAGAGGGGATCAAGAATATATTGCGAAGAGGTTGGATTTCTTTCTAATAAATGAAAAGATGGCGGTTTCAGGGCTCAAACATCAGTCGTAGGTGGTAAATGTTAAAATATCTGACCATATGCCTGTGGTTTTTCAAATTGAAAAAGAGCAATAGAAGATAAAGTTTCCTTTTAAATTTAATTTGGTTTGGCTAATTGAACAAGATTTTGTGAACTTAGTATGTTTCAATTGGCACAAGTTAGTGGGTATAGAGGTTTATTCTCCAATGGATACACCAGTTCAAAAGTTAAAGTTGTTGAAATCTTTGGTCATAAAATGGGAGAGGAATAAAAAGCTAAAATATACAGAGTAATTAGTCCAGTTGGAAGTGGATTTGGAAATAATTTACTATGAATTTCTTGGGGGATTTGAGAGGGCTGAAGATAAGGTTTTGGTTGTAGAGAAAGGGAAAAGGAAAATGGATATGTTAAATAAGGAGGAGGAGATGCGGAGGCAAAGAAATAGAGTAAATTGGCTTGCTTCTAGGGATAGGAGTACAAAAAAATTTCATTCCTATGCAAATTTTAGAAGACATATTAACACTATTTGGGATATTAGAAAGGTGGATGGTTCTATAACTACAAGTCAAAAGGATTTAGAAAAGGAAGTTGTTGGGTATTTTCCAAATACTTTTAAAGAACATGAGAATATCTATATTCTTCAATAATTGGAAGTTATTCAAACTTACCCTAGTATTTTTTCGGTGGAAGAAGAACATAGAATTGTTGACCATGTTGTATTATCAAATGTGTTGACTACTTTGAAAGGTTTTGTTGCTTCAAAAATTCCCAGGCCAGATGATTGGACTGTTGACTTTTTATTGGAATTCTTCGATCTCTTGGGTTCTAAACTATTGGAAGTGGTGGAGGAGTCCAGACTGAAGGGAAAGGTAGCTAGGGCTCTTAATGCACTTTCTAGATCTTATTTTGAAAAGTGATAATCTTGATTCCTTTGGAGGGTTTAGACCCATTTCTCTATGTAATTTGATATATAAGATAATTACTAAAATCATTTCTACCATAGTTAAGTCATATATCTCAAAAGGTATATCAAAGGAACAGTTTGGCTTCTTGGAGAATAGGAAAATTATAGATTAAATTGGAGTGGAACAAGAGTCTTTGCATAGTATAAAGGTAAAAAAACCAAAAGAACTGGTCTTGAAATTAGATATGATGAAAGCATATGATAGGGTTGATTGGAGGTTTCTCATATTAGCGTTACTTCAAATTGGTCTCATCCTAGAAGCTACTGACTAGATTATGGGGTATTTCAGCTCAACCAATTTCTTTGTTTTAATTAATGGTAGTCATTCCAGTTTCTTTAGAAGTTCTAGAGGTTTGAGGAAATGTTTCTCTCTTTCCCCTTTGTTGTTTTTAATTATTTTTGAAGGTCTAAGTAGAATTCTTATGAAGCTAGTTGAAGATGGTAAACTTGAAGGAGTCTCGGTTGCAAATGGATTTAGGCTTACACACTTGATTTTTGTGGTTGATGTTATTTTATTTGGAAAAGGTTCTTTATCATAATGGAAATTCTTAAAGGACACACTTGACTTTTGCAATGCTATTGGTATGATTTTTCAGTTAACAAAAATCTCAATTTTTAGAAGCTGGTTGGTCTGAGAAGGAGTTATTATAATTAAAAGAAAAATTTCCTTATGAGGTAAAATATTTAGATGAGAGCTCTAAATATTTGGGTTTCTTTCTAAATCCCAATTTTTTCTTGATGAGTGATTGGAGGTGGCTGCTCAAAAAAGTTGATAAAAGAATCTCAAACTAGTGTCATAGATGGCTCACTTTAGAGTCAGGTATATTCTTATTAAATAAGTATTGGAAATAATTCATGTTTATTGGATATCTCTTGCTAATATTCCAAAAGGTATTTTAGATAGAATTCAAAGGAGGATGTTTAGTTTTTTGTGGATAGGTAAAAAAGAAAAGAAATCATACATTTTGTAAACTGGAAAAGGATTCCTAGGCCAAAAAAGAAAGGAGGATGGGGCATTAAAAACATTTTTTGGTTTGGTAAAGCTATCAAAGCAAAGAGTTTGTGGAGGAGTCTAATGATACCAGGTCTTTGGCATGAAGTGATTCTTAAAAAGTATTAAAAAATAAATCTATAGTGGAATGGATTAGATCAAATTGGTAACGAATTTGAAAGGCATATCAAATTRTTGGGAGAGATCTCACTTCTTCATTKCATATTATCACAGATTGAATTGTTTGGAAGCCTCAGAATGGTTGGGATATTAAAATAGGGTTGGATCCTTTTATAGGATCCCAATCCTTTTATAAATCCTTTTATAAATTGTATGATAATTTAGTATATACACTTCATACAAAAGGAATAAATTTTTTGGCTTAGGTAACTTCTTTGGATACTGGAATTTTGAATCGTTTCAAATGGAAAATTGCAGAGTTACTTGATATTTTTGGAGAACAAAAAGATGAATGGGAGATTTATGTGAGGGGAATAAAACATTATGGGTTTGTGTTATCTACTGAGATAGATTCTATTGTTTGGTCTTGGGATAATAGAGGCAGGAAAGTCACTACAAAACATGCGTACGAGGTACAATGTTTAGATGATAATGAGGATGTTTCATAGGATTGGATGTTTGATGTTTGGAACTAATAGATTCCTATGAAAATTAAATTATTTTGTTGGTTGGTGTTTGAAAATAGAATTTTAATGGGAGATAATATTTCAGAAAGAGGTTTGTATGGTCCTAGTAGATGTGTGTTGTGTGGAGAGGAGAAGGAATAAATCAATCATTTGATGGTTGTCTTTTCTTTCTCCAAAGAAGTTTGGAAAATAATCTTAAATGCTTTTCATTTACAAAGAGATCGGGGAAGTGGTCAACTCTGTGATTGTTTCCAGCTTTGGATTAAGGAGATGGAAAACTAGAAAGAATTACCTTTTTTTATCTATTGGGAGGTTTGGAGACATAGAAATCTGATTATTTTGTAAGATCAAAATGTGTCTCTTTCTAGGGTGTGTAATAGAATTCTGCAAGATATGGGTGAGATAGCTAAATTCCTTTCTGTTAAGTCTCAAATAATAACTTGTCCTCCCTTGCCAGGTTGGAATATGGTTGATGGTTTTTTTGATGGATCTTATCAAATTGGGGGAGTGATATGTGGTGCAGGTGCTAATACTAAATTTCCCAGTTTTGGGTGTCTACAGTATTAAAATGAATTGTGGTTTTGGAACTAATACAAGAGGGGAAATTTTGGCCTTATGGATTATCTTGTTTTTTTCACATTTCAAACAAGTTTCTTCTATATAGTTGGTTGGAGACTCAAAAGTTATTGTTCACTGGTTTTCTTTTAAAAATAAACTGCAGGTGATTAATTTACAACCTTGGATGACAAGAATTCGCTAGTTGAGTGAACATTTTCAGACATTCAAAGTTCAACATATCTACAAAGAATATAATAGGAAAGTTGATCTGTTTAAGAAGGCTTTAAAATTGGATGAAGGTGTATTATATTATGCAAAAGGGATGGGAGCACAAGTAGAACTTTTTGAAAGAATGACATTAGTATAAAACTGGTTTGAATAGAATGATGATTCTGGTTTTTGTATAAGGACCATTAAAGAATGTTTTTTTGTTTCTTTATAAAGACTCTATATTTCAGTTAGTTTTTTTATGGGGAGGTTAAGTTATGATATTGGACAACAAATGTAAATTTCTTTATTGACAAATCATGTAAAGTTAACTTTATATTTTATAATATAAGATCTTTTTTCTATTTGAAAAAAGTCTAAAAATTTGGTATAGTAAGCCCTCGTAATAAAATTGGCTTTAGATTTCATTACAATAGTTTTCTGCCATTTATTCTCGTAAATAACTTTCTTATTGTCTTATTTTTGTCCTTATCCCTCGTTAATTTTATAGTGGGGAATATAGCTAGGAAATGTTGCATTATAGTTAAATATAAAATTTATTTTAATTATGGTTGTTTTGTCTAATAAGAGTTAATTTATTATGACTCCATCTCTAATTAATCAAGAACAAAATGAAGCGTAGGCTAATTTCCATTGAAGAAGTCAATAAAGCAATTAAAGAAATTCCCATTGGGAAAGCGTCGGGTCCTCATGGATTCACAACTGACTTCTTCCATCATTGTTGGCCAATTATTTGAGGATTTCCGCACATTGGGTGGCGTCCTTAAGGCATTCAATCGAAAATTCGTCACTCTGATTCCAAAGGAGGAGAATGTTTCTCACCCCAAGCAGTTCTGACTGATCTCCCTCTACAATGCAATCTACAAGATAATTACAAGGTTAGTAGATGTCCGATTAAAACCCGTTCTTCCTTTCATTATTTCAAAAGAGAAATCAGGTGATGTAGAGGGGAATCAAATAATTGATAGTGTCATCCTAGCCCATGAGCTTATGCACTTGCTAAAATCTACCTAAACCTGAGGCATGATTCTCAGGTTAGATTTCTCAAAGGCCTTCGAAAAACTCAGTTGGAAGTACATGAGGTATCTCCTTTTACCCTTTGGTTTTTTCACTAAATGGGTTAATTGGATCCTCAATATATTATCTTCGGTTTTTTTCTCATTTAGTCAATGTCACCCAATCTAAAAATTTATCCCCTTCCATAGGTATCCGACAAAGGGACCCCCTTTCCTCCTTTCTGTTTTTTATCATGGTTGAAGGCCTCAGTCGCTATATCAAGGCCTCCATTTTGAATGTATCACTTCAGGGCCTTTAACTACATGGAATCCAACCAACGATTTCCCATAGCCAATTCATTGGTGACACCATGATGATGGGATCCCCCAATGATAATGAGGCACTAAAAATCCATGAAATTATCCATGACTTCAGTGAGGCTTCAGGTACTTCCATAAGTGATGAAAAGTCCCAAGTATTTTTCTTTAATACTCCTCCAACCATCCAAAATCATATTTCCAACATCCTTGGATTTCCTAGGAGTTCCCTTCCATCCAAATACTTGGGTATCCCTATGATTGACAATTCACAGTGAAGTAGATACTAGGAGTCACTTATTCAAGCCCTAACAAACCATTTAACCTCTTGGACCTTTATATCCTTGAACCTTGTTGTTCATTTGACACTCCTAAATTTTGTCCTCTAAGCAATACATATCTACCTATTTTCTGCGTTGGCTACCCATAATTTAGTTTTAAACACTATATGTGTCGTTCAAAGAAAGTTCCTGTCACGGGGCAATAAAGAGGGCTGTAAGTGGGCCCTAGTCAGCTGGGACAAGCTTTGCAAACAAAATCTATTGGGTGTCCTTGGGATAAGGGACCCTCATATATTGAACAAAGTATTCGGTGGGAAAATTTGGAGGCAATGGCTAAAAAACCCAGAATATCTTTGGGCTCACTTATGGAGTAAAAAATACACCACTCACATGAAGGAATAAAAACTTAGGAGGTGTAATGAACAACAATCAAGATCCCTCATTTGGAATGAAACCCTGCAACATAGTAATTTCATTCAGGATCATGCCTTTTGGGAGATCCGGGATGGCCAAAATGCCTTATTCTGGTCGGATTCTTGGCAACAAATTCCCGCATTTATTCTATAGGAACATATGCGGGATATGTATTTGAAAATGAAGAACACTAGAAACACATGTCATTGATTTCTGGAAAGACACTGCCCCTTCTCTCCAATGGAGAAAATGGAAATTGGAACATGAAGATATCAACCTTCCTCCTGACTGTAATTTAAATCACTGGCACGATGAGGCCACTCTAAGGAATATTCACATCCGTCAAGGACAATACATTCTTTGCTGGGGTAACTCCACACTAGGTACCTTCACTTCCAAAGAAGCCTACATCCTCATGGCTCAGTGGAATCTTCAACCAAAAGAGAAGATATGGAAAAGAAGATAGAAATGAAACCTATGTCCTAAAGTAAGCATCCTTCTCTGGTTTTTGGTCCACAATCATATCCTAACATGGGAAAAAATTATAAAACGAGGCTTGATAGGCCCCTCATCCTGTCCCCTGTATTCCCAGCATGAGTAAATGGAACACCTCCTCAATCAATGTCGATTCAACAAAAACATTTGGGACTCAACTGCTCAATCCGTGAGAACGAAAGATAGGAAGCATGACAATGTAATCCAATCCATTGAGAGTTGGAGAGTCACCATTTTCAAAAACCCAATACTGAATGGAATATGGCAATTTCTTCTTGGATTTATACTTTAGCAAATCCGGAAAGAAAGAAAAAAAATAATCTTCCACACCAAGCAATCTCGAGAATCCCATGTGTGGTTCAAAATATGTGAAAATATTTGGGAGACAATAAGAGCTCAAAAATGGAATGAAGAAGATATTTCTTGTGATCCCCCAGAATGTGTCTTCCTCTATAATTGCAAGTTAAATCTTACTCAATTTCATACCTCCTATGCCACAAGCACAAAATAAGTTCACATCCCAGCCACTTGGCAAATGTTGCCAAAGGGCTTCCACAAAATGAATTTTTATGGTTCCTCCAAGGGGAACCCTGATCCAACTAGATTTGGGGTGGTATTCTGAGATGTAAATTGTA
>JASDQU010101753.1:513456-541388 GCA_032191745.1 Picea mariana | reverse complement strand
AAATGCATAGGCAACTAATTCTCTCTTTTAACTTCCTAATCTTACGGGCCATCCGATAGTTGAAAAATGGATCACAAAAGAAGAATAACACGTTCTTTTCAGCCGCCTCCTCCTCGCATTTCTCCACGGTTTCCACAGCATCGATGAGAAAATTCTGAAGTTTTTGCAGTCAATTCGTGACTGAATCAGAGTTCCTCTTGTCCTTGGCGTTGTTGAAGAGGGATTTGATGGAAATAAGCTCAACACATATGGATTGAAAATCTTCTTTGAAATTGATGGCCAATGATACCTCTTGCATGACCTGCACCACTAAACACAACTTCTTCACTCCTGCTCACCAGCCCACTGATCTCAGAGATTACGGCTGAGGTTGCTTCGATTCCGATTCCGATTTCGAACCTGATCCTTCTTCCCCTTCGGATTCCAACGCTGCGATGTCTGGTAAAGATGATGACGCTGCGTCGGATGACGGTATTGCTTTGATCTTAATTTCACGGTCCTCAAAACACTGCAATCCGCTCTAAGCGAGCTCTACTGCACAATTGGTCTACACTCTCGTAACACACATAAAAACGAATCTACGCTCACACTATAACCTACAATCTACAGCAGTGGTTTGACAATCATTGCTCTCGCATCTTCCTGGCCATCCCGTGAGGGATTTAAGCCAGTAGAGGCTCTGATACCATATTAACTAATGAGAGAGACATGATTCACTCAAAATAATAATTTGTATTACATCAGTGAAGCAAAACACCGTACATATATATAGTTGGATTTAGATCCAACTGATTCCACTCATGGAGGGATATGTTGAGAGAATATCTCAACATCCTCCTACAAATCTTCAAACCAATCTCCAACTCAACATAATGCATTAATGAAGCATTATCTCTAACAAAAGTAGTAAGCATAAGCAAGGTAATATGTCAATTCCTAAGTTTCAAGCACCTTTCCTCAAGGGGATCAAGAGAGTCCAACTCATGACCTTTGTAACTTTAGAAAATAAATCTCAATTTCATCTCATGACTACATGACATAACCATTGAGTATCAACGTTAAAATAGGAATATATTTGAGAAATGGTCATTAACATTTAGTAATAGGGATTTCCCTTGATCTTGATGCAAATAACCATAGGATGATAATTTAACTTTAGAAAATAAATCTCAATTTCATCTCATGACTACATGACATAACCATTGGGTATCAACGTTAAAATAGGAATATATTTGAGAAATGGTCATTAACATTTAGTAATAGGGATTTCCCTTGATCTTGATGCAAATAACCATAGGATGATAATTTGAAAGATAATATTTTATGCTTGTTTGTTAGAAATTCATTTTTGGTACAATTTGGATTCGCCAAAATGACTAGCGACTAGCAATTGCACATGCATGTAAAATTACAAAGCCGATGAAAATATCATTCACCTGGATTAGAGTAATGATGTGATAAATGAAATCTTAGATTATTGATAATGTCTTTGATACCAATTTCTTTGAATTTCTTGACTCACCTGGATTAGAGTAATGATGTGATAAATGAAATCTTAGATTATTGATAATGTCTTTGATACCAATTTCTTTGAATTTCTTGACATGGAAAATGATTATCTTTACTAATAGTTTTGTTTTGTATTTATTTTCTTATTTTGAGATATTTTTGAAAATGAGGTCTTAGAACTTGTTTAAAATTGTAAAAATCATTGTAAATTTATTGATAGTGATCATGGCAATTGTTCAGTCTAATTTTGTATTTATCGTCACGACAATTGTTCAATCTAATCTTATTCCTAAATTGAGAACATGTCTACTCTAATTTTACAAACTCAAGTGCTTTATATATTCGATACATATTGTCTTTGTTATATTGTATTTGTTTAGTTGGGATTATATCAAAATACCAATGTTGAGGCAACGGTATACTACTGCTTATATGCAACAATATTAGAACTATACTTAAATAATTCCTTTAGTATTGTTTTTTATATTTGTGTTTTTTTTACTTGATTGAAAACTTTTTATCATTTTCTCATTTAACATGAAGTTATAGTATGCATAATCGTATGATTTTCAATTTAATTTATTGTTTATTTTAGTGTATAAAAGATATGTATTTTTTTTGTTTGCAAGTTTGTCTGTGACCTACGGGATTAGTTTGTGGCTGAGAACCCGTGACCCATGGACATCTAAGCTGTGAAAATCACTCGGAGATCGCACCCGTCCGAGCCACACCAACCCTTAACATGTTTGTATTTTTTGTCCCCACATATTTTGAATGGGTAACTTAACATCATGGAATGTCTTAAAAGCACACTCAATCATCCACTGTCCTACAGCTTAGAGACTTGAGAAACTTATATAAAAAATATTTGAAAAAAAAAAATGAATAGAAATTTTTAGTTCTTGTTTTTTTATGTTGTTTTTTTAGTTTTAACGTATAAAAAATATTTTAAAGAGAACTGAATGGAAAATTTTACGAGCCATTATTACGAGGCAGTATAAAAATAATGATGAATCATTTCATGCTCTTAAAAAGTTGTGAAAAAATTGGAATACTTTGTATTTTCTACAAAGATGCACTTAGGAGAGTTTTCATATCATTGTAATCTTTTTCATAGATTTGAAAGGAATATCCGTTTTCATAAAGCGGCAGGAAATGCTGATATCAGTTTTTATAGTGGATTAATATTTCCACCTCGTAGGATTTTATTATTTTGAACATACATTTTCACTTTACTAGACATGATAGAGTTATATTTTCAATCATATTTTAATGAGTACATTGTATTGCGTATTGGAAGCAACGATTTTTTATTTGTTTGGAAAGAAGTTGTATATATTAAATCATGATGTTTAAGTTGGACAAGAAAGTTACAAACGTTGGAAGACTTAGAAAGATAAATTGTGGGTGAATTTTATGTTACAAGGAATGGTAAGGTTACATGAGTCTAAAGGTCGTTTTATGAGTTTAAAGGTGTCGTAGAGATAATGTTTTTCATTCAAAGAAAATGGGATCCTTACAAGAACATAGCGAGTAAAACTTTTGTAATGGAAACAAGAAGTCATATTACATAAAACCTTAGAATGACAAATTAAAACCTTAGAATGACAAATTAATGCGGGACAATGTAAACAATAATTTTATAATAAAAATAAAATCAATGAAATAATGTGGACCAAGTTCATGACTATCCTATAGCATAGGACGATTCTTAAAAAAGTTAGTAAATATTCATTAATACAAGATAAAAGATACCAAATTAAAAAAATAAAATAGGCATATGGCGATTTTTAGAAAAGCTAGTAAATATTCATTACTACAAGATAAAGATATAATGAAATATAAAAACTAAAATAAAAATAAAAAAGACTTAAAAAGAGAATAAAATCACGAGTAAATGAAAACATCATGTCCTACATGCATAAGTTGTGTCCATGACTTTTATGCAAAGTGAACTTTTTGAGTACATGACCTAAAATTTGTTTAATATGTATTGCATAAGTTGTGTCCATGACTTTTATGCAAAGTGAACTTTTTGAGTACATGACCTAAAATTTGTTTAATATGTATTAATTGTAATGCACACTAGTAGTGTTGTGGTTTGTGTGAGTACATGACCAAAAATTTGTTTAATATGTATTAATTGTAATGCATAGTATTGTAGTGGTTTATGTTGTAACCAAAAAATTGTTTAATATGTATTAATTGTAATGCATAGTATTGTAGTGGTTTATGTTGTAATAATGTTGTGTACAAGATGTTCTAATACTTATTTTTTATTAAAAAAAAAATGATTATTTATATTTTTAAGATATGTATATAGAGTGATTTTAATATAGAAAAAGAATGGGTTACACATGCATCCTCAACAAAAAGAAAACTCAAAAGGGTGTAGGATATATATCAAGTCACGGACAAGTATTGAATTCGAAAGATATAATAGAAACATTTCATGAGATATAACAATATGATGTCTCTATGACACGTCACAAAAAAAGTATCATGCACTAAGCCACATTAGGGATTATACTGTCATTAAATAATCAACGATCATAATTGTTGGGAAGAGATGATTTTAGGGGCTAAATTTCGCTCATGGACTAATTTTCCATGGTTTTTCCCAAAAAAAGATTCACTATTCTAAAAATGATTCATCTAAATTCTATAGGATAAAATTATTTTACCTTTAAAATCACTTAAATTTTATACAAACTATATAAAATCCTTAGAAATTTGAATATTTTTACAAATAAATCGCCAAACATTTTATAGTTGGCATATGAAGGATTAGTATGATTTGTCAAGGTTTCTACATTTTAAAAGAAATTTCCATCCTTAAAATCATTCCTGTTGTTAGGGTTACTCTTGAATCAATATTAATTGAAGAATATTACAATATAATTAGATCCAGACCATCATTGACTAGCTCGGAAGATTTCTTGATGTCTAAAATTATTAGTGAAAATGTGATAAAGGTGTAACTGTTTTACATAAGAAGAGGATGCCAATTGTGGATAATTTCCCTCCTCTTCTTAATAACATGACAAACCCAATGATGAGGCTAAGCCTTGGATTTATATGTCTATTTGGGATCAATACGATTTAGATGGGGATGCACACTGTGGATCCCTACTCATACTACAAGGAATTCCTCCAAAAAATTGAACAATTAGAACAAATGACCAATATTCATGCATCCTTTCCCTCTTGTTCCTAACAACATGACTAACCTAGTGATGAGGCAAGCTAGCTTAGATCTCTTTCACTAATGTGTTCTAAAAAGTCTAGTTGGGGAATTTGTTTTTGATCCCTACTTATATTCCAAGGAAAGTCTCCAAAAAAAAATGAACAACTAGAACATAGACGCATATCCATTTCAATATTTTACAATTGAAGAATAAACATCTCGGAAAAATCACATGTATTAAGGATTTTCAAAGGATGAAAATACTATAGAAGGTTCCTTCTTACTAGTAAGACAATGATCCTTTTATTCCATATGAAAAATAAAATTCCACAGAAGTAAGGTGCCATAAAACACACAATTCGATAGATCAAGGTATCTTGTCTCCTAGGAAAACATAAATCTGTCATATAGAAAGTGGGTATAATTTGAACACAAAAGTACTCAACCCAAGCCTAGGTTGATCTATTAAGGGGATAAAACTATAAATATGCTTAAGTGTTTTATTTTGACCACACTATGGGATGTTTGGTGTCTCAATTTCCAACTAAGTATGTTTCATTGCAAGAAGCAAGCATTCCACATATAGTTAATGACCATGCCAAAAATATTTATAATTTACGAAATCACGATTTGATAGGCTATACTATATGAAAATATTTTTTGTAGTTTGGAGTTAATGCTTCATATTTTATTCAAGTAATTGTCCAACTTTGGCCTTGAGCACAACCATTTATACATGTATGGAGGATTTTATTTGGTAAATATCTTAGTTTTATTCCATTTTTAATCAATCCCCTAGGATAAATTTACATCTAATCACATCTTTATGAAGAGAGTACGTTAGATCAAACTACGGACTCTTTCGAGAATAATCTAATGAATGTTGCTTAGTTCAAATCTAGCCTTCAAATCTAGCAATAATATCCAGTACCCCAAATGTGTATCATAGAAATCCTCAATTGTAATAGTACATTTTTATAATACTTTAGGGATAAGAATGATCAAGAATGGATCATTATATAATGTGTGATCTATGTTGGTACTTTCTAGGTGGAAAAATTAGAAGAATTGATTTGTAGTGCCCATTTTAAAGGTAGGTCCCACTTTGGTGATGTGGGGTATAAAAACTTCCAAATATGGTTTTAGGGATAAAATGAACTTTTTGGGATGAAAATTTTGGGATATTATCTCTATCCCATCAATTTTTTAAAACACATCATAGGATTTCCAACAATGCAAAATTTACGTCAATCATGTTAACATAAAAAATTTATGCCTCATAAAATTTGACCTTCAACACATCATAAGATTTCCAATAGTGGAAAAATAGACTCAATTAGAGTTGATGTGAAAAATTTGTGCCTCTTATAGTTTGAAATACCTTGTTTAACACCATGGTGCCGAGTGGATGCCATGTCATCCCCCATTACTCACACATTTGGGTCTAGTCCTATATGGACTCTGAATATGATTATATAGGCTCAAAAACAATAACACTAATTGATGGTTGAGGCATGCAAAAATCCTAACCCTGACTCTAGATTGTTATCAGGTTATGTTAAATACTGGGCCACTATAAGACGAAAGGATTCTATTCCTTCGGTATTGTTATTGTTCCATAGTTGAGTACATCATATAGGAGTGGGATATTGAAGCATAGAAAAGGAGGTAAAAAATTTCTATAGGATCCATTTAGGGAACAATGTCCATGGAAACTCCATAGTGAGTTCCCCTTTTGTTTTACTTACATTTCATAACTGAGAAAATGAGAGTAGATCATATGCCTCACCTTATAGCTGGGTTTTTTCCCATATTGGGTTTACCAGGTCACATGTTGTGTTCGTTTTTGTGCATGGTGTGCTCATTTTATTATTTCTTTCATTTTGGTTTCAATTATTTCCATAATTTTGAGTGCAACTCTAGTAATATTACATATAAAATCTAAGCTAATAAACTACATAATGCAATATTTTAGAATATTGTAGGATTCAATGTGACGAATTGCTCTAATGGAATATCCA
Source organism: Picea mariana (assembly GCA_032191745.1). Taxonomy (NCBI): domain Eukaryota; kingdom Viridiplantae; phylum Streptophyta; class Pinopsida; order Pinales; family Pinaceae; genus Picea; species Picea mariana. Next base: position 534,671 of record JASDQU010101753.1, on the reverse strand, counting down.
GTATATTTTACAAATCATATTGGCATAAAAGCAATTTTCTTTAGAGTTTTGTGGGAAGTTGCAATATCTAGAAATTGGATTAAGAAGGAATTTACAAAGCCTTGCCCATAGTGGATGAATCTAGTGATAGAAACCCTCATGATGAGGTAGAGGAGAAAATTTTGAATATGCACAAACAAGTGATGGATATCTCTTGCAACATGGCCTTCCACATAGTAGCTCTAGAAAAAATGTTTCAACCTTTTGGGGATGTTGGTGGCTCTAACTAATAAGTTGGATTGGATGAGAAATTGGAAGATAATGAAGACCTACAAAAGGATCCAAAAAAATATTTAGAGAATGTGAAACCAAGTTCCAATCTCATCACTTTCTCACTATATCTATTTTGAAATGGAAGTAAACATGGACATCTGTAATACCCCGAGGCCAAGCCCCTGCTGAACTTTAATGATGTATAATGAAGTCTATAGGATGGTGAGCCAAGTATTATAAGATGGTAGGCTTATGTGTTTATTAGGCCAAAGATCCTAGATGCTAAGGCTAGTGAGCCTATTTTTGTATATGCAATTATGTAGATCATTAATAAAATACATCTCTACATGTAGACCAACCATGAAGAAATAGTTATGGGGTACTAAGCTCCACTAGGAAGGAAAAGGGAAGGGGGATAAGAGGATAGGAAAGAGGGGCTAAACCTGAGGTCTTAACCCAAGGGAATATTATCACTTATTTCCTAAATTACTAGACTTTTGGAAATAAACCCAGTTATCCTAAGTTCGTTTGGGGAGAGGAACAAGCTCTAAGTGGAGAGGAACAAGATCCGGGAGAGCCAAGTATCATCTAGGATGCATGTAAATTTATGTGGGGAAATTCCAACGTTGTGGGGGGGTTCTCTCTCATGACTATATCTCACCATGTTGGCTCTCTCACGATTCTGTGGTCTGACTAGTCTCACCATTATTTCTTTGAGCATTTTGACTAGTCTGGCCATTCCTCATGGGTTCATTCTCACGATTATGGTCATTCTTTCCATCTTTCCTCATGTGTTCACTGAGAATTATCGCCATCCTTTATCACATGCATGCACGCACTCAAAATCTGATCAAGCACAAAGTCAACCTATTTCCGCCATTGTTGAACCTCTTCTATGGTGAACTTCTGTAATTGTTGAGCGGTCCCATTCCTTACCCGATATTACTACTACGATTACTTGGTTGATTTAAGAGTTGAATAGAAGAAGCAAGTTTTTAGGCCTATGGTTGGAAGAGGCAGGTTGTCAGGCCCGTGGGTTGAAGAAGCAGGTTATCAGGCTTATGAGAAACTCTCTCRAGGTGAGAGACGTTGTTGGGGAATTGATTTCTCCTGGAGGGAGTTTAGYAACAGCTACAGAGCTCTGAGAATTCCTAATCCAACCTGTTGTTGAAGTCCTGGAAGGGAAGTGGAGCAGTCGATGGATTGTGGTATAGTGAAGGTGCATATTCCCTAGGTGGGAMAACATGTGGGGAATGAGATTCTATGAGAGGTGGGCGTAATTAGGCTCCTTGGAGGTAATCCTTCTTRTTGCATTGTGTAGTTTTTCATAGCCTAAACCTAGTCTAGGATTTCCTTTCCCTGGGAGGAGTTTAGTCCCAGCTTGGGTGTGACCCACTGCTGATAGCTTGGAGTAGCATGGTGTAAGACTGAGAGGTTCGTGGAATGTCTGCACGAAGTCGATGGTCTTCCCATAAAAATATAAGTAGAAAATCTATGTTAATTTTACATGTTATGTTTGTATGCTGGGTATCTTGTACATTTGTTAGAATGTTATAATAATTTCTTGTGTTTATGGCTGGGGGTCCATCAGAAGGGCCATCCCATAGAATGAGAGCCTCGTTAAGAAATATACATCCTTGATAACTAATAATGTCAACTGTTGTTCTCTCACTATAAAGCACTACATATCAGTGTTCCACATCGTAATCAAATATTGAAGTAGGAAATCCTACGATCATATCAAAGGGAAGTCGAATAAATTGACCAACCTGCAGGCTTCCAAGTGTCTCTGCATGCCTGACAGTTGTCTCACCGCATCTAGTAGACGGTCCCAGTCGTGCTCTCTCCAGTGCATTGGCATCGTAATATCTGGAGTATGTTGATCACTTGCATCCACACATAAACATTTTATTGTCTTCATCATCCATATAAAGCATAAAAAATTCAAAATTTTCAAACCCCTTAGCCTTGCCTCCAATGCGCGGMTTTCACTCAGACAYGTGCACACATGTGAGAACCTGTTCTTTGCACAACTATGCACTAATGCACAACTATCTGAGAAACAACCGTGCATTAGTGCACAGGTTTCTCCCAGACAGGTGCGCACATATGCGTGCCTGTCCTTTGCACAACTACACACTAATGCACAACTGTCTGAGAAACAACCATGCATCATGCACAACTTTCAATCAGACAGACATTCATCCCATGGATGYCTGTATTAGCCTWCCTCGCACCCACATGTGCGGCTGTGTCAAGCAAAGCCACACACTATGTGCCAGAAAAGGGACAAAAAATTATGTTCCTAAAATAAAAATTGAATTAATTTGAAGTCCAATGAGTGGGTTATAAAAGGAATTAAAAGAAAATAGGGCAGAGCATAGATAAGAAAATGACAGAGCAATGAGGAGATAAGAGTGTTGGTTCTCTAGTCTGGGAGAAATACAAGAGAAATACAGTCGAGTAGAGAGGAGTATAGAGAATTGGTTTGCTAGGTGGTGGAGGTAGGTAAGTATCATATATATTTTTTATTTCTTTATAAAATATTTTACCAAAAATATTGGTGGGTTCTGTTTTATTATTTCATTTGTGGACATCGAATAAATCCAAATGTTTTCTAAAGGCGGGGTAGGGCTCATAGCAAATAAAGGATATGTGCAATAGAGTAATGTTGCCTCTATTGTAAGGTGAGTGTTAAGTTTTTATTCTTCTTCTAGTGGAGGACTTATACAAATACCTATATGAACATGACCATGGCCTAGACCATGCACTACACCTAGATCGTGACCTAGAGCTTAATATAGACCATGACCTAGACACCCCTAGCTCTATCTAAGAATAGGAATAAACTATACTCTAACCTTAACCCCCTCCACACCCAATCAATAAATCTAGTATGCCTATACCTCTTGTTTAATAATGACATTTTATGGATACGACTGTTCAACTATTGTTTAATAATGATTTCACATGGTTTAATGATGATTATGGTAGATTGATTAGATTTTTTTATTTTATTATAATCATAACATTTTAGTGGATTCGATATTATTTATAGGAAATACTTATCCTTATTTTAATGTTTTTCTTAATTCTTTTTTAGATCATTTTATCTTTCACATTTATTACCTTTTTGGTGATTTGATTTGATTTCATTGTTAGGTTTTCTCATGTCTCTCTGGGATTTCCCATTGTTTGATTTTGTATTATCAAAAATCCATTATTGATATTTTTTCTTATGATATTGGCATAGATTATGTATTACTGGAACACTTATCTATTTGTATTTTCTTCAATATTAGACTATCGTCGTTATCCATTTACATCCTGGTAATAAGTGTAAAAGGTTAAATGTCCTTGATTTTTTATTGTTTGCAAACAATGTTCGACATGCCCTATATTATGTATGATGGAAAACTTATCTATATGTACTATCACACACTCTCTCTCTACCCCCCTCCTCACTCCCTCTCTCCCTGTCCCTCCCACTATCTCTCCTCTCTCTCTCTCTCTCTCTCCTACATCTACCATCTCTCTCCAACCTCAATCTCTCTACCCCCCCCTTCTTGGTATTCCTCTCCCACCCTCTCACACTCTCAAAAAATCCATATATAACCAATTCTACCTTAACCTCTTGCATCTAAACCTCGCTTTCTCCCTCCCTGTATCCCCCTCCCTCTTTCTCCCCCACTCTCCCCACCTTTCTCTTTTTTCTTCTATATAACCTCCCTTTCCTCTCTACCCCCCTTGTTTTCACTCTTTGTCTCTCTCTACCCCCTCTCTATGTCTCCCTCTCCCTCACTCTCTTTGTCTTCCCCTCTCACCCTCTCACACTCTATTTCTTCCTCTCTCTCCACTCCCCCTCTTTACATCGCAAGGAAATAAATGGCCTTGACTTAGAAATGTTAATACCTATACCTATACCTAGATAGAGAAATACCTGGACATGGAAAGACCTAGACCATGCCCTAGACCTATAAGATGACCATGATGTATATTGTGACATAGACCTAGAGCTACACCTAGACAATGACCTAGACCACGACATAGAGCTAGAGATATACTTAGAGCATGACCTAGACATATACCATAACCATGACCTAGACCATGACCTAGAGATTGACCTTGACTATGAACTATACCCCCCTACCTCCATCTAAGCTTAGGAATAACCTATACTTGACCCTCAACCCCCTCCACACTCGATACCTAAGTGCACTATGAATATACCTCTTGTTAAAGGTGTCACAACCCTTGCACTCACATCTTGGTGCTCTAACCATTTCTCTATGCTTCAAAACACTTTCAATCCTAAGCACTTAGGTCCTAATTGTCCCCAAACCCCTATACATATTTATTCATAAATATTTTTGTTCTATAATAAATGTTATATTCATTGTATTAAGATCATTTATGTGCTCTCGTGACTTTAAATCCATGAGGTTATGTGCTTATCCATTCCCAGTAGGAATGTGTGTGCATTGCTATAACATGCATGAGCTTTAGTGTTCACGCATTCTTGCTGGGAAGTTTTATGTGTCAATCACACTCCTCTACCTCATATATCTCAAAAATGCAAACAATCCCAATGCCTGCATCCAAAACATAAAAGGAACAGATAGGTTTTTGTTCTTTTTTTCATGTTGTTTAATTCATAGACAATTATGTGTTATTGCAAGATAATTGTGGGAAGAATTGGAAGAATGTTTTTTCCAAATGGAATTGGAATTGTTCGTTTTGTCTTCTTGTGTAATAGCAAGACAAATTTGTCCAATTGGAATTGTTAGTTGTGTCTTCTTATGTAATAGAAAGACAAATTTGTCCAATTGGAATTGTTAGTTGTGTCTTCTTGTGTAATACCAAGACAAATTTTTCCAATTGGAATTGTTAGTTGTGTATTCTTCTGTAAAAGCAAGACAAATTTGTCCAATTGGAATTGGAGTTGTTAGTTGTGTCTTCTTGTGTAATACCAAGACAAATTTATCAAATGGAATTGAAATTGTTACTTGTGTCTTCTTGCATAATACCAAGACAAATTTTTCTAGGTGGAATTTAAATTGTTAGTTGTGTCTTCTTTGATAATATGAAGACAAATTTGTCCACTTGGAATTGGAATTGTTAGTGGTTCCCTCTTGTGTAATACCAATACAAATTTGTGATGGGGTTCTTGGAATCCAATTTTTCTCTTTAAACATGGGGAACCTACGAAATCGATAAAGAAAGTCCTCAATGAAAGATAAACCCATCTAAAATGTAGAAGAAGAAAGATAAAAGGTAAAGTTATGTATGTCAAAATGTACACTTTCAGAAGAGGGAAATCCAATTTCTAGTGGAATAGATGCCATTGTTGTTTCTCCTCCATCACCACAAGCAAAGTGAAGGAGTTTCGTATCGTCCAATCCAATCAATATCTCATCAAGAAAATGTTTTTTGGATGACCATATGATAGATGATTTGCTTGAAGATGATTATACAATGGATGAAATTAGAGAGGCATCTGGTGCACAACATTATGGTGAAGAAGTTATTGTGGGGAAACCTCTTATTGGACATACATACATTCCATAAACTAGTCATGGGCATGTCCACTCTCCTCTCAGAATTGATCCTCCAGTAATTGAAGTGGAAAAAACCGCAGCATTCTTAAATCCATAGAAGGGAGGTCAAGAGTGCCACAATATGAGTTCATCATCCCTACTTAGATTGAGCATTGTACAACAAAGAACTCCTATATGTATTCAGGTGGATGAAAGTGGTTTAGAATCACTTGAATTGAAGTCACCTAACCATACTATTCATTATTATTCTTATAAAATCATTAAATAACATTTTGAGCAAAAATTTGATGTCGCTAAATGTCTAATATTTTTGGCTTTGTTAAAATTTAGAAGTTTGAGTCTTGTTAGAGGAATTTTAGGCATTAAAAAAATCAAAATTTTAGAAACAAGTCATCATATTGTTAGAAACCTTGTGGATTCTTTTCAAAGAATTGGTCATAAATGTCTTTCTAAAGACCATGATGCAACCCGACATGTGTCTTGTCACAATCAATTGTTAGAAAGATCACAAGCAAACATTGTTTGATTCAACAAACCTCTCATATAACGAAATGCAATATCAAAACCCTTAGAAAGTATTATCATAGATGAGATAGCCTCGAGAAAGGTGGCCAAACAAATTTGTGGGCCTTCACTCGTAGGCTATGTCATTCTGACATGAATTTAAGTGGAGTAGTTAAGGGACTAGTATAAGATTTTTGGCATGACAACACTAGGACTTCTTCCAACCAAAAAGATAAACCAAAATTGAGAAGGGGATCTAGGGAAATTTAACCCCATATTAAACACTTTCTTGACATTACATAGAAAACATTGTATGAGAGATTTAGGACAACACATAGTGCACTTTACTTAGGATAAAGATATTTCCATAAATGCAATCCTTTTTATGTTCGAATACACAAAATTCATAATACATGTTGTTGTAGATATCACATTGAGTATGGTTATTATTATGAAACATACACACACACACACACATATATATTTTGTTTATTGAATAACACCCTTTTAGATGAATGCTCCGTTATATTGTCAATGTCGTCATCTATAGAGTTTATTCACAACATCTTGTGTACAAGGCCAAAGGCTTGTACATTATATCAAAAATATTTCTTAGATGGGACATGCCCAAGGTGCACTAGAATGAAATTACTAAGAAAGTACATCCATGTAAGAAATGAGTATGACTTGGGGAGGAAGGAGGTTGTATTGCAAAGCTTTAAATATGTCACATATGATATTGATGTAGGGTAGGAAGAAAAAAATATACAATTGGTGACTTCCCATGTACAAGTATGTGAATTCATGAAGGACTTTGACGAAAAGACACAACAATATGTTCAACATGTCCATATGGCTCGATGCCAGGATGATCATTTTAKAATATGCAAAGATACATTTGTCATTGGTCTTGTCTTATCAGTGGTTGATTTTGMTAAGAACTACACCCTTCAACTRCAAGATGAGATTCAAAGCCAATATTATTGCTCAGAGAAGGTCGTCATAATGGTCCATATCACATATAGGAATGGGTCAGATAGTAATGAAGAAAAAAAAWTTATATTGAAGGAGTATCACTTGTACATAAGTGATGATTGATGCCATGACTTAGCCTACGTGAAACATTTATTTCAATTGTTTTACAATAAAGTTAAGGAGAAGAAATTAAAGATGGATCAGCATTGGATATTGTCAGATGGTTGCACAGGTCAGTTAAAAAATTATCATGTATTTAAATGGCTGTGTATGTTGCACAAAATACTCAAGGTATCACACATTTGTAACTATTTTGAGTCCGGGCATTGGAAAGGGGAGCATGATGTAGCAGGTGCATGCATAAAAACAATGCTACAAAGGAAATATATGAAGTTCACAACTACTTCCCTCATTCAAGATGCAAAATCCCTTGTTGAACAATGTTCTTCATTAATGGGAGTGGGGACAAGAACCCGTGAAGACCAATCACATAGGAAAGGACATTTACATAGATTTTTTTGGGATGTGGTTGTTGTAGATAGATCACAGTGGTAAGAATGAAAAAAAATCCAGGGAAATCATGGATTCCATTTAGTTCGAACATGAGACAATGCAATAGTTGAAATATGGATGAGAAATATCTCTTGCTTATGTGGTCCATGTAGTAGTAATGAACGTGATGATTCTGAATCGACAGAGTTGGTTGATAGATGAGATCGTGTATCACTCCCCATTGGTCAACATAAAACTATGGAATTATTCCATTTGGAGGAGGACCAATCAATTTTTTTAGTAGATTATGATCATGTCTCAGATCTTGTACTGCCAGTTTTAGTGAAATATTCTATTAAATTTTGAATAACTATGATCAATGTTGTATGCTTTGGTCATTTAGTGGACTCACACATTGGCACTCCATTTTTTTGCAAGAAACATATTGTAGTGGTTTCACCAAGAGATAATTAATAGGGAACTGATAATTGGATGACACATTGATTAGAGGGAAAGGATACCCTCATGTGATCAATAACAGACTTTGAAGGCATTGAATTTTTGATTAGGTCGATGGTTATTAAAGGAGAATATCTGACACAGGATGAAAGAACACAGGTGAAATATGGTTATGTATTTCTATATTATATACAACGTGAAGTTTTTTACAACTTTACAAACTTGGTTGTTGGTACAAACCTCCAAATACAAATAATTCCATGTAAGAAATCATCAAAGGTATGATACTTCTTACGTGACTCTCAACACGATAAGTTAATGGAGACCATTAGTATTAGAAGTGATCCCGATGGTCTACTTGAATGAACATATGTATGTAAAAGGAATGATTGAACAGATATTTCAAATTTATGAATGATTGAAATTTTGGCTTCATGCTATGGTTGTTATGGTATTCTTGTATGTTGTGGTTCTTTTTTTGTTTGTTAGGGAACTATGTTTAGCCTTCCCTTGCCTTTCCTCGCCTTTCCTTTCCTTTCCAATCCATGCTTTCCCTTTCCATGCCATTCCATACCATGCATTTCCTTGTTGTGCCATGCTATTCCATGCCATGACATGCCATGATATGCCTTTCCTTGTCATGCCATGCCATGCCATGCCTTTCCATGCCATGTCTTGCCTTTCCATGCAAATTTGACTTGTCATGGAGTTAGTTAGAAAATAATAATATTTTATTGTAAAAGAGAAGACAATCAATCTATAAAAAAGAGTTCTCTCTGTCCATTGTAAAGGGTGGAGAATTTTGGTATATAGGAGCTCTTCTCTTGGGCTACATTGTAGAACATTTTGGAAATATTAATGGAGAATTTGAGGTATATTTTCATTTGATGTGAGGATTTATTGTGCACTCATATTGTATGTGTTGATTTTGTATTAAGAACCCTTGTACCATGTTGTGATTTCCATTATAATGAACCATGCTTCATTTTTTATAGATTAATGTGAGGTTTCAACTCTCTTATTTCTATTGTGATTATGTTAGCCTACATGATTGTTATTATTGGTTCCTGGAGTTGTAACTAGGATGGGTCTTCAATATTTTTTCAAATGTAGGTAATGATAACCATTAATTGCATATGGATTTAACACTTAGCAATCTTTTCCACAATAAGAGATTTGTTAATGTGTAACACAAGTATTTATAATAACTTTAAAAAAAATGAACTATTCTTACTTGCATAGACTTCATTAACACTTTAAAAAGAAATTAATGAAGTTAAATAAATTCATACATTCATACACATAAAATTCATACATTTTGAAATTCATACATTCATCAACATAAAATGCAAAAACAATTAGATTCATAAAAAACAGGCCATGAAATGTGTGTGTGTGTGTGTATCCTCTAAATTGTACATTTTTTACAAAATGGCACATCATACCTAATATATGAAACGAAAACAAGTGCCTTAACATAAAAAAATTCCCATATGGTGGCATAGATACAAAATGGCATTAGTTTGTCAATCATTGACCACTACCACCCTCGCCACTTTCAGGAGAATCATGTAAATAAATATTTATTCGCTTTCTTAAAGAAGCACCTTGAGTGTTTTTGGGCCTAGGCGTGGTTTGTTGCTCCACAGACTACACCAAGAAAACACATTGTTATAAGTTTATTTCCACAACGAATTAAAAGACTTAAAAAATGATACTTTGTAATTCAACAGAAAACAAATCACCACAGATGGTACTAATAATCGTTAGGGTGTTATCCTCCTTCATGACCCTAATCTCTCAACGTGCCACCCTACATCAGTTACAAGGATCAAATCATACAATTTAAACAAATATGCATAAAATCAATTCCATTCATGATACATAAAATATTATTATCAACACATTGTCTCACCATGAATATCCTCGTCCTCAATGGAGATTCGATGACATGTGGAGTTCTCGATTGTAGAATATTCTCCAAGAAAACCTCTATTGTGGAAGCCTCGATGAATGGCACAGATGGAAATGGTGGGGGGGTGGGTGGCATATGGGTGCATCCACTATGGATGGATGTGATGGAAGAGGTGGTGTGGATGGGTGGATTGTGGGTGAATCCACTGAGGATGCATGGAATAAGAAATATGTTGGGTGTGGTTGGAGATGGACTACCATAGATGGTACAAGTGATGGAAGAACCATTGACATGGAGTAAAGTAATTTAGAAGCTGTGGGAAGGTGCCCATGGAGAGGAATAGTACTAAAAATAGCAAAAACATCAACAACCTCCATACATATTAATAATATTTAACTATTAGTACAAAATAGTAAAAGTCAACAACATAAATACAACAAATTTCATATTTAAACAATATTTAACTCTACACATGATATCTATGATGTAAGTAACTTATCCATCCCTGGTGGACATTTCTCGGCATCGCTTGGTCCCACAACCTGTAAAAAACAAGAACATTAAAAATTTGAGGATGTTATCAAATAAAGAAATCAGTATGGTAAATTTATTAAATGTGACACATACCTATGTATGGGGTAGAGAGACTGAGAAAGCTACCTCTAGTGCTAAATCAGTGGTGGATACATACACTCATGCATCCATGGGTGTAGAGAGTCTGCTACAAGGGCGTAGCAATTGCAAAACAACATACAACAAAATATCGATATAAATACACATAGTACTATGTAAATATATAACAATGAATATCATAGACATGGTTAAGATACTAACCTCCTCCATGAATATATTTTTTCTACTAGCCTCAATAGGCCCAAAACAAGTCTACCCACAATTATATCACCTATGAGGTTCACATGGATGACTATTGTTTCCATGTGCCCTCTCCACACTACACTCTAGTGAATGGAGTGAACCTTCGAACACTCTATCAATGTCATCGACACACACCTACCAAGATAGTGAAACAAAGCTACCATGTTTCACTAAGATTTCAGTCAATGATGATATAACTACTTGTACTCGTTGTAAGCTCTCTGCAGTAGGGGGATATTGGCTAGAGGGGTTAGGCCTTCATCTGGGGGACGAGAACCTAACATGGGATCACACTTAGCATGTCCTCGGTCCTGTGTAGACCGTCGAACCACCCAACATAATTCACCAATGTCAAATCAGTTAACATTGTGACACATAATAAATTATTCCCATAATTTTCTCAAAAAATATAAAGGTAGCTTCATGTTATTGCAGGGAGGTTTATCAAATACCATGTACCACCTATCCATCCCCTTTTGACTAATTTGTGGGTGGATGCACCAGTCAATGTAAATTCATTTCTTATTGAAAGGTGGTGCTTGTCTAGTTTGGGGATCAATAAAAAGAGACATTAGTTGTTGTTTTAAGATACCCAAGTCTCTAACTTGGTTTATATCTAGTCTCGTGCAATACAAATCATACATTGTATCCCTATGTTGAGAAATAAAAGTTAATTTCCCTTGAGCACTTGCAATGGACCTCAATATGACATCCAATGAAGTGGCCAAGGACTTTATCTTGGGTTCTCTCATGCCCCTTAATTTATTTAGCAATATTTTCGATGTGGCTAACCCCTCATCACTTTTTGTGTCTATCTTGGGTGGTTTTGGTGGGTTGGGGTTTGCTAGCCTTGGTCTTCTTGTGGGTGGTTTACATTGTCTTTGGGTTCCATTCTATAATATATGCTGCAATATAATAAGGAATGGAATTTAAATTAGGCTGGTTCTTTTAATTAAAATATAAAATTACAAAAAAAAAACCAATACATATTTTAAGAAAAAAAAAAACATAACATAACCACATTTCCGGTAAACTCTGTACAATTTTTTTTAAAGGGGAAATGTTAGCCAATGTAATAAGTGACTCTCTCAAAATTTTCTAGATGAGATTCCTATATAAGATTACAAATTTCTATAATTGACATTCTTTTATAATATATTAGATTAATTGAATAAAACTAAAAATTACTAAATTGGGAGGAAAAGAAGAGAAATCTTGAACATACCTGGCTTGACTGGGACACGGTGGAAAAACCTTGACTTTTCTCCTCTTTAATGTCTTCTTAATGAACGTAAAAATGAGAACGTGATGTGTGCAAATGGCACAAATGGTTCCCAAGACCCGTTAAGAATGATATGATAGAGGAATACGTGTGTGCTTAGGAACGTGCGCATATTCCTAAGAATTCACACATGTTCCTAAGAACATGCACATGTTTGTAACAGTGAGCCTACGTGGAAATATCAGTGGATTTTTGGGCTTTTCCAAACCTATAGAATCATGAACGTCTATGCATTCATGAGAAAACACATGTGTTCCTGCTAGTGTGCATTCCTACTGACCCCCTTGCCACTTTTTTGTCCACCAATTTTGTGCACACACCCATATATGAAAAGGAATCAAGCACAAAATGATATCGATATGACAGATTCCTTTGGGAATAGACTAAGACAACAACCCATAAAGTGTTGGGGATGTGATGGAGACCACTTGTAGAAGGATTGTCCTCACATGGGAGATAGGATGAGGACTATGCACAACATTCAAGAAGCTAAAAAATTGGATGATATGGGAAGAAGCACGCCAAGGATTTATGTAGCCTTGGACAATAGACAAGTAAACTAACAACCCCACATGATTTGTGTAGAAGGTAAGACTGATGATCATCCCATATCAATTTTAATTGATTCTGTAGCTAGTCATAGATATATAGACCCAAAAATAGTTAAAAGGTTTGCATCGAAGAGATGTAAGCATGAAAATTATTGGTTGGTTAAGCTAACCACTAGAACCAAGAGGAAAATTAATGAAATTGTCAAGGATTTCCTAGTAGTCATGAATGGATTTAACACTAAGGCAGAGTTGAACACCATACCACTGGGGTCATGTGATTTCTTTATTGGTAACGATTAGTTGGAAAATCATCGTGGTGTCCTAGATTGCTTCAAAGCAGATTCAACATTCCTTGATGAGGAATGGAATTCAACGATGGTGAAAGGTAATCCAAGTCTTATATATGTCAAAGAGATTTCAACATTGGAGATAAAAATAAGTTTTATAAAAGGGTTCCAAATATATGTTTCCCATATGGAAGAACCAATAAAGGGTAAGGATCCAATCCTTGAAGACTATCCAATTTTGAAGGAATATGACGATGTATATAGGGATTTGATAGGATTTCCACCAAAGATACATATTGAATTTTCTATCGACCTAATGCCTGGAGCTACCCCAGTGTCCAAAACTCCCTACAAAATGAGTACATTAGAGTTGAAAGAGTTGCAAATGTAGCTAGAATATTTTTTGAATAAGGGGTATATACGTCCAAGTGTCTCATCTTTGGGTGACATGATTCTTTTTCTGAAGAATAAGGATGGAAATATCAGTTTTTGTATTTAATTTATATATCTTAATAAGGTTAGTATAAAGAACAGGTACCCTCCGTCGTAAACAAATGATATTTTTGATCAATTGAAAGGAGAAAATATATTTTCCAGGATTGACTTGAGGTCAATCTATCATTAGGTAAGAATTAGGGAAGAATACACTAGCGAGACAACATTTAGGACAATATATGACCATTATGAGTTTTTGGTGGTGCCATTTCACTTGAAAAATGCACCACCTACTTTCATGTCTCTAATGAATGGAGTGTTAAGGGATTACCTAGACAAATTTTTCATTGTCTTCTTGGATGATATTCTTATATATTCCAAAATAGAGGAGGAGGATGAGAAACATTTATGAATGGTGCTACAAGTGTTGAGAGAGCACCAATTTTATGATAATTTAATTAAGTCCACTTTCTATCAAAGAAAAATCGATTATTTGGGCCATAACATCTCAAAGGAGGGCATAAAGGCGGGCCCTTAAAATATTGAAGGAATTAAAAGTTAGCCAACACCAAGGAATGTTTCAAAAGTGATATCCTTTATGGGATTAGTTGGATACTATAGAAAATTCATTGAAGATTTCTCGAAGGTTTCACATCTAATCACTTCACTACAAAAAAAGGAAACAAAGTATAAATGGACTTCCATGTGTGGAAAAAGTTTCCAGCATTTGAAGGAACGATAGAGCAGTTCACCTATTTTAAAGGTTATACATCCACATACATATTTTTTTGTGTGCACAGATGCATGGAAGAATGAGCTTGGTGGATTCCTTATACAAAATGGGTCTATCATATGTTACAAGTAAAGGAATATTAGGGATCATGATGGAAATTATGCTACCCATGACTTAGAGTTGGAAAACATAATTCATTCCTTAAAAATGTGGAGGAATTATCTCTTGGGAAGAAATTTTGCACTAAACACATATGATAGAGGCCTCAAACACTTGTTTGAGAAGCCCACACTAGATGCTAGAAAAACTAGATGGGTAGAATTTATCAGTGAGTACGACTTTGAAATTAAGAACATCAAGGGAAAAAATATTAAAGTGGTTGATGTAATCAGGAAGAGGGTACATGAAATTCTTTTTACAACCATTAGTATGTGCATGATAGATTTAAAAGACATAATTCTAGAAGCTATAAAAATAGACCTACATTATGCACAAGTTAAATAAAGTTGTCAACAAAATAATGTACAACAGGAAAATAAATATTATAAGATGGAAGAAGATGGGATCCTCTTGTTCAGGAACACATTTTTTGTTCCTAACACTCAATAATTGGGAAATATGGTGCTAAAATAGTTGAATAATGTACCCTATGTTGGACATCCAGGATACCCGAAGACAATTACAACAATAAGAAGGCAATAATTATGGTTATGAATGAAGAAGGATCTGGTTGATTACATAGAAAAATGCATGGGGTGTCATAAAGTAATGACAAAACATAGGAACCCAACAAGATTATTACAACTATTGCTTATTTTTGAATGAAAATGGGAGGTAGTTACAATAGATTTCATTGCTAAGTTGCTAAGGAAAACAAGGAAATATGATTCCATCATTGTAGTGGTGGAAAAACTTACAAAGGATACACATTTTATACAAGTGAAGAAAACTCACAAGGAAACCAATATTGTAGTGATTTACATGAAAGAAATTACTAGGCTACATGGTGTGCCTAAGGTAATAGTGTTAGATAGAGATCCCAAGTTCACATTTAAATTTTGTAAAGGGTTTTTTAAATCATTTTGGGACTAATTTGAATTTCAGTACAACATATCATCTAGATTTGGATGGGAAAATAGAACGAATTAACTGAATAATTGAAGATATTTGAGAATGTATGTAATGGAAAAACCTTCCAAGTGGGAGGAAGACCTTCATCTAGTTGATTTTTTCTATAAAAATGGGTATCATACAACATTAAATATGAGCTCGTTTTAATCCTTGTATGGAAATAAATGTAACACACTAGTAAGTTGGGAAGACCCAATAGATAGAAAAATTATTGGGAAAAATTACTAAAGGAAATGGAAGAGAAGATGGTAAAGATCAAGCAGAATTTGAAGGTTGCAAAGGATAGGAAAATAATTTATGTAGATAAAAAGAGTACATACAAGGAATTCAAAGTGGGAGAGGAACTATTTCTAAAAGTAAAATCTAAGAGGATCTTTCTAAGATTAGTAAGTTTCCCAAAATTGGTAGTGAGATATTATAGGTCATTGGAAGTTTTGGAGAAGATAGGCCCATTTCCATACATGATTTCATTGTAGGTCATTTGGCCCCATGGTTGCGAAAAATTAAATGAATTTTTGAATCACCTAAATAAACAATCTGACCAAATCAAATTGACTATGGGGGTTGAAGATAAAGGTAGTCTTCCTTTTCTAGATGTTAGGGTCACAAAAAGACCTGATGGATCCTTATCCCACCAAGTTTATAGGAATAAAACTCACACCGAACAATACCTTCACTCTAATTCCCATCATCACCCTTCTCAACCATTAGGCGTTCTCAACACCCTAGCTACTAGGGCCTTCAAAATCTATGATGACGAACACCTTGATGAAGAGAAAAATCATCTCCTCAATGTTTTCAAGAATAACGGGTATAAAAAACATTAGGTGATTAAATCCTTTCGAAATGCCACTAAAACACCTAGAAATAAAGAACAAACAAATAGTGATGCATCCAAGGTTTTCTTACCCTACACACAAGGGACAAGAGACAAGCTTGCTAGGATTTTGAGGAAGAAAATCATTGGGTCAAATTTCAAACTCTTAAACACTATTAGGAATTCCCTTAGGTCATTCAAAGACTATGTTGATCCCATCGAATAGAAGGGTGTCTATATGATCCTATGCTCGTGTGGTAAACAATACATAGGAGAAACAGGTCGCTTCTTTATAATTATGATTCAAGAACATGCCGCTGACATTAAACACAATCGCACTCGACCCTCGGCCTTGGAAGAAGATTCAGACAAAACCAAACATCACATTTGTATTGAAGACGCCAAAATTCTTGCCAAGATAGATAACTATCATAGTAGGGAATTTAGAGAAGCCATCGAAATTGAAAAACAACCTAACAATCTAAATAGAGATGATGGATGGAAAATTAGTCAAAATTGGATCCCAACACTAATCACAATGACTCATTCTAGAAAATCAATTAATAATTAATATATGTTTTAGGTTTTTATTTTTCTTGATTTCATTTTAATAAGTCGATTCCGAATAAATAATATTTTTAGGTTTTATAAAAAATTATTGATTTCACTTTTAAGRAGTCGACTCTTCCTAATAACTTTTCAAGTATTTATTTACAATTGTTAAATATTTTTTCCTTCATTTCTCATAATACTTTCCCGATGATGTACCACACTGGTTTGGTCTGAAACATCGAATATGAAGAAAAAAACCAATGCGATGAATCCAGAAGACCTATCTSATGACAATAATGGTTGAAAAAGTCTTAGAACATAAATAAATGATTGCATTGATTTTATATATGAKAATTCATAATGTATTTCATGTRCGTTTACTGAATAAATATGTGTCTAATCCTAACCATGTGTTTGATTGAAGTGTAATYCARGTCAAGCCAGAAGGGGACATCCAAGTAGAACTAGTGCGCATATTGGAACAAAAGTTCAAATCTATCAAGAACAAATCCATCATCCTAGTAAAGGTTCAATGGACCTACTACAATCCTCAAGACACTACATTGGAGTATAAGGAAACCATGTAGGAGGAGTACCCATAAGTGTTTTAAGATTTTGAAGAATTTTGAATATATATTGTATATAAGTGTGCAAGGATCCATTTTGGTATTACAATTATTGGAGCCACATATTGGATATTTCCTATATGATATATGTTGAATCCCTAGAAAGGAAGTTCTATAGCCTAAGGGTCTGTAGTGAAGTGAACGACATACACTTCCTTTGGCTGTGAAAGTTGAGGGGAACAAGATATTGTTGGTTGGAATTGCTACAGGACTTGTGAAATTGAAAACTTATCAAGTAACATGATGTAAATTTAGTATACGTATGCCGTTATGGTGTTTTTCACCAAGGATGGTGCAATTTGTAGGGGAGGGGAATGTAACATGTGTGAGAAAAATAACATCACGGAGAAATAAAATAAAACAAATGAGAAAATAAAGAACGGATGATACACAATACAAGAGAGACAAATATATACGTGGTTCACCCAATGTGGGCTACGTCCAACATAGAAATTGTGAGGTCCTTGCTTTATTATTATCCAACAAATGAAGGGATACAACCTACAAGACACCCGTTGTAAGTTCCTCTTCTTTCTCTCACAGTATCCTCTCTTAGAATACAATATTTATAATGATGCATAGCCACAATACATTTCCCTCGTAAAAGAGGGTTTCCTTCTAGGGTAAAAAAAACTAACATAACTTCTAACGTCAGTTGCGATAAAAATATGATCACAGAGAAATAAAATAAAACAAATGAGGAAATAAAACATAGAAGATACACAATATACAATAGAGACACATATATACGTGATTCACCCAATGTGGGCTACGTCCACCAGAGAAATTTCCAGGTTCTTCCTTTATTATTATCCAACAAATGAAGCGATACAACCTACAACACACCCGTTGTAAATTCCTCTTCTTTCTCTCATAGTCTCCTCACTCAGAATACAATATTCGCAATGATGCATAGCCACAATACATTTCCCTCATAAAAGAGGTTTTCCTTCTAAGGTAAAAAAACCTAACATAACTTCTATCGTCACATCTACAACCTTATAATGAACAATCCATATTTACTATGAAATTACAATATACATTTACAAGGCAATTTTTTCGTCGGGGACTCGCTTGCCCCCAAACCCCACAAAGGGGGTAACCCCCCTCTGCACTCCCTTGCGTGGAGGAGTGTACATTTTTTTGGGGTTTAAATTCTTCATGGTGTATAAACATGGATGAAAAAAAGACCTCTGAATCAGGAAGATAATCAGGCTCCACAACCAACAATATCCCACTTGGAGACTAATCTCAACAACTCCATCATTGTTGTATCTATTGGACTACGATCCTTCTTGGACTTGTCCAATTTTATCATCTTCATATTCATTCTTGAAGACCAACTGAAACTGAACAGGAACTCTATTTCTCCTTGTATACTCCCTTAGTTAACATCGTTGCAGTATTCCAACTAGTGTGTATCTTTTCCAACCTCAAATGTCCATATTCCAAGATGGATCATATGAAATGGTACCTGATATGTATATTCGTAGTCTTCGAATGGAAGGCTAAGTTCTTTGCAACATGAATGGCACTCTCACTGTCATAGTATATCATGTTATTCTCTTTCTTCTTTCTCAATTCATCCATAAACCTATGTAACGAAATCATCTCTTTACTAGTGTCTATAGCAGCAACATACTCTGCCTCTGTTGTTGAAATTAAAACAACCTTTTTCATTTTCAAAATTGAACTTACTGTCAGTAAAAATATACCCTATTGTGCTCCTCCTTCTATCTTTATCACCTTCCATATCTAAATCAACATATCCCTATATAACAATGTTTGAACCTTCAAAACATAATGCATGAGTATCAATACCTCTCAAATACCTGAGAATCCACTTTCTTGCCTCCTAATGTTCTTTACCTGGATTGTTCATATACTCGCTCACAACTCCCACTACATGTGCAATATCTAATCTTTTTCAAACCATCAGATACATCAAGTTGCGAACTACTAATGAATAAGGGACCCTGAACATGTACTCTATCTCCTCCAATGTATTGGGACACATTTCCTTAGTTAATTTGAAATGGCTGGCCAAAGGTGTACAAACTTATTTTGCATTCTGCATTCTAAACCTCTCCAACACCTTCTCTATGTACTCACCCTGAGACAATGTCAATTTGAGATTTTTCATGTCTCTTGTTATTCTCATAGCAAGGATTTTCTTGGCAGCACCCAAATCCTTCATTTCAAATGAATTAGCTAATTTATTCTTGAGCACATTTATATCCTGCATATTAGACCCTGCAACAAGCATGTCATCTACATACAATAGAAAGATAATATAGCTTCCATTTTGTAGCCTTTTAAAATAAACATAGTGATCAAAATGACATCTATTATAAACTTGTTCTGTTATAAACTTGTCAAACATCAAATACCACTTCCTTGGAGCTTTCTTTAGGCCATGCAATCTCTTCTTCAACCTAGATACCAAATTTTACTTCCCTTTGACCTCATACCACTGTGGTTACTGCATATAAATCTCTTCCTCCAAATCCCCATGGAGAAAAGTTGTTTTTACATATAACTGTTCAAGATGAAAATATTCTGTAGGCACAAGACTTAAAATAGTCCTAATTGGAGTCATTTTAACAACAGGAGAAAGTATTTCATCAAAATATATACCTTTCTTTTGTGAAAACCAATTTGCAACAAGTCTAGCCTTGTACCCAACCTAGATACCAAATTTTACTTCCCTTTGACCTCATACCACTGTGGTTACTGCATATAAATCTCTTCCTCCAAATCCCCATGGAGAAAGTATTTCATCAAAATATATACCTTTCTTTTGTGAAAACCAATTTGCAACAAGTCTAGCCTTGTACCACTTTTTTCCTCCATCTTCTTCCTTCAACTTGTAAAACCATTTATTATGTAATGCTATTTTTCCTGCAGGAAACTAAACCAAATACTAAGTCTGGTTATTTACCAGGGAATCCATTTCCTCTTTCATTCCTTGCTCCCACTTCTTTTTGGTGTCTACCTGCATTGCCTTTTCATAACATTCTAGTTCACCAGAATCACTCAACAATAAATAATACAATGATGGAGAGTATCGTTCAGGGGGTCTACTTAACATGTTAGATCTTCTAACAACACTTGTAGGAGTTTGAGGTAACTAATGCTCCTATTTTAGTACATTTTGATTTTTTGGTTCCTTTGCAATTTTATTTTCAGTGATCTCATCAAGCACTGTGTATTCTGGTTTTTCTTTTTTCTGTTTCTTTCTGTGCAACTGATATTTGTACATGACCTTTTTATTGAATATGACATCTCTACTCTAAATGATTTTGTTATTTTCATAGTCCCATAAGCGATAACCAAAATTATTAACACCATTTACCTTATCCAACTGTTATTTTCATATGACATTGTTTTCAATGTTATTTTCATAATCCCATAAGTCTTCAAAAAGAATAGTTTACCTTTTTTCCTGTCCATGCCTCCTCTGGAATTATACCATCCAAAGAGCTTGAAGGTCCTCTATTTATTAAGTAAACAACATTATCTACAACATCTTCCCCGATCTATAAGGGAAAACCAACATGCAATCTCATACTCCTTGCACGCTC
Organism: Picea mariana; assembly: GCA_032191745.1. Lineage (NCBI taxonomy): Eukaryota > Viridiplantae > Streptophyta > Pinopsida > Pinales > Pinaceae > Picea > Picea mariana. The sequence goes on along the minus strand of JASDQU010101753.1, from coordinate 513,642 downwards.
CATGATTTTCCTGTTCATCCTTTCTAACACACCATTTTATTGTGGTGTTCCCCAAACCATCTTCTCTCTATGAATCCCATGGTATGAACAATAATAATCAAACTCCTTGCAATATTCACCTCCATTTTCTAATCTGAGACACTTCAACCTTTTTACTGTCTCATTCTCAACCAAACCTTTCCATTT
>JASDQU010101753.1:493065-505580 GCA_032191745.1 Picea mariana | reverse complement strand
CAGGGCTAGGGGTACTCTGCTTCCACCTTAGCCCCCTAAGCTGCAAAGGGGCCACACACTATCTAGATGGTACGTATAGCTCCCAGCTCGCCTCGCAAGGCTGAGCTACCACTCCTATCCGAGCTGGGAAATCCCAACTCCTCACAAGTAAATAAGTCAAGTCACTAATCCGGTAGTGTAACGTTACGCTAACAGCCGATCCCCTTCTTCCTCCTCCTTCCCCCCTTTTATAGAGTTTTAGAACTTCCAATCTTTCCCTAATCTCATTTAATTTAAGTTTTAAATAAAAATCTTCTAAAAATTCTCCATCGTACAAGTGTCATTCATCCCCCACATTCCTCCAATAAATATTTTCTTTAATTTATTAAATTTTCTTATTTCCCTTATCCACCTAGAGTTACTCCTAAATTTACTCCTAGGTGTCCCTAGATTCCTTTACAAGTTTTAAATACTTTCCCTAAAATGAAGTTGCTAATTTAGTTCAATTTTGAAGGCTCTTAATTGCATATTCTTTACTAAGTTGACCTCGCTTTCTACCATAAGCTCCCCTCTTTCCCTTATTATGTTACCTCCATTTCCTAGTTTCCTAAATTTTATAATTTCCCTCTTTCCCCTTTTTATTACAGCTAAAAACGATAGTTGCAATTTAACCCTTTTCCCTTTTATTATTAATTCAACATCTTTTAAAACAATCAAAAGTTAAAAATAATTAATTTCTTCTTTATATATTTTTATCCACCGATTTTATTTAATTTCTTACTCTCTTCATTTTACCCCAAAATTTATGAAGACTAAATTATTATGTAAGGGTTTTTTATTTTAAATTTTATTATTATAATTTTATATAGATATTTTCTCAAGGGTAGACAAAACCTTACCCCTAGCGAATTAGGGGAGTTGTTTTAAATTTTCTTAAAGTGTTTATTGTCTTAGGGCCATCTAGGTTTGTTCCATTATCATCATCAATGCGACGTGCCCTTTAGGATGCACTACATGCTCCAAGGGTGCCACTCGCCTCTTTTTTTTCTTATGTGCGATGTGCCCTTCAAGACGCACCACATGATCCAAGGGTGCCACTCACCCTTTTGTTTCTTTTGCGTGATGTGCCCTTCAGGATGCACCATGTGCTCCAAGGGTGCTACTCGCTTCTTAATTGATTGGTAGACACCAATAACCCCTTGAATCAACACTCCGCTAGGTGAACTTGTGGGAGACTAAGGGCTTCTAAGGAATAAGGCCCCCACCTTATTGTGCGTCGCTTAGAATCATCATGAGCGACTGTTGCAGTCTGCCCTCACGGCATCATGGGTCCTCTCAAACTAGGTAATCGTTAACCTACAGTTTGAGCCATGGCGAGAGTGATAGTAGGATGTGGCAGGGCTGTTGTCCACACCTCTCCCTCAACCTCTCTGGTAGTCGTGTGTGGCCCCTTTAATCCATATGTGAGTCTGGTCGGCAAGCTATCATCAGCCTGCATCATCAACAATCGTGTCAGAACATGTCCACATCATATCATCTAATCAAATGTGCTAAAATCACAGTAAAACAATCAAACCCCACTAGCACACTCCCTGACTCGATCTGGAGTCCAAAGGGTTTCATCGATACCTCTGCATCCTCAAGGTCCAAAACCCTGCACACTCAGTAAAACCAAATCAATAGCACCTGTCTATGTCAATGCAGTAAAACATCATGTCATCTACCACAATGCATCATAATCAAGGACAAATGTTTTAATATCATAATAGTCTGGATCACTTGCGAGCAAGTGTCCTCAAAGAATAAGTTTTCTCAGTGCACTAGAGAGGGATGTTACATACACCCCCTCTTGGTCTAAAATTCATCCTGAAGTTTCACATTATAAATGCCAAAATAAGTGTATCATAGTATCATATGTCTATCTATCAAACAAAAATGGAAACTGTTGGCACATATCATATGCATCCTCCCAGGTCACCGAGTGTAGACTATAATTGTCCCACTAGACTTTGACCTGCTCTACCGTTCGACGTCGTAACTGTCAAATGCGATGATCTAAGATGAGGACTGGCTCACTCGTGAGCACTCCCTCATCCGATACCTGCAAGGAGCTCATGTCAATCGCATGTGTAGGATCATTAATATAATGTCTCAAAACAGATACATGAAAAACACCATGCATACACCTCAAGGAATCAGGCAAGGCTAGTCGATAGACCACGGGCCCCTTTCTCTCCACAATCTTGAAAGGTCCCATGAACCTAGGAGATGGTTTATCTCCCTTCCCAAACTTGATCGAACTCTTATGTGGTTTGACCCACAAGAAGACTCGATCGCCGACCTCGTAACTACGGTCGACTCAGTGCACATCGACATAACTCTTTTGTCGATCCTGCGCTTCTTTGATCCTTTGTCTTATGGTTTTCATTTTCTCTTTCATTTCTTGGATCGCTTCTGGTCCCACCAGGACCCTATCCTCAAGCCGATCCCAACTCAAGGGCGCCCGACACGGTCGCCCGTAAAGAAACTCAAAAGGTGCCATATTAATGGTGCTCTGGTAACTGTTGTTGTAAGCGAACTCTACTGGTGGAAAGAATTCTTCCCAATGCTTTTGTTGGTCCATCACGTACATGTGTAACATGTCCTCGAAGGTTTGGTTTATTCGTTTGGTCTACCTTCCAGTCTCTGGGTGATACACAGTACTGAAGTTAAGTTGGGTTCCCAAGGCCTCTTTGAAACTCATCCAAAATCATCCAATAAACACCGATCCTCGATCAGATATAATCCTCTTAGTCATGCCATGCAGCCTCACAATCTCACTGATGAAAACTTTAGCTATGTTAGGTGCCTGGTACATCGTACGCACAGGAATAAAGTGAGCACTCTTCGTCAGAGTGTCTACTACTACGAAAATTGATTCATGTCTCCTTGTCGTCAGTGGCAATCCCACAATAAAATCCATCGAAATAACCTCCCATTTTGATTCTGGAATAGCATGCGGTTGTAGTAATCCCGCTGGGTGTCTGTGTTTAGCCTTTACCTATTKACATTSAAGGCATCTGGCCACGTAGTTGACTATTTATGCCTTCATTCCCTTCCAAAAGAATAAGGGCTTAAGGTCTTCCCTCATCTTCGTGACTACTGGGTGAGCCATGTAAACTGCTCTATGAGCCTCGCTCAGGATCAACATCCTCAACTCGTCATTTGGAGGTACGTAAATCTGACTTTTAAACCTCAATAACCCATCGCTATCAAATGAAAATCCCTCATATCATGGTACCATCATTGTGTTTTGTCCGATAAAAACCTCGACCTCTTTGTACCAGTCATCGTCACACTGTAAAGTTAGAATCTTTTCACGTAGATTCGTCTGAAGAGGAAACACCAAAAAGATGCATGGTCTCCGACTCAAAGCATCTGCCACTTGGTTCAGTGCTCCCTTTATGTAAGTAATCTCAAAGTCATACTCGCTAAGCAATTTTGACCAACGTCGTTGTCGCGCGTTCAGGTCGCTTTGCGTAAAAATGTGTTGTAGTCCACAATGGTCAGTCTTTAATTCAAATTTTTGTCCAACAATGTAGTGTCTCCAAACCTTCAAGGCATATACGATGGCTAATAACTCCAAATCGTGCATCGCGTAGTTCTCTTCATGCCTTCTCAGTTTCCTCGAAATGTAAGCAATCACCAGGGATGATTTTAAGGATGGAAATTTATTTTAAAATGTAGAAACCTTGGCGAATCTTACTAATCCTTTATATGCCAACTATAAATGTTTCACGATATTTTAGTAAAAATATTCAAATTTCTAAGGATTTTATATAGTTTTTGTAAAATTTTGGCGATTTTTAAGGTAAAATAATTTTATTCTATAGAATTTGGGTGAATCATTTTTAAAATAGTGAATCTCTTTTTTGGAAAAACCATGGAAAATTAGCCCATGAGCGAAATTTATCCCCTAAAATCATCTATGGCAATCACTCATTCGTCTTGCATCAAGACTCCACCTAAACCTTCCTTGGATGCATCAGTGCATACCAAGAAGTCCACGTCCATGTCAGGGACCTTTAGTATCGGTGTTGTTGTCAACAACTCTTTAAGCTTCCGAAATGATTCCGCGCATTTCTCGATCCAAACAAACTTCTTGTTTTTCTTTTGCAATTCCGTGATCAGATTTTCTATCTTCGAAAATCCCTCGACAAACCATCGATAGTATCTTGCTAAACCCATAAAGCTACGCACTTCCGTGACATTCATCGATGTAGGTCATTCCATAATAGCCTCGAACTTGGATGGATCCACAACGATACCTTCGTCGGAGATGGCATGCCCTAAGTAGTGAATCTTCGATTGATAAAAAGAGCATTTGGACAATTTCCCATATAATTTGTGTTTTCGCAGACACTGTAGTACCAAGCGCAAGTGCTCGTCATGCTCCTCCGTCGTACGAGAGTAAATCAAAATATCGTCAATGAAAACTTGGACGAACTTGTCCAAGTACTCGCGGAACACCCCGTTCATCAAACTCATAAATACTCCTGGGGCATTTGTCAGTCCAAACGGTAAAACAGTAAACTTGTAATGTCCAAATATCATCTTAAAGGTGGTCTTAGGGACGTCATCCTCCTTGATCCATAACTAGTGATACCCAGATCGCAAATCGATCTTGGAGAACACCGTCGCACCCTTCATTTGATTGAACAGATCATCAATTCTCAGCAAGGGATACTGATTCTTGATCGTGGCCTTGTTCAGTTGACGGTAGTTGATGCAAAGCCTCCACGATCCATCCTTCTTTCGTATGAAAATAACCGGTGCACCCCACGGTGACACACTAGGACGTATCAATCCCAGGTCCAACAACTCCTTCAGTTTCATTTTCAACTCTTGTAACTCCAAGGTCGACATTCGATAAGGCGTTCTTGCTATCAGTTCAGTCCCCGGTTTTAGGTCTATGGTAAACTCCAATTCCCTCTCCGGTGGCATCCTAGGTAACTCCTTCGGAAACACGTTCGCAAACTCTCTCACCACCAGAAGGTGTTCTAGACCTTCTACTACTCCCTTCTCATTTAGCACAAGGATCGCATAAAGCTTGCACCCCTTGCACATACTCTTCCGTATCTGTAAGGAAGAGACGAACCTCAGGGAAACTCCCTGGTTTCGTCCTACAATCACACGTCTCTGTCCTTCGTCGTCGACTAAGCTCAACCGTTTCATCTTACAGTTGAGTATCGCCTCATGCGATTCCAACCAATCCATACCAATCACGACATCATAAGATCCTAAGATTGTGAGGTACAGGTTGGTCCTCGTGACAAACTCTTCCAGGTTAAGGCCACATCTTGTAACCTTTCATCCAACCTTCTGTTTGGCTCCCAAATCCATCTCTACGAAGCTAAACTCATCCTGTTCGACTGCCTTTACCTTAATCCTTTTTAGCGCTACACCATAAATGAAACTCTCAGTAGCAACGGGATCTATCAAAACACTAAGGGTCTGGTCAATGATGGTACCTGTCATCTCGAGCACAGTCGATTGGTGCTCTACCTGGTGATTATTCACCAATGCATGAATCCAATGGGTCTTGCCCATATCTCCCACGGTAGTGGATCCGGCTGGCCCGGACTCTCGGGTCCTCTCCACAGGACAGTCACACTGGTAGTGTGGCTCCCCACACATCCAACACCCCTTCTTCGGCCCAGTAGTCCTGGTACCCGAAGTAGAAAATGATGGCCCACCGACCTGGAACCCTGGTCTATTCTACTGAACAGACATAAACTGTTACTATTGCGGGTGACGCTGCTACTAATGCAGTGGTCCCCGATAAGGGGTCCGCTGCTGAGGCGACAGTCGCTGGGGTATAGTGAAAGTGGATCCCCTCTGGAAGCCAAAATATCCCAATGTACGTCTCACTAGTGTCTAGTGCTGTTGTGTTCCAGATGGGACCTGCCCTACTAGTCTCGCTGGAGTCCTGGTCTGACCCCCACTGATAAGTTCCTCGTCTGCTATGAGGGCCTTCTAGATGACATCATGCAAAATTTGAGGCATCAAAATTCTAACCTTTGCACACAGGCTGGCATTAAGGCCGAACATGAACCTGTTGACCTTCAGTTTTTCAGTGTTAAGGTGCAGAGCATACTAGGGCAACTCCATAAAACAAACCTCGTACTCGGGCACAGTACGAACTCCCTGTCGTAAGGCGTTGAACTCATTGAGATGATGCTCAATGAATTCATCTGAAAGGTACCTCTCTCGAAACTGTTCCTCGAACAATTCCCATGACACGTCTTCGACGACCATGTTCAACTATGATAGGAGTGTCTTCCACCATAGAAGAGCGCTCCCCTTTAGTTGAAAGACCGCCATGTGGACCTTCATGTTGGAGGTATAATCGCAAAGTGCGAAGCACATCGCCATGTTCTCCAACCATGCGTCGGCGCCGGCGCCATTCGGGCCACCAAAGAACTCGGGAAATTTGACCTTCTGGAATTCACGGTGAATGCCACCAGTAATGGCTGGTGCGCGCGGCGAAAACTCAGCAGGTGCTGGTGCTCTGGCCTCATCTCTATCCAAATGACTGATCAATGCCTCAGACATGCGATGAAAAGATCTCATCATTCCGACTACATCACCAACTGCTATCTACTCTTGTCTGAGAACCTGCTCGTCTCCTTGGGGGTTAGATCCCTCAGGTGTGGATGCTACTGGAGGTGTCGCTCCTCATCTCCGAGCACCCCGTCTTCTGTCTCCGCGGAATCCTCTAACCATGATTACCTGCACGCACACAAGTCAACTCAATCAACAATTATATAATCAATCATATAAACGAAAGCCGTAGTGATCCCAAGTCATGAGTTGAACCTCACTCTGATACCATATGTAACGAACCTTCTCGTTATGACGAAAAAACTCTTATAACAAGTGATTTTTTTTTTKTGTGTGTGTGCACATGTGTACCAAGGCAATAAACACATTCGACTTTGTGTCGCCACCCGACGATGAACCATACACATAAAACGATGAACACAACATGATGACCTAAGACGCACATCAAGTATCTGCAACCAAAGAGCAACAAACAACCGACGAGAATAAAAAGACTAACTACCCGCCCATCCTACCTTGCAATGGTTAGGACCTCCAAGACACATAAGCAATGCTCAAGCCCAGGTTCCCATTGATTTTGATCATTTAAGGTCTCAGGGCTTGCGACTATTCTGAGGAACATGGAGGTGTCTACATCCCACCCGACACAAGAAGACAAAGCCTACTAGGCTAAATACAACCATCCTAACAACCCAACGCACCCAAGACTAAATATACCATTAACTAGATGCAAGGGAACTAATGACCACAACCATCATACCACAAGCTAACTCCCTGGCACACAAGGACTAAAGAAAATACATCATTTAAAATACATGGAACACCATCTTAAGAATACTCCCAAGAATCCATTCTACAATAACAAGAAGAGATAAAATCCTCCCTCTCTCTTTTCAAGTCAATTTAATAATTAATTAATATTTTATTAACAACGTCTTGCTACAATCGTTAATCATAACATATGACTCTTGGAAGCCTAAGTCAACTCTTCCAACCCTATCATTCATGTTGTTGTCGATAACTTCACTGTCCAATCAAGTAGGAACTACGGTATAAATGGTTAACTAGAAACAATTACAATTATAACCTACAGATCGAGTATGATCTATTGTAATAAGCAACATAACTTTACCATAAATCACGTGCCAAGAATATAATAAAAATGTTATATGTAAATATATGTGGTGGACTAGATTAATTGAAAACTAAGAATATGTAATTAAAATCATTTCCATACATTGTAGATTTAATTGACATCAAAGCTCACTTTATAAAATTACTAAAAGAATAAAGATGTGAATTACATTAAGCTTCACAAATTATTTTTCTCCCAAGAAGTACTTAAGGTGTTTTAATAGTTTCTTTTAACATATATCTCATACAATCAGGTACATGGTAAAAATCACATTTACCTAGTAATAACTTAAAACATTTTTCCTCACCTATGGTTAATTTAAGTATACCAAGGAAGAATTAAAAATACATATTAAATTAATTTTTATTTATTTATTTATTTAATTATGGTCATGTGCAATGCTTGGATATTTGAAATTGAGATTGTGCTAAAGTAGTGAATGGGAAACACTTATAAAGGTCAACATCATTAAAATAGAATTGTACTAATACATACCAATAACATTTTTATAGTGAAGAGATTTATTGGACAGTAAATGCAAACGCCATTAACGCGTCATGCTAAGGCAGTAATTTACTCATTTCAGTAAGGCTAAATGAATTTACTTGGGTCAGAACACAGGGACACATCCAGATGACGTAAAACCAACGGAAGTCACAAGGGGGTGAGGTTGTGGTCATAAGGGAATTCGATAACCTCTTCCACAAGCCAGTGCAAACACCCAGAAATTTAGCATTGTGTTAACACAACAATCGCGGTCGAAAGGAGGAAGTCGCAGGCCATTAAAGGCTCACTTCTCAACCAACGGTTAGGTAAGTCCATAGTCAATGGGAAAAACAAAAATCGTCGTAGGTTAAAAAGGGTGAACGCAAAATTCTTTAAACCCACACAGCCTCACTCATAAAAATACAGGTGAGAATATTAATGTTGTCATAAATAGGCTGAAATTTTTCTCACCCGACTGGCAAGTGAAATTGCTCTTAAAACTCAGTAGGTGAATAGCGGGAAGTCCCATCTGCCACACGCTGCATGACCTAGACTCCACAACCTGATTGATTCCAGCTGTACTAGCGTCTAGGGCAAGGGAAAAATTACAATACAATGGTGAGCTAAGGACTGACTTTGGTGCAAGACTTCAAGGGTGAAGGAGTTTAGAGGTTTGGATGGCAACATGAACAATGATAACGTTGTAAACATTACAACGCAGATGCACATAGTCAATCTTCTATGTAATTCACCTGTAAAAGCTGTCTAAAACTTAAGTGATAATGCTATCAAATATATAATGCCATCAAATATAATAACGTTGTCTGATTCAAGAGGTGTGGTCTATCAAAGAAGACTCGCGGGGTTGACTAAATTGTTGTGCATAATTGCAGCCTTGTGTAGATTCGTAGTGGGACAGGCGCGGTGGAACGAATCACTTTCGGCACCAACATCCTCATTTATTTTAGAAGAAACATTGTCAACACAGCAACGAGAAAACGCCTTCAGAATATCGTTGTTCGTCACGGCTAACAATCATCTGGATTAGTAAAGATATACTGTTTAACATTTAAAACTTCTTGTCTACTATGAATACAAATTGGTCTCTCCATAAGGTGTGATACCATAGATAATTAAATACATTTACATCGATGAGTTGTCTATAAATTACCTTGGGGCCATTAAGAAGGATAAATAATAACTACTATCTTATATTGTTGTCGTTTAGATAAATGCAGGCATAAAAACGTGCAGAGCTTTATATCTACTCTCTGCCTTATCATTGAAGAAAATCACAGACTATCACCCCAAAATGCAGGCGTTTAATTACCCCCACTCTAATTAAATAATTTGTCGGTAAATCATAATGTACTTCGTTGGTAAAAACGTAGGCATCACAATGAATTTCACAATCATTAAATATTGATTTAGCAATCACACATTAAGTATAATATCACTGTAAAAGAAACGAGGTTCTTCATATCTCAACTGGAAACTATAAAATGTAGGGGAATTATCCTAAAACACAGGGAAGTAAGTAACCATACAAACAATCATTAAAACACAGACCTTTTGGAGTCTAATCCGTATAAAACACAGAGGGGATCATCACGTATGCAGAGGTAAACATTCAAGAATGTAGAGTTAAATTTCAAGGAATGCAGAGGTATTCAATTGCGATCAGGCGCGAGGTAATCATTCAGTCGAGGAGAACAACATAGGTAGATGTTTAATGATATAGATACAATAGATGAAGTAGAGATTATTTTTTCCACCGATTACTGAATTACAACAGTCGAGTTAACGTTTTTACAACAATACAATTATAATTGATAAAGTAACTAAATATGCATTCTACTCTACCAAATAAGGAGCATACCGCTGCCTTATCGCCCACCTCGAATGGCGTCCGCGCGCTCCGTGCCGCTCCCACTTGCCTACCGTCGAGACTACATCGGTACCTCCCAGCCAACGCTAGGGGTACTCTGCTTCCCCCTTAGCCCCCGGAGCTGCAAAGGGGCCACACACTATCCAGATGGTACGTCTAGCTCCCAGCTCGCCTCGCAAGGCCGAGCTAMCACTCCTATCCGAGTTGGGAAATCCCAACTCCTCACAAGTAAATCAGTCAAGTCACTAATCCGACAGCGTAACATTACGCTAACAACWGATCCCCTTCTTCCTCCTCCTTCCCCTCTTTTATAGAGTTTTAGAACTTCCAATCTTTCCCTAATCTCATTTAATTTAAGTTTTAAATAAAAATCTTCTAATAATTCTCCATCGTACAAGTGTCATTCATCCCCCACATTCCTCCAATAAATATTTTCTTTAATTTATTAAATTGTCTTATTTCCCTCACCCACCTAGAGTTACTCCTAAATTTACTCTAAGGTGTCCCTAGATTCCCTTACAGGTTTTAAATACTTTCCCTAAAGTGAAGTTGATAATTTAGTTCAATTTAGAAGGTTCTTAATTGCATATTCTTTACTAAGTTGACCTCGCTTTTTACCATAAGTTCCCCTCTTTCCCTTATTATGTTACCTCCATTCCCTAGTTTGCTAAATTTTATAATTTCCCTCTTTCCCCTTTTTATTAGAGCTAAAAACGACAGTTTCAATTTAACCCCTCTTCCCGTTTGTTATTAATTCAACATCTTTTAAAACTATCAAAAGTTAAAAATAATTAATTTCTTCTTTATATATTTTTATCCACCGATTTTATTTAATTTCTTACTCTCTTCATTTTACCCCAAAATTTATGAAGACCAAATTATTACGTAAGGGGTTTTTATTTTAAATTTTATTATTATAATTTTATATAGATATTTTCTCAAGGGTAGACAAAACCTTACCCCTAGTGAAGTTTTTAGACTTAGGACTTAGATTCTGAACACGACGACATTTAATTAGGGGAGTTGTTTTAAATTTTCTTAAGGTGTTTATTGTCTTAGGGCCATCTAGGTTCATTCCTTTATCATCATCAATGCGAGGTGCCCTTCAGGACGAACTACGTGCTCCAAGGGTGCCACTCACCTTTTTTGTTTCTTTTACGCAACGTGCCCTTCAGGATGTACCACGTGCTCCAAGGGTGCCACTTGCCCTTTTGTTTATTTTGCGCGACGTGCCCTTCAGGATGCAGAACTTGCTCCAAGGGTGCCACTCGCTTCTTGACTTGTTGGTAGACATCAATAACCCCTGGAGTCAACACTCAGCCAGGTGAACTTGTGGGAGACTAAGGGATTCTAAGGAATAAGGCCCTCGCCTTATTGCGCACCCCTTAGAATCATCGTGAGAAACTGTCACAGTCTGCCCTCACGACATCGTGGGTCCTCTCAAACTAGGTAATCGTTAACCTACAGTTCGAGCCACGGTGGGAGTGCTAGTAGGCTGTGGCAGGGATGTTGTCCACACCTCTCCCTCAACCTCTCTAGTAGTCATGTGTGGCCCCTTTACTCCATATGTGAGTCTGGTCGGAAATATATCGTCAGTGTGCATCATCAACAATCGTGTCAGAACATGTCCACATCATATCATCTAATCAAATGTGCTAAAATTACAGTAAAACAATCAAACCCCACTAGCACACTTCTTGACTCTATCTGAAGTCCAAGGGGCTCTGTCGATGCCTCTGCATCCTCAAGGTCCAAAACCCTGCACACTCAGTAAAACCGAGTCAATAGCACTTGTCTATGTCAATGAAGTAAAACATCATGTCATCTACCATAATGCATCATAATCAAGGACAAATGTTTTAATATCATAATAGTCCGGATCACTTGCGAGCAAGTGTCCTCAAAGAATAAGTTTTCTCAGTCTGCCAGAGTGGGATGTTACAGTTCAGGAAGTTCTCATTAAGGGGGGATAGGCTCTAATGCCTCCTTCCTTCTCCTATTCTGTCACTATTGTAAATCCTTCAATCCTATCCCAAGTTGTTCTTAAGGGGGGATGTTAGGATATTTAGACACTTAAGAGTTAGTAACATCTACTTGGTCTATTTTGTCGTCAAGTAAAAGTGTGTTTTCTAGTGTGTTTCTTTAGTATGCATTAGTATGCATTTATAGTTAGGAAATCCGACGGTCACGATATGTTCCTGACATAGAGTGCTCCAACGGTTCATACTCTCCTCAATCTTAATGACCACTAATCCATGGCTCAACACCCGATTGGTCCATGATCTCTATTTAAAGAGCATGGAGGGTCATTTGACGATGATCGATTGTGAGAAACTCTCTTGTAAAATCTCTCTATAATTTTTTTCTTTGCATTAATAAACTACTCCAAGTGGCCGCGTTGGCTGGGGCCGTGGATGTTTCCCC
>JASDQU010101753.1:460916-475619 GCA_032191745.1 Picea mariana | reverse complement strand
CTTCTTCCTGGAAGCGCTCCACTATCCGATTCTACCCTTGTTAATCTCTTTCGCGATTCGGGACTTGGAGTGACCAAGAATTTGGCCTGCACGCCAAGTTCACGATCCATGAATTCATGAAATGATCCAACGGTTCAAACCAACCATGATCAACGACCCACGTTTATTCTAGATCCTAGGGTGGTGAGTTTCTCCATCCACTAACCACCTTGCAACTTATGGCCATCTTATGACCCTCGTGATTTTGTGCATTCTCAACAGAGAATTCTGACTGTCCAACTCTACTTCTCAAGGACTTCTAGCCAATGACTTGGTACCCTCCTTCTGAACCTTCATCTACTTGATCCAACAATTCTGGTGTGGAGTTCTCTCTCTCCCTATGGCCATATACCACATCGGCTGTAGTTTTATAATACTGCTACCCCTCCTAATCTTTGTAACATGGTCAAGTAGTCTGTTGACACTCAGAAACATTCTGAGGTCTGAAATTAGTCCTCCAGAAATAATTTCTTCTCAAAACCTCGGTCCGACCACTTATCTAGCCCATCCAGGCTTAGTGTTGAAACTATGCTCTGATACCATACTGTAACGCCCCCGGGACGTCATCGAACTGGTCAGGCAAACGCTACTGTGTGGAACAACATCATTCTCATACTTAATTAATAACATGCATTTATGTCAAATTAAACACATTTAAATCAGAGTAAGCACAAGATTACTACTAACATAAATAATCCCTGGCATTAACAATAATTCATATGCACAACAGAATACATGATACATATAAGCATCACAGGCATGCAAAACATAATATTAAGCATAAGTTGATACTTGTCTTTGAAACCGTGGTAATTCCACCAACTACATGCAGGCCTTCCATGAACCTCCCAGCCTTAGACCATGCTGCTCATCATGCTCAACAGTGGGTCACCCTCAAGCTGAGACTAAGCTCCACCCAAGGCAAGGAATCCTAGTCTAGGCTGAGGTTACAGGGAAAACTGCACAGAATAACCAGAAGGATTCTTTCCAGGATGTCTTCTTACGCCCACTACTCATGAACTCTCATTCCCCACATGCATGTTCCGCCTGGGAGTATACACCTTCGCAAGAACAGTCCATCCGTGCTTCACCTCCCTCTTTGGGTCTCGGCAATTGGGTGGATCAGGAAGTCTTAGAGATCTGTAGCTGGTGTTGGACTCTTCCTGGAAGAATACCACTTCCCAGCAGACTCCTTCACCTGGAAATAACTTCTCACAGGCCTGATAGACTGCCTCTTCAACTGCAACCACCTCCCTCACCTAGACACAGTGTTACACACAGGCTAGACAACATGTTTCCTTCAACTCGATTTCCAACACAATTGGGCAACCATGAGGCTCCACAAAAACATACAATGGTCTGCAAGCCACATGAAGTCAAGCACTGAACGACCACAACAGTCCACTAGAAACACAGACACGGGCTTCCCAAAACTGGTGGCAGATAGATGCTACAACATAAAAAGGCTCAACAATTACAGGACATTCAGTTTTCCCCAACCAACAATACAGGATAGACTCACGACTCAGGTTTCGAGGATGCATGAGGGTGTACAGAGATCCCATGCAGAGACTTAACGATTCAGGTAAGGATTCCCTAAAACAAACATCGAAACAAAGGTTGATCTTGGACACCCGCGAGTTCAGACAGAGGATGGAGAATTATGCAAGAGAAAACAATTTTCCTGTGAGGGTTTCTTTCACAGTGCACGGGTAAGAAAATGCAGACGTAGAGGCAAAATGGGTTCAGACGGGCATCATAGTGAGCTCAGGAGGAGGATGACAGAATCACAGAACCCCCCCATGGCTGACTTCTACAAGTTTTTAACTGCATGTGCCTGGGTCAACACATGTCACCCATGCAGTTGCATGCACTCCATCAGCATGCGTTCCTCTCCAGGAACTTAGGACAAAACATAAATTTCACATGGCTTTTTGGAATAATATTAAAATATTATTCACAAGTACTTAAGCCCCTAGGCTCAACACTTAGCCTTTCTTTCCAACCTTCCAGCCCCAATCCCTTATCGACTCTGTGGAAGCTTAGTCCCCCATCACTCATTCATCGTGGTCGGTCTGCATGCAGTGGTGTTTATATTTTTATTAATGTTCTACATGATTACATATGAAAAAGCAGGCTCCCGACCTTAACACTTAGGCTCTTTGGCCTAATAACACATAAGCCCACCAGCTTATATAAACTTGGCTCACCAGCCTATAAAACATAATTACAATTCATAATGCAAGATTTATACTTCATAGACATGATTTACAACAAGGCTCGGCCTTGGGGACATTACAAAATGTATCTACAGAAAAAGGCAAGCAGTGTCTGTATGTTGTGGCAGCATCGGATACAGAGCAAATTCACCTTAAATGAGGACAATGCAATTTTTCATATCAGCTGAAGAAGGGAAAAAAAAAACACTAAATCAAACTTTGGGAGGAAACAAAAATACCTCATGTCTCTCTGTCTCGGTAATATTTGTTCAACATCCAAATGGATGTTCGTTTCAAGAGAAAATGAATGCACTGACGTCTTTTCTTTGTATATCAAATTGTTTGGTGCAAAGGTCGATGGGTTCTRCTCAATGGAACCTTCWGGGAACTTTCTTCTGGGTTGTTTAAAGTATGGTTGGTTCTTGGTTATCTGGTTTGTCTGTCAATTTTTATATCGTGGAACTCCAACTCTTCTTTGGAGGACATAGAACAATATAATTGAATTTTTTTTKCYAGTTGGCACAYAGATCCGCTTGATAATTTCTATGGCGACATGACGCAAATGTACTATGTGACTTGTTTTGGAAAATTTCCTTGATAGATGAACTTGGTCAAATTATTGTTGTGAAATAATTTGAAATCAACGAATATATAGTGTGTGAAGTGAAATTGTCCTATCATACCAACAAGATGCTCTTAAAATTCAAATTGATTGTTGTTTTCACAATTTTTGCTTATTCGATGAATTAATATCCTATAATAATTTGAAATCAACGAATATATACTATGCAGAGTGAAATTGTGCTATCATATGAACAAGAGGGACTTAAACTTCAAATTGGTCCTTGTTATGCTTGCGGTGATAGAATTTTACAAAAAAAATCTTTCGTTTCCTTCATTTTTTTTAAAATAAGCGATTAAACATCCTTTAATAATTTAATGTAATTCACTTGTACAATAACAATAGTTAATATTAATATTTTAGTATCTGAAAATAATGTTTTTAGCTGAATTTAGATAGGATGAGCTAAACAATTGCAATCTTGAACTCGCCAGACGTGGAATCTGCAAGTCCACTTGTCAATATGTATATTGTGGAAGTTTGGGTGATATTTGCAGGACACTGAACAAAAGAGGTTCAAATTTCATCCCACCAAGCCGAGAACCCGCGATCCAAAAAGTGCCCAAGTATGGAACGAGGGATCCACATATGCTCTATAAAATCTCTTGTCCATACTGTATAAAAATACATGTTTACTATGTATTATTCGTCTGTCAGAAAACTTTTATATCAGTCGCTCAACCAGATTGTATAAACTTTCTTGTTTAATTAAATTCTGCAATAGCAAAAATTATTATTAATAATTTAGTATTGAAAATCATGTTTTTAGATATGTTAGATAGTTGATAGGGATTAGTATCTGTAAACAATGGCAAACTTGAACCCACCAGCCCTCAAGTCCATCTGTCAATCTATATATCGCAGAACTCCGAGGGCTATTCAGAGGACAAGGAACAATGAAAACTGCAATGTTGAGTCACGCAACCCATAGGTCCATTTGTCAATTTGTAAATCGCGGAGATGTGTCTGGTGTTTTTACAACGTGGAACAATAGAGGCCCGATTTTCAGCCCGCGAGCCCCACATACCCGATCAAAAAAAATCGCTAGATATGAAATTCATACGGGATCGCTATGGGACAATAAAACTGCAATGTTCAGCCAACCAGCCTGATTCCACCTATCCACTTGTATATTGTAGAAGTCTGGGTGCTATTTGTAGGAGACAAAACAATAGAGACTATATTCTTGGCCTGCCAGGCTGCGAACCAAAAACTGCCTAGGTATGGAATGAGGCATCTGCATATGCTGTATAAAATTTCATTCCATAGTTTATATAGAGACAATGTCCACAAGTCCGCATGTTAACTTGTATATCGCAGAAGTCTAGGTGCTATTTGTAGGACACAAAACAATAGATACTTAATTTCATCCTACCAGGTCGCGAACCCGCAATCCAAAAAGTGCCCAAGTATGGAATGAGGGATCCGCATATGTTCTAGAACAATGTTTTTGTACAATGCAGAACAATAGAGGCCCAATTTTCATCTCACCAGCCCCATAGCTCCCGATAAAAAAAAATCGTTAAATATGAAATTCATATGGGATCTCTGCATATGGTGTATAAAATCTAATTCCATACTTTATTTAGAGACTATGTCCACAAGTCCACGCGTCAATTTGTATATCGCAGAAGTCTAGGTGCTATTTGTGGGACATAGAATAGTAGATACTTAATTTTCAGCCTGCTAGGTCGCGAACCTGTGATCCAAAAAGTGCCGAAGTATGGAATGAGGGATCTGCATATGTTCTAGAAAAATGTGTTTGTAAAGCGCAGAACAATAGACACCCAATTTCCAGCTCGCCAACCCTAGAGCCCCAGATAAAAAAAAAAAATGCTAAATTTGAAATTCATACGGGATCTCTACGGGGCAATAAAAGTGTAATGTTTAGCCAACCAACCCGAGTCCACCTAGCAATTTGTATATGGAGGAATTCTAGGTGCTATTTGTAGGAAACAGAACAATAGAGACTCTACTTTTGGCATGCCAACCCGTGAACCCGCGATCCAAAATCTACCTAAGTATGGAATGAGGGATCTGCATATGCTGTATAAAATCTCATTCCATACTTTATATAGAGACTATGTCCAAAAGTCGGCGTGTCAATTTGTATATTTCAGAAGTCTAGGTGCTATTTTTAAGACACAAAACAATAGATACTTAATTTTCAGCCCACCAGGTCGTGAGCCCGCGATCCAAAAAGTGCTCAAGTATGGAATGAGGGATTCGCATATGTTCTAAAACACTATCAATTTGTATATCATGGAAGTCTGGGTGTTATTTGTAGGAGGCAGAACAATAACGACTCTATTTTCGGCCCACCATTCTATGAGCCCGCGATCCAAAAAATGCCTAAGTATGGACTGAGGGATCTGCATATGCTGTATAAGATCTCATTCCATACTTTATATAGACTATGTCCACAAGTCTGCGTGTGAATTTGTATATCGCGGAAGTCTAGGTACTATTTGTAGGACACATAAGTCTAGGTGGTAGTTGTAGGACATGGAACAATAGATACTTAATTTTCAGCCTGCCAGGCCGCGAACCCGTGATCCAAAAAGTGCCCAAGTATGGAGTGAGGGATCCACATATGTTCTAGAACACTATCAATTTATATATCGTGGAATTCTGGGTGCTATTTGTAGGAGATGAAACAATAGAGACTGTCTTTTCGTTCCGCTAGACTGCGAGCTTGCGATCCAAAAACTTCCTAAGTATGGAATGAGGGATCAACATATGTTGTATAAAATCTCATTCCATACTTTATATAGAAACTGTCCACAAGTCCGCATGTGAATTTGTATATCGCGGAACTGTAGGTGCTATTTGTAGGACACAGAACAATAGATACTTAATTTTCAGCCCACCAGGTCGTGAACCCGCGATCAAATGCAATGTTTAGCCAAGCAGGTCGTAGGTCCTCCTGTCAATTTGTATACCAAAGAAATTTGGGTGCTATTTGTAGGAAACCGAACAATAGAGACTCTTTTTTCAGCCTGTGAGGCCGCCAACCCATGATAAAAAAAGTGCCTAAGTATGGGATGACTCTTTTTTATATTGCTCGTTTATAGAAATAATTTTATATCACTCGGCCAACCAGATTGTGCAAAATTTCTTGTATAATTAAATTTTGCAATATAAATATTTAACAGTAATAATTTAGTGCAGGTCAAGTTTTGAATTTGTATATCGTGGAATTTTCAATGTAATTTGTAGAGTGTGGAATAATAGATGCCCAATTTTTTGCCCACCATCCCGAGAACCCCCGATCCAAAAAAGTGGCCAACTATGGAATTAATATGGAATCGCTAAGGACAAAAAAAATGCAATGTTGAACCAACCAACCCGCAAGTCCACCTGTCAATTTGTATATCGTAGAATTGTAGGTGCTATTTGTAGTACACAGAACAATACATGCTCAATTTTAAGCCCGCCAGGTCAAGAATCATCGACCCTTCACATGCCTTGGGTATATCTTCGCCTGACTGCTTTTCATACTTTGGTATTTCTTGGAATCGGTTTCTCCATTGCTGTTGCCTTCGTACTTGTTTCGAGATATGCATTGGGGTATAATGGCCAGAGGTTCCACTATTCTAGGGCATATTCTTACTATTCATCTCGCTCCGCCCAAGAGAAAAAAAGGAGATGGTCCCTTGGTACACCGAGAGATATATTTCAAGCCAAAAAATTCCATCGCAACCCTGGTTGGTCAGAGAACCTGCCCAGTTGTAGTCATTTCTCTTGCAGAAGTTGATGCCATGAATTTCGAGCCAGAAGAGGATGATCTGATGGACGATGATACGGAAATGGATGATGGAAATGCAGAGAACATTTACACTCCTGTCCAAATTGAAATCAACCATAATGAACGAACCTTCCCAGCTCTGTGATCGTAGTCATGACAACACCAAAAGGAGTTTCAGAAAAGAAACTGATGGTGAATGAAACAACCACTTTGCACCGTGAAATTAGGAATTCCAGAGTTTCAAATTAGTCCATTCTGGACGAAAGAGTTTCAGTGTAAAGTGATGATATGTTGATTCTCCCAGAGATATATTTCAAACCAAAAAAATATTGTTTAACATTTTCGGGCATCAGGTCAAAAACTCTCACTCCTGCCATGCATTTTCCTACTAGTCATCTCCTTCTGCCCATAATGGACTAATTTGGGCCTCTGTAATTGCACATGCAAGATGTGCTACTGAATGTTTTTGGACTATGCAGAGGCGGTTTCAGCTAAGGGCTATTCAACTTGCCCTGCAACCATTTTTGTCTTCTTTACGAGGAAAAGCTTCTGAAAAATATCAATTTCAGTAGAGGATGATTCATTGATGAGAAAACTCCAAGGATATTGCATATTGCAAAACCCATGCATGTGTTTGTCATAGATACTGTCAATKTTTTGGCCCGAAGAACTGGGTCCAATTTCTAAGCATAGATGTCCAGTACTYAGTGTTTTTATTTATTTATTTATTTTTATTTTAAATGGATTTTCTATTAAAAAAAATTGCCTTGCACTCTTYGTTKCTRCCTCTTTTATGGGTTTAACACATCTTCTAATTGGCATGGTTCAGTGCTCTCGTACTTCTTCGATCTTCTGTTTACTAATACCAATGTACAATGTTGCGACAAAATCATTATTCTTGTTTCTAGACATGCAATTRTTAAGTTTTAATGCTAATAGCCCATAATGCAATAAGTTTAATACTTGAGTTAATATGTTGCATTGATGGTAGAATGTATCAAGAACACAGTTACATGCACACGTTCCAATAAAATCAAATCTTCCACAAAGCATTTGCTGTCAATTAGTAGAAAAGGAAATTTAGTGGTTAAGTTGATATGTTACAGTCATGGAATAATGTATCAAGAACATAGCTGCAGGCATACGTTGCAATAAAATGTAATATTCAACAATGCATTTGCTGACAATTAGTAGATCACGGTTTTGCAACGATGGCGCTTCTTTGAAACCAATTCGCGCTTACGAAAACTACCTTCTACCTCTCTATTTTCCCACTCTTTTATTCCCTCTAGTTTCTCTTCCTGGATACTTAATTGTTTTTTTCCTGACAATGTGTTGCTCCACAGCTTCGCGGATTCATGCGTTTGTGTTTCCAACGATCGCTTCCCCTTTTTTTAAATTGACCGTCTACTGTTCCCTGTCCCACAACTAGCACCCAGAGTTCCGCCATATACAAATTGAGAGGTGGACTTGCACGCTGGTTGGGTCAACATTGCAATTCTACTTTTCCGTGACCTCCAAATATCATTCAGAGCTCCGATATATACAAATTGATAGATATTCAAAATTACAACCGTTCTTAGATCATACGTTTTTCCGTATTACGGTCCACCTATCATGCCCTTTTCTTTGTTGCACATTTTTGCACTGAAAACTTTCGAGAAATACAATTTAACCGTCGGGTCCTCGCATATTTAGTGGAACTATTGTCACCCCATTTTGAAGCCCGTCTGTCCTCTTTCCATACTTCACCATTTGTTCGAATTTCTTTGGCGAATCGTCGGTTTGGCGGGTTGAAGAAATATTCATTTCGTAGTCATTGTTTTCTATATTCGCGCCCCTTTGCAATTAGCAGTTGGCAATTATATATAAGATCTTATTGCCACGTATGCAATTAACAATTTCCCTATTCCATACTTAGCCACTTTGGTGGAATTCCGCAAATATACAAACTGGTCACTCAACTGCCCCATCATGATCTCCTCCGTTTTACACATTTTGCACTAAAAAATTCTGAAACATGAAATTTCATCGTGCAACACTCGACTGTCYTGACTATTCCTGTAACCCTTTTTTGAATCTTGTCCAACCGCTTTTCAYAGCTTTCCATTCTTTCCTTTCTCTCCACCCTCTCTGTCACCTTCGCACTTGTCTATAATAAAATAAAATAAAAAGTTATATATATATATATATATATATATATATATATATATACATATCTTATTTCTAAATATGGAATTACTGGCATTTAATTCTAACAAGTCATCATGCATAAACCGTATATATTGTCTTTGATGGGTGAAAGGCTCGAGGAAATCTCATATTCATGTGTATTAAACCAAAATTTATGGGCGGATTATATTATCCCTTCCGAGTGTTCATTTCAAAATCATGAAATCTCGTTCACATGGCATGCCCTTCGCACGTTCACGAAACCTTCATTCCTTAATTTCTCTTTGTTGTACCCACCACATTCGCATTTCTAAATATGCAATAAATAAATTTTACTGCTAGCAGTTCATCATGAACCACCAATACAGGTTGTCATTAATCAGCGAAAGGCTCAAGGATCTTTCCCATTCATAAGCATTTAACCAAGATTTAGCAAAAAGTTACATTATTTGCTCTAACAATTCATTTAAACCATCATCTGCAGCAAAGAAGCCTTCTCATAAACCTATGGCATCAGCTCAGAACTAGTTCTGTGGAGATATAGTGAACACCTTCGGGCATGAGGACCAGAACTTCCATTGGTCTAGGGAATTTTCTTATTACTCAACCCCTACCACAGAGAATCAAGTAATTTGGACCTCTGGGATTTCTCATTCAGGTTGTGTCCTTGAGGTTTTTGACTGTAAGGACATGGTCTCTTGGTGCGTCGATAAATTTATTACAGAGAAAATAATTATTCCACTGCACGATGACTCTTTTGTTTCTTCATCCCCTCAGGTCTTCCGCCAGATCCTGAAATTGCCCGAGCCAACATTGACATTCAAAGGAGAAGGTTGAAAACAGTTCCTAGTAAAGCATAATAACGGATTGGACCTCTTGCCTCATTTTTTGGAAAGGTTGAATCTATTTCCTGAAGATATTACAAGTACGCAGGTTAGTTCATTTAGAAATCCATTTCGGGAAATTGTCTGGTTGTTTACAAGAATAATGGGACAGGAGTTCACAGGTACTGTTTCCCGCATGGCTCTTTATATTTTGTATTTCACAGTCAATGAACAAGCCCTTTTTGATTGGGGCAGGTTAATTTCCCATGAAATCTCTTCCCAATTGTCAAGCTACAAAAGGGAAAAGAAATTTTATATGTCACCCTATTTAGTTTTTGCAATAGCACATTCTTGTCAATTTCTGCAACTGTCTCTGTCCAAAAAAGTCAACTACGAATTCCACCTAGTAATGTTCTGGTACCAGGCCTTGTGGAAGAAAAAGGATTCCCACTGTTTTTTGGAGGTTTTTAATAGATTCTTGTCTTTTTTCAAAGTTTTGATGTTAGGAGAAAATTCTCCCTGCATATCTGAATAGGAAACTAGTTTTTTGGACAATAAGGGGACACTCCAACATTTGGATAATTACACTGTCATAAGAAGTTTTGGCTCCACAGAACAACCTTCTCTCCTTCCATTTCACATTATGGACATAATTTTTATTACAGAAGTAGCACGTCAATACATCTACTGGTTCCATTTGTTCAAAAGGAAAAAAAAAACAGTTCATTCCTCTGCCTTGGAAAATAGGAGAGTTCGTCTTGAAAAACGTCAACAAAATTGATGATTTCATAGCACATTTTAGCATCTCCAACCTCAGATATGCTAAAGACATAAAAGGATTTGACCCCTATGATATTTTTAGACAACATTTACAATCACTTGGCCTCGACGATTATTTTGTAAATAAACACTTGCCCAAAAATAGAGACAATGATGGTCTTGCCTCTGATACCGACGATGTAGAGACAGTGTAAATCTGCACTAAATTCTACACGCAATAGGGGAAAGTCCCCAGTGACAAGAGTGTTCAATCCACAAATACCACTCCAAAAAGTACGACATCTAGGAGCATCACTGCAATGGCCCATCAAAACAATAAAGAAACCCAGAGTTCTTCAATTGGAGGAGGATATAACGACCCTCCTCACTCTAAAATTGATAGTTCTCACAATATTCCAGTAGAGAAGAAGAGAAAAAAAAATGTGGGTCAGGCAGAAGAGCCAGAAATTTAGAGTCAGAACATGGAAGTTGACACTAATCTGGATGCCATGTTCCCCTTCCTTGATCAACCCCGATACGACATCCACCATAGCCATCAAATGGACATATCCGTTACCCAAAATTTTGATGAAGATGAATCCTTCATGTTCCAGAGCATCGTTTTTGATAGCCGTAACAAAAGATTCATATTTGAGGAAACAAATTTTTAAAATATCAAAGTAAAATCTCGTTCAGAGGTTGACATTTCCGACATGCGACCATCCCAAATCTATGATTCCATTGGATGCATCGAGACCTAGAATGCCAAACTGAAGGATCAAGTCAAGGAATTGCAATATGCTTTCATTCCTATGCCATTGCTTGTTGATCCTTTGGTAATAGCCATGCCTGACACCCCTGCACCCAATGTAAAAGCATCCTCCACCCTGCTCGCATCCTGTAAAGGATATGTGGAGAACAATATCAAAAAAAGAATGGAACTGGTTACTGAGGCATGGAAAATATCACAAACCATCGCTTCCCTTGGAATCAGGGCACATAGCTTGCTCGATCTTTTGCAAGCCGAATTAAAAGATGAAGAAAAATTCTTTTTAAAAATGGTCATCCCTTTTGGAAAGATTGTCAACAATATAACATAAACAAAAAGAAGAGAAGAAGACCTTCCATCCAAAAACCAGATCGGCCAATTGAATGCATGTTGGAAACAAAAAGTAAATAAACTACATCTCATTGTTCACTCATGTGAACAAGCCATAGAGAAGAAAAATAAATTATTCACAAAGCTGTCAAATATAGACTTAGCAGGGAAAACCAACGACTTCTAGGACCCCCTTTCAATCGCAAACTCCTTTCCCTTAACCAAACAAAAGTTCAATAAATAGGTTGCTATGTTGAATAACTTGTCTCTAGAAAAGTTTTACAGCATCCTTCAATTTGATCAAGCTCATGTCCATGACTAGCTAGTAAAATATGCAGTATAGAATGAGGAAATTCATTAGGCTCTCTCTAATCTTTCTAATGACTTCCAGGAATTAGAAAACGAAGTTTTCAACATCAAAATCTAGAATGAGATCAACGTCACCACAATGAGAAGCTACATTGAAGAATGGGTCGAAATGCAATTGAAACAGGCCACCAAGGAAAGACAATAGGCAGTTCCCGACATTCCAACAGTCGTGGAGAACATCCTTGAAACCGCAGTCGTCATCGACATCAATGAAATGACAACCGCAATCAGATAGCCAAAGTTCTCATATGTACCCTCACTATAAGTTTAGTCATCACATCTTTCTTTGTTTCTCAACTCGGTTATTCCACTTTCTTGAATACAAATGTATAGGAAAACACTTATACCTTTCCATTTATTTTCTTTTGCAGCTATTGCACTCTATCTTCTTTCCACAATCCTGTTTCTTGTACATATTTCTCTAATGGTCCGCGGGAGCCCCAATCCCAGTCTACATGACAAATGCATTGAAATTATGGTTTATATGTAACATACTTTAATATTTTGGTATATTTCAAAATTTGCAGTAGTATGTAACAAACTTTCATTTTTTGACATACTTGAAATAAAAAATGCATTTAAATTTTTATATGTTATAGACTCTATTCTTATCTTTCCGCATTTTGTATAACAAATTCATTTTTTTTTTAATATGTTAGAATTTTTTTCTTATCCTTCAACAGTCTGTATGGAAAATGCATCTATTGTTTTATATGTTACACGCTATTCTTTTTTTTATATATTTCAAAATAAATGGCGTTCAACAATGCAAGTGTCATTTACATATACCCCATGTTCACAAATGCATTTAAATTTTTATATTACTTGTCTCCTATTAATTTTATGCCATCATATATTTTTATCTTTCACCAGTCCATATGGAAAATGCATTTAAATTTTCAAATTTAATCTTGCACTATCAACAAATTTTTTACTTTGTTATATACATTCAAAAAAGTTAGGTTTGCTATATACTTTCAAAAATTAGATGTTGCTGTGCCTACCGACTGTCATTTACTTTTTCCCTATATTCCGTGATATACATTTTGCACAACATTTCCCTGATATACATTTTGCACCAAACACTTCGTTTCATTTACAATTCGACCCCATTTTCCACAATTTGCTTTCTAACCTCCTTGGCAGGGACTGCGCTGCCACACAATCTTGTTTTATAGAGGTATTCAGAATAAATATAATAAAAATATTTGGAATAAATTATTTTTTTGTAATAATACAATACAAATATTTACATTTTAATCTAATAATATAAATGATACTTATTAATACCAAAAATATAATTTTTTTTTAGAGCTCTTTATTTGGGAAATTGGTTCCCAAGCTCTCATTTGCTTGATGTCGAAGTTCCCAAAAAGTTCCCAAGTTCTCAAAATTGTTCTTGACCAATTGGAGAAGTTTAATACTTGTTCCCAATGATGCAGGAGCATCACCAATGTCAAGAAAGCCAGCGCGGAAGGCAAGAGACAGCTGGACAAGCGCCGACACATATTCTGAAATTACCTTGAAAATTGTTGTGCGATCTTAAATGAAGTCATTAAGATGAGGCGCACTTGTATAATGTAAATGGACATTGAGCCTTTAGCTCTCGTTCTTAGTAGATAGGAGGCATTTATGAAAGTAAATGTAAAGTAGGTAGAATTTAATTCTAGATTAGACTGTTTGAGAGTGCAAGAGGGAAACGGGATATAGACACCCTCATTGTGTATTGTAACATTATGAAGCATTTGAGAAAGAGCATGCAGAGAGATGTATAAGAACACCCATGTACAGATATTTGAATTCATAGAGAGCTTTGATTCAAATTCATGGTTTTGTGTCTGTTCTCTATGTATTGATGCTGAATGATATGCTCATGAATGTTTTCTTCCTGTTATACATTTGCTTTATGTGCTGTGTATATGATTTCATGTTTGAGTTTGAAGTCTGAAAGGGAGAAGGAATGAGTTTCAATTGTTTCTCTATTTGAGCCAGAGAATTCCTGCAAGGAGTGCAGTTGAAGTGTCCACAAGGAGTGCGTTGACAGAAGGTTCAGATAGAGATAACTTTTGTTCTCATCTCTGCAGGAGTGCAGTTAAGCACAGGAGTCGTGCAAGGAGTGCACAGGCCAAGTGATGCTTCAGGGTTGTGAACCTGAGCAAAGCATTGAGAGACTGCTGCTGCAGGTGTGCACAGAGTCAAAAGGACTTCAACACTTGGTCGAGGTTGAAGGTTGCCGCAAGGAGTACGAGCAAGAGATCTCTTTCTGAGAACTTGAAGCCATGGAAAAGATCAAGAGGTAGAGAACCTTTGAGTAATCGCTAAGAGAAGCACAGGGAGGTTGTGCTGTGAAGTGTTTAAGCAAGCGTTGCAAGTTTGTGTGCAGGTGGATGAGTTCCATGGAGGAACACTTGGTCATTCGCAAGAATCGCCCAGGAAGGATGGACGAATGGTATTCTCTGAGAAGAATTTGCAAACTTCTGAGAACCGTTAGATCTTGAGAAGGTGCAGGGGAGATACTGCAGGTATTCTCTAGAGGCTAAAAGCTCAGGAGGGGCAGGGCCATTGATATGAGCCACAAGGGTCGTTGGATCTATACATATATCGTGTATCGGGGTTTCGTGGATCGACACTTCGAAATATTGCAATGGGAATCGCGATATTGCAATACGCAATATCCCGACAGGTACGAGAATAGTGTGGGCCATAGCGGAGTCGGTGAGTGGACAGGTGGCACACCATTTTGGGGTTTTGGAGCGAGAAGTCCCGAAACATTGACATCATAATTTGCGATATAGCGAAGTCTGAAATCCTGATGAGGTGACGGGACGTGGAAAAGTCAACTCGCGCGTATC
>JASDQU010101753.1:395108-405502 GCA_032191745.1 Picea mariana | reverse complement strand
TATGGCATCCAAAGACATCCAATATGCTAGTTGGATTTCAAGAACATCTTTAATAAGAATGTAATGACCTCCAAGAGTTAGCCACTTGTTACATCAATGTTCGATCCTTTTTTCGAACTTTGCTATTAGCCATCGCCATTCAACAACCTTATATTTTTCAGCTTTTAGAAAGTAAATGAGATATTTGAATCCTTCTGAAAGATCAAAAAAATTGTAGGAAAAAGATTCTTTAAACTTTTCTAAAGTCTCCCCATGTATTCCAGCTAAATGAAAGGTAGACTTTGATAAATTAATCCTCATACCCGATGCACTGCAAAAGATTGTTAAAAGGTCATTTATCTCCTTCCATTCCTGAAGAGAGTCATTTGTCATGATAAGGACATCATCCACAAAAAATAGATGAAGGATCTTAACAATCCTAGAGACCTTCACCCCTGGTAGCTTCCCTTCATCCCGTCTTTTCTTTAACTGCAGACTGAGTCCTTCCATTACTAAAATGAACAACAGCTCGGAGAAAGTGGGCAACCTTGGCGTAGGCCTCGACCACTCTGAAAAAATGGAGAAGTCTCCCCATTTATTAGAACTGCAAACTTTGCACTGATCACACAACTCAAAATCCAATTTGTAGTCAGAAGACTAAATCCTGATTGAAGGAGGATCAATATTTAAAAGTCCCATTAATACAGACATAGGCTTTCTTTAGGTCCAGCTTCAAGATTAAAGCCTTCAACTTTTTTACCTTAATACTGTGTAAAACTTCCTGATTCGTGCCAATGGCATCTAGGATCTGTCTACCTTTTAAAAACCCCAGTTGTTCTCCCGACGGAGTTCTCGAAAGAATCGGTTTTAATCTGTTTGCAATAATCTTTACTATAATTTTATAACACAGATTGCAAAGAGCTATAGTCTATAGTCACCAAAAGTAGAATGCTTATTTACTTTTGGGATTAGTGCTAGAAAAGTCGAATTTAAAGAGCTTATCACCTCTCCATGCTTCCTAGAATCCTCCACCATTTCCAGCAAATCATCCCCGACCAAGTCAAAAAAGTGAGTGAAAAACTCAATCGACCAAACATCAGGCCCAGGTCTTTTGTATTTGGAAAATAAATTTAGAACTTCCCATATCTCCTGCTTTGTACAAGGCCTGTCAAGAAATACGTACTCCTCTTTAGTAACAACTCTAGGATATAGTCTAGCTGAGTAGACTTGATCAACAATACTAGAGTGTTCAACTTCCTCAAAAAAACTTTTAAAATGTCTGGTTGCCTTTGTCTTAATGACAACTTTTCCGAAATGGGTCTGCCCATGCTCATCCAAAATTCCCCATATGTGTTTTCTGTTCCTTCTAGAGCTTGCAAAGTGATGAATTTGTTTTGTATTTTGATCTCCACTTCTTATCCATATGGCTCTCCTCCACTATCTCCAAGATTCTTCTTCAGCCAGAAGAATATTATTTCGTTCATCCTCTAAAATCTTTATATGGCCGACCAAATCTCGACTCCTCATCTCCCTCAAAGCCTCCTGATATGAAACCTGTAGCTTCTCCTCCTACTATTCTAAACATAACTACTTTTGAATTCTATGTTCTTTTGCCCAGGCTTTGATTCGTTTCTTTAACACAATCAATTTCCACATTAGTCTTCGTTGCATTCCTATTTCAATCCCAAAATGTCGGTCAGTCCAGACTTCCTTCACAATAGAAGTAACTTCTTCTTCTTCCTTCAACCACATCGAATTAAATTTGAAAGGGTAGACTGTCAGATATATATTATTCTCAATTTGCAAAATGATTGGTCTGTGATCTGATAGAAATGGATTGGCCACCCAGGAGCTGAATATACCAATACAATTTATAAGGTCTTTTGAAAAATAACCCTGGTCCAACCGTTTTAAGATACTCTCATCTCTAGATCTTCCATTCTGCCAAGTTGGGGCTAAAACATCCACGAGCCAATTTTTCTGAAAGTATTCTTTGAAGAAACCCGCCAACTGGTCTAGGTGTGCTGAAACTCCCCAAACCTCACTAGCACTAACGGTGAAGTTTAAATCCCCTGCTGCAATCAAGTTTTTGTGATCCAACAAACCCCTAAGGGCCAACTTATCCCAAAATAATTTTCTATCATTATAGGGGCCATAAACATTTAAAAGAGAGAGAGGCTTTTGGTTCTCCAAACAAGTACATGTCAAGAAAATTCCACCACAGCAAAGATAAGAATCTAGCACAAATTTATTTGGATCCCAAGTAACTAAAAGACCCCCAGAAGTGCCAACGGAGCTTACAACATAGGTCAACCAAGTGGGTCGAAAAGTGTTCATAAAAATCCTAGCCTTCTTTTCATCCACCAGTGTTTCTTGAAGAAATATTATATCTGGCACTATCTTAAACAGAAGTCTGTGCATGGAGGCCGATTTTAGGGTCCCCCCCACCCCTCTGATGTTTAAGGAGAGAAAGATCACGACATAGCCCTGACAAGGGATTTCATGCCTCTAAGTGCCCCGTTATCAATGAAATTTGAAGGATGCAAAGCAGGAGAAGAAGCAAGAGAAACTGTTTTTTTATGCGCACTCCGAGTTTTTAAAGGAGAGATTTCAAAACCCGGTCCCTTTGACCAAGTATAGTCTTTCCCAGAGCCCACCCCAGTATTTACCAATGAACCTAAATCACCAACAAGGTCCTGACTGCGAAGTACAATCATCCCTGTCCACCCGAGCCTTCGGCTTTCGAGACTCAAGAGAACAATGAACTGTCATCCCCTTCCCTCTACAAACCCTGAATTCCGAAATCTTACCTTTGATGAGATAGACGGCTGCGAATCTCCCACTGATCTGACGGTCCTGGCCGTATCGGGATTTCGGTAACCGGGAGTTCGGAATGTAGTGACCGAAACCACTGGTCACTCCATTCCCCGAACTCCGATACGTGAGTTCTTGTATGAGATCCAATGATCCTTGATGATTTGGATTCAACGGTCCAGATCTTTTCGGAGTTTCGTGAACCGGGAGTTCACGATGCAATGACTCCAAATCTCTTGTCACTCCAATCCCCAAATTTCGATATGGGAATTCGTGTATGAGATCAACAACCCTCGTTGATCTGGATCTGACGGTCACTATCCCTCCTGAGCTTAAGGGTGTTGAAAGACACTTAGTCTTAAACCCTTCGTTGTTCTACGAGATCCAATGGCCCACGGGGTTTCGAAGCTTTCCCCGAACTCTGACCGCTCACCACGCGTCTCCTCCAATGGATATTGGGATCTACGGTCCCGATTCCTTCGCTACTTGCGAAGGCTGAAAGGGGTCGAGGCATTAATGCCTGCATTCCTTCCTCCAATCTAACGGTCGTGACAGAAATCAGATCCTCCGAAAGGATCTCGTTCGTTCATCTAGCAAAAGAAAGGGTACTCTCTCTCGGTATTTGAAACTCGCTATCCTTCCTGAGCTTCGTCAGCTATGAAGGACTTGAGAGCTTTGTGCTCTTTCACCTGGACTTGACTCTTAGAAGAGTCTTCAGCACAACTATTGTGCTCCTTCATCAAGGGGTTCTGGGGTTCTATTTGATCATAGAGAGCCTGTGCATATCTGCACTACCTCTCATGAGCTTAACAAACTCTGTCCTCCAAGGGACTCAGAACGACTAGGTGAGTAAACCATCGTACATGCAACTACGCCTAAGGTCAATGAGCTCACAGTTTGTGGATCTAGCTTAAGACACTACAAAACTCAAGAATTTATGAGAACAAGTCATGTCTGAACCATATAATTCCTTACTTGCCTAATTATACAACCATGCAAAAATAGAAGGGATACAGTATATCCATTAAGCATTCATTCACATTCCTCAAGGCATACGCAGTATAAAAAATTCATACACAGTTACAACTAAATTACATAGGGCAGGAGATCGCTTATCTATTACAGGTTGCCGCCAACCAACCGACTGTGGGTGTTCATCCTTCCACCCAGCCATAGGCTCAGAGGCATTCATTCTTAGCAGTCTGGCCACCCCCGTGCCAAGCCATGATATCACCAGGGAGATCTCACACTTCTCAAGGGTTCTTCCTCCGTTTCTGCTTCTGTTTGGGTCCTATTCTCTGTAACTCAAAGCTTTCTCTCTCGGTTGTGGCCTCGACAAGGTTTCTTAGATGCTCCTCGGCATCAAGCTCGCGGCCTTCAGCTCGTGACTCGCTGGAGAGCTCCGCGCATCTCCCTTGCAAGATTACGCTCTTTTTGTCTGGTGTCTCCTCTCCCGTGTGTATCCCTCTTACCTTGGAAGGTTTGCCGACCTATCCTGTTCCTTCTGTCAGAAGGAAGCTCAGGTCTGCAGGTCCTTGCGGTACTTCGAGATGACAACCCATGTTTCCATTCATGGGGGTGGTTGATTGTTCAACCACCAGTCCTTTCTTCATTAACTGATTTATTTCCTTGGGATTCGAAGGAGGTTTGTCATCCTTATCAAGGGAGATTTTGGGGTTATTTGATATATGAACCCTCTCTTATAGTTTTCACATTCTTCCTCTAGTGATATCATGGCCAGTACTTTTAAGGCTTCACCCCCATAGTCAGTCATTGGCAACTCACACAATAATATATTTACATTTTCCTTATGCATTAGCATGGTAATTCCTATTTTATGATTAATTACAAATTGGGGGAAACAGGGTGTTACAATAAACATTTAAAAGAGAGAGAGGCTTTTGGTTCTCCACACAACTACCTGTCAAGAAAATTCCACCACAGCAAAGATAACGATCTAGCACAAATTTATTTGGATCCCAAGTCACTAAAAGACCCCCAGAAGTGCCAACCGAGCTTACAACATAGGCTAACCAAGTGGGTCGAAAAGTGTTCATAAAAATCCTAGCCTTCTTTTCATCCACCAGTGTTTCTTGAAGAAAGATTATATCTGGCACTATCTTAAACATAAGTCTATGCATGGAGGTCAATTTTAGGGTCCCCCCCACCCCTCTGATGTTTAAGGAGAGCAAGATCATGACTTAGCCCTGGCAAGGGATTTCATGCCTCTAAGCGCCCCGTTATCAATGAAATTTGAAGGATGCAAAGCAGGAGAAGAAGCAAGAGAAACTGCTTTTTTATTCACACTCCGAGTTTTTAAAGGAGAGATTTCAAAACCTGGTCCCTTTGACCAAGTATAGTCTTTCCCAGAGCCCACCCCAGTATTTACCAATGAACCTAAATCACCAACAGGGTTCTGACTGCGAAGTACAATCCTCCCCTGAAAGGTTGGTAAAGGGATAGATGAAAGTGCCTCTTTGTAGGTTGGGACCAATGAATCCAGAACCGCTCCAATGGATCTTTCTCCAAGTTCTGTTTCTCTAAAACCAGGTAAGATTCTAGAGTCTCCCTCTGGCTTAGTAAGCACCCCAACTTCTCCCCTTGAAACCTCAGTCGCACAAGTAATGGTTCCAACAGGATAGGGACAAACCCCCTAGAGTCCCTTGGAGAATCTACTTCTCCACGCGGAACCAAATTTTCAGAGAATGTATTACCAGGAGTTCCCCTCCTAACAAGACCAGTTTGAAAATTAGGTGAAAACTTAGTACCCTCCCGGACCGACGCCTCGACAACAAAATCTCCAAACGGACAACCGTCGCCCAGTTTTGCAAGGGATTCTAAAGTATCACGTTCTCAGCATGATAAAGAAAAAAAGAGAGAGGGGCATATAGTCTTAATCTTACCCGTGACCGTGTCCAAAATCTCAGGCTGGATGAACCCCTTTGCAACTAATTTGTCTGTGCCTAAATCAAAAGAATCCACTTCAGGAGAATGTTCTCTTATCGACTTCCTAAGAAATGTTTCTTCCTCCTCCTCCTCCTTAAGAAACCCTTAACACTCCCTTCTCAGGTGGCCTGTCCTTCAGCAGAATGAGCACTTAAAAGGGACGCCAAGATAGTCCAAATTTTGGGTCAAAAAGTGCCCCCGCCATTCTATCTCTAAGGACTCACACAAACCGGAATGTATATCCACTTCTACCAGAACCTTCCCCATTCTTCTATCGGGAGCATTCAGAGACTGCTTGTCCACTTTAATGAAGCGCCCTAGTACATTTCCAATAGCCTCGAGAGCCTTCGCGTTCCAGAAATGCAACGACAAACCAGGTAACAAGACCCAAAGGTGGCAGAACTGAAAATAATTTTTTACCGGATTAAAGCTTACCCATCAATGCTTTAACATCAGGCTACACCCATCAATAACCCATAACTTCTCCAGTACCAAGCGACTATCTTATGTACTTTTGAACCGGAAGCCAAACGGTCAACCTCTCGTCATATAAATGACTTCTCGTGTGTGCCCCGAGTGGTCTGAACCCAAGCCGAAATGGAGGTACTGCACATTGTGCAAAAGGAAAGTCTTCCCACTAGAGAACAAAGATCGAGACTTATTGATTCCTCTAAGCCGACATCTGCCCCCAATACCAAATTTCTCTTAGAATGATTTGCTGACCACGACTTCTCATCGAAAAAACTACCACCCTGTGGCTTTCTCACCACACCTGCATGAGTTTTGAAACCAGTCGTCCTCCCTAAGCCTTTCCGACCACCTACAGAGTTAAGGTCTATGCTCTTTCGTTGTGAGGAATCTCCTTGAATACTCTCTGGAGCTCCGTGCAGAATAAGAACAATAACCTTTGCTTGCACCGGTAGATGAATAGGGGAAAGTGTCAAGCTCGCCAACCTCAATATGTGTTGTCCTTTATGGTTGTTGAGCTCATCAACCGAGTTGAAAAGACATGCTCTGCTCTAGACTACCTCGTCAACTGCACCCATGAGTGCATTGACTTCAGCTTCCATCTAGAAGCTCCCCCGGAAAATAGCAAAGTTGCCACCTAAACTCCACTAACGAATCTACCACCCGACGACAAGACCTTTGTCTGATGGAACAATTAAAGCTTTGCTCCCGCCATTTGCTAGCTTCCCTAGAGAATAGCGAAAAACTGCCACCTAAAACTCCACTAACGATTCTCCCTACCGACGACAAGACCTTAGTCTGGCTAGCAGTTAATGCTCAGCTCCTGTCATTTACCTTCAAAACCGTAAGAGTCGAAAAAAACAGACGAGTTAAGGAAAGTGGTTATAAACTAGCTTCGAGCCACACAGAAGCTAAAACTCACTAAAAAGCCTCTAGAAATGAAAAACTACTAAAAGAAAGCTCAACCATGAAAGTTGGCTCTAGCCGAAATTACTCTGGACAAGAGCCACTGCCCGCCATTGTTGGTGAGTTGCAGGTTTTTTCCCACCTACTCATGATGATCAAACAATACTTTAAACCTACCCGAAAAGAGTTCACATTCCCAATATTTTAGATTGAGACACAAAATATGATATCACAGGTTCATTCAAAAGAGTGCAAAATCTAAAACTATGTATTCATTTAATGCAGAGAAAGCCGACAATAAATAAATTAATCCCCCCCAAAAAGTTAATTCTTTAATCATGAAACTCTAGTTGTGGAGGGAGGCTAACAAGAGTTTGTCCATGTTTTATGACAATTAAATATTAAGAACATGTGTTTCTTTTTAAGAGGTCACAAGTTCAAATCCAGAGGGGGGTAGGGTATGTATACTTCCATAGACTTTACCAGTCAAATCATTAGGCGGAGGAGGGTCCCTTGTCCCACAAACAAGGGAATCTCATACACCAATTTGATGTGGCTTTGCCGTGACCTTAAAAATAGATTATTATTATTATTATTATTATTAAGAAAATGTTTTAAACATTCTATTCATTAGCAAATCAAACTATTTAAAAATGTATGGTTTTCACATAGACCCCACTATAATCAACGATAACAACACAATCATAAAGACATTTCGTATTTCTTTGTAAGCTTAAAATTTCACTCAAATTAAACTGGAACAAATACTACCGTTCTCCCAAATATAAAGGAATAGATATATTGAACCTATTATTATGCAATGCCAAAGAGCTTAGATTAGATTGTGTAGAGTGCATAAGGATTTGGGTATCATGCACAAGGAACGCAACAAGGAGTGTTTATTAGAAATTAATATTCATAAAATGCATTCTCGTTAAAAAAACAAAATTATTGTAGATAGATATTTAATGTCTTGAACCTTCGTGATTTGTTTTTTTAGTTTCTATTAATACTTAAAATTATTACATACTAAAATTAATGTAATGTGGAAACAAATAAATAGCATTATATATCAAGTATGGGTTCTTGTCTTATCTTTCTTTTTGTATTTATGCTTTTTAAAAAACATCTATAATATAAACAACTAACCACAATTTTTAACTAAATAATATAAAAAAAATATGAAAAAATAGAATAATGATTTTAGTAAAAAAAAAAAAACATTTAATAATAAAAATAAAAAAATGTAGCAATTAAGTACACTGACCTATTCAAACTTAACTATTCACATATTAATTTTGAAAAATCTAATATTATTAAAAAAAACTCAATATTAATTACAAGTGTTACATGACTAATACATTCTCCTATTTCTTTATTAGCCACAAAACTAGTTCATTTGAGCATTACATATTCACATCATTATACAATCTAAGTGGACCTAATGGTTAAGAACATGTGCTTCCTCCTAAGAGGTCACAAGTTCAAATCCAGAGGGGGGTAGGGTATGTATACCTTTGTAGACTTTACCAGTCAAATCGTTGGGCAGAGAGGGTCCCTATTCCCACAAACAAGGGGGTCTCATACACCAATTTGGTGTTTGGCTTGACCGTGACCTTAAAAATAGATTATTATTATTATGACCGTGGATTGTATCCATTAAAAAACTAATACCGCAAATGTACGAAATAAAAGTGTTATGTATCAATAAATACTCATTTTCTTCTTATGTCATAGTTTTGTCATTTTTTCTTTCCTCATGATACGAGTTCATTTGACCATAGTGTACTCTCATTCTTCTTCAATGTCGACTGATTTAGATTGGATCATTATATTATTTTTCATTTATTCTGATGCTTTCAAAGTGGAGAAAATTGGAGGAATCAATTTGCAAGGTCATTTTAATGCAGGTCCTAGTTTGAAAAATTAAGGTTTGAAACCTTCCGGAGCTATTTTGAGGCATCAAATGAAATTTTGGGGGGATCAAAACATTATCAAAATTTTCTCATACCCCTTGATGGTATTCTACACATTGAGATTTTTCCAACGATGCAAAAATTGCGTCAATTGGAGCTTGTATGAAAAAGTTATGTCTTTCACAAGTCGACCTACTATGTTGACCACCATGGTACAAGTGGATGCCACATCAACCCCCATTACTCACGCATATGAGGCTAGCCACATATGGACTTTCAAAAATATTCTAGAAGGTCCACAACCTTATAACAATTGAGGGTTGAGGAAGTCAAAATCCTACCGCTAGATGGCTATCGGGTGATGTTAAATATCAGACTACTGGGAGGAGAATGGGTTTCATTCTTTAGCATTGCATTTGTTCCATAGTTGAGAAGTTCACCTAGGAGTGGTATTTTGAGAGCGTAATAGAAAATGAGATATTATGTAGGAGCCATACAGACCACAATGTCAAAGCCAACTCCATAAAGAGTGTCTCTTTATTTATACTTGCATTTGAAGAAAAGAGAGCAGAATGACCTTTCCTTGTAGTTCAATTTTCTCTCATGCTGGATTTCCTAGGTTATATCTTGTGTTTATTTGTGGATGGTGTGTGAGTATTTATTTATATTTTATATTTTTCGTATTTCAACTATTTCATACATTTTAAGCAGAAAGCCAATAATTAAATAATCTGAGATATAAAGGAAATTAACCTTCAGAGTGAAGATTTCAGTATTTTATTAGATCCGTTGTGATGAACTCTCCAGTGGAATATCCATGACGGTTTACAAATCATTCATATTTCAAACTTAGGGGAGTAAGGTATATATACCTCCGTAAATTTTAGGAGTCAAATCATTGCACAGAAGGGGTCCCTTATCCCAAAAATAAGGAGATCTCATACACATATTTGATATATAGCTTAATCGTGACCTTCAAAATATATTATTATTATTATTAGTTGTATATGCTAATATTAAAAAACTTAAAAGTTGTGAATAGTAAATTTTATTATTTGTATTTAAAATAAATATATAAAAATAATTTATGGTTAAATATTTATGATGTGTGAAGTAGGTTAAAAATAGTGTAGAAAATAATAAAAAAGAAAGTAAATTAAAATAAAGATAATATGATATATACAGATGGAAGTTGGAGAGATTTAAAAGCTTCACCAATTAATGTGAATGATTTAGAGTATCATTTTTTATTATAAAAAAAGTAAAGAAAAATATGTTGTGTTCAATGATTTCTTTTCCAATCATTTTTATTAAAAGATAAGAGTTAATTATACTACTTTAAGTGAGAGTTATTTCTATTTAAAA